>VYXF01002844.1:127361-383670 GCA_013397295.1 Polioptila caerulea | reverse complement strand
TTTCTTTTTTAGTTTAGTTTATAGGGATAGGTTTTGCATCACGGGACTAGATTATGGCAGCTGAAATATCTAGTTGTTTTTTGTGCTTGTTACCCAAGCCTATACAGCATATATAGAAAGAATTGTGTGTAGTGATGAAGGTTCCTTAAAGTCAACAATTCAGTCAGGGTCTCTCTGCTTCTCTGCTGTTTTTGCAGTGCCTGGCTGACTCACCAAGAACATCTGGGCAGATCTTGGGCTTACTGTCTGTTGCTTAAGCAACTTATACCTGTTGATTAACCTTGAGAACCCATATGTATATTGTGTTTAAGTGTTTCTGTCTTAGAAATCAGATGGATACTTCTGGTGGATTTTTTTGTTTGCTTGTTTGTTTTTAAGTTAAAATATTTGGACATAAATCTTCTTCTAGGATGAGCCGAACAAAACCAAGTCTGTTTAGAAAGCAAAGCAATATGTTATGTTATATATATGTTATGTATATCATAATATCCTTTTTTTGTTTTTGTTTTTTCTGGAAAAGCATCTTGACAGTCCCACCAAAGTCAAACTTTGTATTTGAATGTCTTAATAATAATAATAATAATCTACTTTTGCACTAAGGGGTCTTGGATAAAAGACTAGTTAGCTCTTAACACTGTATTAATATAATATGTTCAGAATGAGAAAATATTGGAGAGTATTCCTAGAAAATGTGTTAACCTCATCTTTAGTGGCTGACATCAACACTAAAAAAATTTTAGCCAGTGTCATTGGCTTGCTTTCAGACTGGAAAGAGAAAAAAAAACCAGTGATTCAAATGAGAGAATGCCCTTACAGAAGAACAACATTTTTTATTTATTTCTTTATTTTCTCAAAGAGAATTTCTTTGTGTTTTTATATACTCCTTTCATTTTTCATCTTTCATCTCTTTCCCTGAGATAATGTCTATTAGTTACAAGCAATCATTCTGGCACAGGTGTGACTGATTTTACTAGATCACTTATTTCAATGACACGGGCTGTCACTATTTATGGTAAATCTGTCAGTCATTCAAGGTAAAAAGAATGTTTCCAGTACTCTTAGTGATAAAAGTAATGAGTTACAGAGGAAGAAAATATAAAAACCCATGTAGTGGTTAGCCCTCAAATTTTTGTCTTGAGATAGAAAAGTTTAATTAATCCTTATCAGCTGCACAGCTTCAGTGAATAAATTTTGTTTTGTGAGGATGTGTAAAAAGTTACTATCCTAAGTAGTCTCAGAGCTAAATCTCAAAAAATAGAGAATATTTTTTGGGATGAAATCACAATGATAAAAATTGAATGTTGGCACATAGCAAAATTGCTGTGGCATCATAATTATGGTCACATAGGTCTAAAATGTGTGGCCAGACCTTGGCACTTCTCTGAATCTCTGCAACAACAACTCAAAAAACACAGTGGGGGGAGGCAGCAAGTTAGTGCAATTAAGATTCTAGTGACAATAACCAAGACACCACAGAGAAAGACAGATTAGAGCAGTCAATAGCTCATGAAAGTGGATGATAACCAGTATCTCCAAACAGTAACGTTGCAGACAATTTTTAAGTAATCTTGTGTTCTAGTTTGCCTATAAGTCTTTTTACTTGTCCCATGAAGTTGATGAATGATGATTTGGAAGAAGCAAGATTTGCTTGGTATCATTCTTGATTGGCCAATTTTTTCTGCTGTCACTCTGGAACAAAGCAGCACATCTCTTAACTAATGGATCTGATAGACATTCTGACAGTCCAGTCAAGGAAGATCGACTGCTAAGACGAAATTGCAATTCAACTTAATAACTACTGGTTCAAATACTAAACTTATCAGATTTTTTTTTTTAAATTCTAACTAACAAATAGTTAATAATTGTAAACTTCTGTTTGAAATAATTATACAGAAACTTGAGAGCTCACATATTTAAACAACATACTCTTCATTCCTTAAACTCTTCCCATTTGCTTGAGTCCAAGTTACTCAACCACTGGCTTGTACTACTGTATCTGCAGATAATCCTGCATCAATCCAATCTTTCATAGTCTCCAGACCATGAAACTTCATTATGCTATAAAAATAGCCTATTTTTAGAATATAGGCTAATGAGTTGTTACATGTTTGTAGCATTCCTTCCACATGATGACAGATCAGAATTGAAGGCATGAGGCAATCAGGCAGTCCATGCAGTCCATGCACTCTTGAATGCCTTCAGTGTTTCTTACATGTTTTACCTTTCATGCTTTTGTCTTTTTCATCCTCCTTTCAACAGCTTTAGTTGCCTTTCTCTTCTCCTTTTCAACCTGGTTATTTTTACTATCTGACTTGCATCAGTCTTCATCTGGTCTGTTCCTTTTCTCTTGTTGTATTGTACTAATGTATTACCAGAATTGTATCACATGGTTTGTCCCATGTAACCCCTGTGATATTTGTTTTCTCCCTCACCGTCTCGGGTTAAAATCCCTCCCCTTACCTGTCCCATCAATCATCTCCTATTTGCCCTTGGCCAGCTTCCTCCGCCCCCCTTTCCCCTGGGATAAAATTCCCCCACACTGGGCATTCAGCCTCTTTTCTTTCCTGGCCTTCTTCCTCTCTATTCTTCCCTGGCTCTCTCCCTGTCCTGCTTGCCCCTCTCCCTCTACACCTTGTGGCTCTCTTTTCCCCCCTACTCCCCTTGCTCCATTAGGACTTATCTGCTATTAAACTCTTTGGACCCTCACTGTCTCTCATCCTAGATACTTTGTGTCCTGTTGGATTGCCTAGGGTCCCAGCTAGCTGAGTTTAAACCCTCTTAAGGGCAATTACAACACTCTTTAACCCAGCTCTCTCTGCTAGAATTACTACTTTTGAGGACAGAGACAGACATTCTTCTGAGGGCTCTAACACCTACAAGTCTGACCTTTCAAAACTCTATATTATTTTCTGTTTCTTGCCTCTTCACACCTGTGCTGCAAAATTGAGTAGTTTCTTTCTTTCTCTATGCTCTCTGTGGCAAGTACAATAGTGCAGAAAAGCTGAGTGACTGTCATGTGTAGGTCTGTAAGTGGTTTATTTGTTTATAAAACCAAAAGTGCAACATATGTGTATATACTTTGAACAATATATTATTTACCTATGTGCAAACTTTTTTTACACTTGTATGCATTACAATTTCATCTGATAAATATACATTTCTATGGGATTTGCACTGGTAGAAAAAAAGAGTAAAATTATGATATACTGTGAAGTGTTTGCAGAGAAACAGAGAACATGTTTGGCTGACACTGCAGCAGAGATGACTAGAAAGAAGAATAGAGGAGTTGTGTACACATGTTCACACAAAGATTTTGTTTTCATTTGAAGGTTTTTGGCTGATTTTTTCCTTTTTTTCACTCGGAAATGCTTTCTAAGTACTCGATTCAGGCATTTGTCTAGTGCAATATAATGCCTCATTCAGTGATTGTGCCTGCAAAAGCTTTTAAGGACTTGAAAATTTAGTAATATATCTCCATAGATAAACCTTCTATTGCAAGCATTTTTGTAAAGCTTTTCCTTTAGGACTATTTTCTAGCAGAAATAGGTTAAGTAGGATTTTTATCATTCTATAGCTAGAGCTAGATGCTAGTATGCTTTAAGAAATACATTTGGGGGGTTTTTTGGGTATAAAACTGTCCATTTTTAAAGGTATGTGTACTTATGGTTCTCTATTTTCCTTCATAAATGGCTGTAGAAACTGCAGTTACAGAAATGGAGAAGTATCAACATTTTCCTACCTTACTGAAGATAAATATCTCATTAGCAAAGAACAATGCTTTTAGCTGTCATATTCATGGCTGGTGTAATATGTGTACAGTTTCAGTCTCCATTTTTCTCTGTGGAATTTATTAATTTCATTTTTACTCACTCATTTTTTTTTTTTCCATAGTAGCCAGGGAAATTTGTGTTTCAGCCCCATGCAACTTGGATCTCCTTCTGTATGGATTTAAATACCTCCATGCAATACATTAATCAGTTGGTTCTTGAAATCAGTAACACTGTCGGAACTAAACACTATTTTTTTCAGCCTTTGCTTAAAATATATCCATAGGTCAGTAGAAACTAAGCCCAGTAGTACAATTTTAAAGAAGAAATCTTTTTCCTTCCTAATTTTTCCTAGTTCAGAAAAATAATGCCTTTTTGTATATGGACTTCATTTGCCATCTGCAACCCAACTTTTCTCACAATGTATGTTGTTTTCCTAGGTTATTTTTTTTCTTAACTTTTGCTCAGCTTTCCTTGTTTTCTTTTCATTGCTGCTGGAAACTTGATCTTGCAGCTGACACAGTTTATAATGAATCAAAATGCTACGTGCAAACTTGTGAATCCTAAATTCAGATTGTTATATAATTGTAAATGCCAGAGCAGCCCAGGTATCCAACCAGCATATGACTATCTTCTGATATCCTTGTGGTGAGTATTGCTGTTTGGATTTACAAGTAATGAAGCTGGATTTATCTGCTTTTTAATCTGAGGTCAAAAAAAATAAATAAATATAACACCCCCCCCCCCCGCCCTGCCGTCAAACAGTTCAATCTGAACAATTGTATTTTGATTAAGAACTCGATGCACAGGAAAAGTGTTCCCCTAGTTTCTATCTCAGTAACAAGTGATGATTATAAAAAAACATCTTTCACATTCCAAAATATTTACAAACAGAAAAGGAGTAAAACACTATGTTAAAAAAAAAAGAAAGATAAAAAAGGTCTGTCGAACAATGAATAAATTTAAATAAATTTTGCAATAAAATAAAGCTGTATGAAAAGGGCCACTCTGAAATACATGCCGCTTACTGCTTTTTTTTTGTGGTCACAAGTTTTAAAACTAATTTTCATTATCAGTTGTGTTTGAAAAGCTCATAGTGGGTAAATTTGCCTCATGAGTTAAAAAGCAGATGTGAAGCAAGTGAACAGGTTCCTACTTAGAGCAAAGACTGTGACTGTTTTGTGTTTTTTGTTTTTTTTTAATGACAGTTCTTCTTTGACTTTTATTTTCCATTTCTCACAACTTACTGTGTCATGTGTTCACAGAGATATCAGCTAAAACAATATTAGTTAAAAATAGGGAAAGTTGAGACTATAAACTTTCAAATTGTGTGTGCAAGTTGGGTTAAACTACCATGATAAAAGCTTCTGCCATGGTCCTAGTTTCTGAGGAGGCTAACAAAAAGTGAGAGTAGATTTATCTATTTTTTTTGGCTCTCTATGCAAGATGAAAGTATTAAAATAACAAAACCATGGAGAAGCAAGTTTTCAATGTAAAAATAGTTTGCTCTTTCATTTTCAACTTTATTCTTAAAAAGGTTAGGAATGGAGTTTTGACTCTTTCTAAACTCATTTCTATTAGTTAAAAGTAATTTTACTCTTTCAATACAGAAAGTTATATTCAGATCCCTATCATAGTAAATTCTAACTCTATGTGCAGAATTTTTATGCAGGAATTATTCCCACTGCATTTACTTGTTTGTCTCGTTCAAGTTTCCTTTTTAATGTTATATTGATGCTTGGTTTCATCTTGCAGAAATTTCAGTAAAATAAAGAATTTGAAAAAAAAGCGCCTTAAACATCACTGAAGTACTTTCTTTGCCATCTCTGTGACAAATCTGCTGAAAGATTTTCAGCAAATATGAGTTTACTCCACAGCTAGACAGTAAGCACTAGAATCTGAGTAAGAAACAAAGTTTTTTAAACAATGATGTATTAAATTAATTTCATTTACTACAGCTTCTACCCAACATGATAACAGGATTTTAAAAAAATATATTAATTGAATTACCAAAAGGAAAAGCATGCTGACTCGAATACTTTTAGTTCTTCTATCTCACAGCATGGTCTTGGTTTCTGTTTGGAAAGATGCAGTCTGAAACTCCCTGTGAAACAGAACTGTCTGCCTGAGATATCTTAAATCCATTAAAAATATTCAAGCAGAGAACTGGTTTTGCTCAGCAGGATTTAAAGGGCATTGCCAAGAAAATAGAAATTTCTAAAGTTATCTAATTTTCTGTTGAAGTGAAGCCATATCTCACCAAGAAGAAAACATGCCACATTTACCAGTGTCAGAGCTTTTCCTTTAGCCCTGAGTTAGTTTAATATAGGGATATTTAATCAATTAATCTGCAGAGAGGATAATTCAATTGTTATACTTTATTTAAATTTGGAGCAGGATGATTTTCGTAAGTACAAAATATCCACTGATTCTAATAAAGTCAGCACAAGTTATAGGTGTTTCCAAGTGCTGATGATGGGGCCAAAACAGTTTAAGGGAAAATATATAGCAAGCCTGTTTAAAAAAATACAATGTAAGGCAGTGTTGTCAAATTCTGACAGGGACACCTAAACAGAAGTCTTATGCAGACTAGCAGCACAATGGATGAGTTATTTCCATTTATCATAATTCTGAAGTCCAGAAAAATAGCTACATAAATTACTTTGATTCGCTTGCTTTGCATCTTCGCAAAAAGTATTTTAAAAATCCAGAGAAAAATATATTCCACAGCTAAGAACTTAGAAACAAATGGCTTAAGGAATTCTTCTGGCTGCTTGCCAAGAAAAATCTTTAAATGTTCCTATTCGATGTCTGTTGCTAGCAGATGAGGCTCAGTTCTTGTTTGAATTGTGCTCTCTGCTCTGAAATTCTTGGCACCTCCCAAAATAGTACTTCCTAGTCTTTCCTGAGCTGTGAATCCTCTGTTGCCTGCAATTCTGATGATGTACTTCACTCTTGGATATTTCTGTGACTGTGGAAATCTGACAATCCCTTTTAAAGTGAGATCATCTCTGGTTACATATAAAGTAAAGACCTTTACTAGAGATGGGCAAAACCAAAGTTTAGACTACATTTATCTTCTATCTCTGTATTAAGTTGAATGTAGTTATTCTGTTCCTTGCAAGATTTTTCAGAAAGAAGGAAACAAAGCTTCATATTGGGGCATTTTCCAAAGAGATTAACACTATTTCACAGAGTTGCACAATACCTTGTGTGTCCAGAGGAATAATCAATACCATTACACAGTGACAAATATTTTTATAGTACTTTCTTTAGTTAGAATTTTTAGTTCTAAAAATTTAATGATCTGCTGCTAAACTCTTGCTATGAACTTCTTCTCTTGCTGTTACTATGTATTTCAAAAATTCAATGCTGACAAAGTAACTGCATGTGTAGATTTAGAGATGAAAGTTCAGCATTTGAAAATCAGACAAGGAAATTAATAATATTTAATATTTGAACACCTGGGCAAATAAGGACCAGCTTTGTATTTTTCTGAGATAGCTACCCTTTATTTAAGAAATAAAACACCAAAAATCAACCAAAGACAAAACCTGCAAAGATAGAGATTCCACAATACATCTGTGCAATCTGTTCCCTTCTCTCTTTATCTCTTTAAAAATGTTTCCCTAATGCTTAGCCTAAGTTCAAATAATATCCCTCTCTTTTACAGTCTTAACAAGAATTGACAAGATTTGGTTCCTCCCAGTGGGTTTCTCTGTATTTGAAGACTCTTGTGTGACCCCTTGTCAGATTTCCCTTCAATTCCAAGCTGCCCAGACAGGGACTCTCATTATAGTGCCTGTCCTCATAACCCAGTCAGTTCTTGATTCCTGTGAGCCGTAACAAGGTGTAAAAGCAACACTAAATGTACTATTGTTCCATCCTCCTGCATTCCTAATGCCCTACTAGGTAGCATCTGAGCTGAATATGTTTGTTCTGCTGTTAGTTTTAAAGAGCAGTGGAGTGAAAATCGAAGATGACACTCTTGCTTTTTCTCAAAAATATCAACTTATATTCCATGTATTTACTGAACGAAAAGGTTTGCGCAGAGGTTCTGAGTAAGTTATGAGCTGTTATGGTGCATTTCTTCTACAGCATTGATCTGCTCAGATTGTTACCTAGAGACAATCTGTGATCGTGCCTTAAGACGGGACAAAAATATCTTCAATTTCCTGGAATAAATCAACCTGATGGGAAAGTTATTGCAAATAACCATATCATAACAGAACATGTGCTGATGTTTCTGTGGTAGTCATACCTTTCTATCAAGCACAACCTCCTTAGTTTTTTGGAAGATAAAAATTATATTAACAGACTTATGTATTCTGGTCATAGTCTGGCAAAAATAATATTTGTGAATTTGCCTTAGGAGGGAATTTACCAATTTCATGGAACTATATTCTTAACATGGTGGAAAGAGTTTCTTTCAGTGGGAAGGGAAAAAGGAAAAAATACTATTGAATTTTCTGTGATATTTTTCTGACAAGATTTCCTCTGATTTCTATTGGTGGTTATTATTTTGCAGTGCCTGAATATAAACTTAAGGCTCTTTTTTCTTCTTATATTGGTAGAAACTTATTATTCTTCATACTTCTCTGGAGATCTAATTCTGTGTGCATTTGTAATTTGACTTGGGCTAATTTGAAAAGACCAGTACATCAGTTGGATGTCTGTGGGTGGTTCCTAAAAAGCCCACACCCAAACAACTGAGAAAGATGAACCTGTGTCTGACCAGGTTATTTTGTTCCCTGCTAACTATCTGTAAGTGCACTGATAACTGCGTCACAACTGTCTAGCAAATGCAACAACTATTTGGTTAATCAGTTGAAAGTTAACAAAGAAGGAGAGCTGTCATTTGCCATTTTCCAGAATGGACAACATTATATCTGTGTGACTTAGCAGCAGTTCTCTAAATGTATGTTTGTCAGAAAAACAAGGTGTTTGCCTCAGGAGGATACAATTTCCCTAGTGGTTTCTTCTCCTAGGTTTTCATTGTGCAATCTGGTATGATTTTAGTTTTCAGGATTCTGGTTGCTTCTATCTTCGAATTTACTTATTTTTAAATAAAAATTGTGCTGCTACCATAGTAATTGAAAGTAAAGAGACCTGACTAGTGTATGGTTTGAAAAGGAGATGCTCTAGAAATACCACTTGGTCTTTCTCATTTTCTGTTTCCTAAATCACGTTTTCTATGTTATATCTTCTCAGGTCTACCATGATAATCAGTCTGGATGCTGAGAAAATCCATGTATTAGCAAAACAGTGATTGGAAAAAGAGGAAAGTGCTGCTTTGATGGAGTAGTCTCTGAAAGCAGGCTTGTGCCCAGTTATCTCACTGTGATAGTCTGACCCTGGCTGGATGCCAGGTGCCCACCAAAGCCATTGTAAGACTTCACTCCTCGCTGGACAGGGAGAGAATAAAGAACAAAGAAAAAGATGGGAAAGGAGATTGCAGTCAGTTGTCTCTGTTGTTTCTCCCTCTGGGGAAATCTTGCTCCTCTCTCCGCTTGCTGCAGCTGTTAAAGTTGTTTTGTTTTTATTCCCTTGTGAAGAATGTCATCCCAGAAATGCTACCACCATTGCTGATGGGCTTGGCCTTGTCCAGTGTCAGATCCATCTTGAAGCTGGCTGGCATTGGCTCAGTTGGACATAGAGGAAACTTGTCACAGAAGACACTTCTGTAGTCTCTGTTCCACCCCAACTCCTCTAAAAACCTTGCCACACAAGCCAGTACCATATACCTGTGCCTGGGTTCTCTATGGTTTGGTCTTTGCAGCTGTGAGACTGGAGGAGGTTTAACAGGCTGCCTAAAGTGGCAGCTGTACTCATGTCAAAACAGAATCAAACGTTGTTATCTCCTTCTGTGTTATTACCAGGAGCATTGGTACAGTCCCAAAGCTCTTTCAAATGAAATTGAGCAGAGGCTTCTTGCTTAGGAGCAATGATATTTCTTCCATTTCCATGCCACAAATTTCCCTTTTGACTGGAACAAATTATGTAGTTCTCACAGCAAAGAGAAATGAAAGAAATTTCAGGGCTATCATCCAAGGTGGAATTCAATTCTTACCTCTTCTATTACAAAAATTTGAATCAGAACTATTATCTCTTCTATGGAGGCTCTGCTTACTGAGCATAAAGTAATACAGTTCAAGTGAAATTGCTAATGAATTTATATGGAAAGACTGGTTGGGAAAATATGACTTACTAAGAGATGATTCTCCTTTAGTCAGAAGTAGTTAGTCTCATTCCATACTAAAATAAATACCTTTATATCCTTTTTCCTTAGAGCATTCAGTGTTAAACTCAATTGTTCACATTATCTAGGAGATCTGCATCTGTCCTGTAGACTCTTTCTTGAAAAGTCAAAGCTGCATATATGTATGAATGTTTCACTCTAGCACAAGGGCTTTCTAGAGGGAAGTCACAGGTAGTTAAATGTATTTCTTATTGTTTTTCTTATGATTTGGATTTACTGTGCTCCTAACTACAGCAATGTTATACACTTTAAAACATTCATTGTATGCATGTAAATAGTAATGAGCAGAAAAAAAATCTAGATTAAATTAATACCAAATCTACTCATTTGTATTTGTCAGGCATAACATGCAAATTTCAAAAATGTTTCAATAAATTTTGAATGCCCACACAATTTTTCTTCTTAGGGGGTTGAGTGTGGGATGGAGAGATATTTTCTAATAATAACCTCTTTTTCAATATTTTCCCTGTATTCTGACATAATCTTTGCACTGAGCTAGCAGGGTGATTGTGTTCTGAACTTAACTGGCATGTTATTCTGTACAATCAACTGTCAGAAGTTAGGCATTTCATTTTGGGTAAACTTGAGTTAGATTTTTATATCTATCATTAACCTCTTGTCATCTTTTTCATATCTATCTATCTAGCTAGCTGTGTATTGCTAGCTAGCTATATATGTGTATATATATATATATGCATATATATATATGTGTGTGTGTATCTTTCTCTGAGAAGGTAAAAAACATCCTAGTACAAACAGCAATGGGCATCAATTGATCCTGGAAAAGGATGGAATCACTACCTATTTCTTTCTGAAGTTAACTAAAAGGACAAAATCTGTTGCTGTTTTGTTGTGGGGCTTTTATTTTTTTCTTTTCTGTGTAAAGAAAAATGAGAATCTGATTCTTCCTTTGAGGTGATAGCATTGACAGTCAATATTTTCCTTTCAGAATAGAAATTTGTTTTAAGAAAATTAAAGCATATACTTAAATATGTGCTTCAAAAGATGTCTAATGAAAGTGTTGAGAGGAATTAACTTCAGTGTAGTGGTCAATACTTTTTTAATGAATAAACTCCTGTAGGTATTTCCCTTTGAAACTGAAGTATATCTGAACTTTTTGAGGAGTGGAGGAAGAAGGCTGAAATAAAATCATGGGTATGTGATGAACAGTGTGAATTTCTCACATCTCCTTTTTATGAGCATGAATGGCTCCTTTCTTCTAATAACTTTGATTTTATTCATTTAGGAAATTTTCACTACCTCAAAGTGAACTTAATTCCTTTTCAAATTACTTCTCTTTAAAAAAAACCCCAAAACAACCCAAGAAAATGATATCTCCCTAATTTTGGTAGTTTCCCTCTGGCAATATTTATTTTTCTAAAATGTTATATACATAATAACCTCCAAATTTCTTTCATATTCACCTCATGTGCAGAGAGGTGCACTCTTATCCAAAGTGCACCCTTTATTGCTCCCTGATTTATATGAACCCATGCATGATGTTAGAGTCTTCACAAGTACAGCACCTTAGAGATATAGAACCAAAAAAAAATTATAGCCTGCAGTCACAAACAGATAAGCCCACAATGGGTGCCAAAAAGCACAGTGTTGGGCTGACCTTGGCTGAATGCCAGTGCTCACCAAGCTGCTCTATTGCTCCCCTTCCCAGCTAGACAGGGGAGAGAAAATAATGTGGAAAATGACAGTTTCCTTTGAACATCAAGTGCAGCACAGGCAGTTGCAGTGCCAAGTTCCTTCCCTCACCTGTGAATCACATATTTAACAATTATCATTGAAATCCATATTCATCACACAGAGGTTACAGGATAGCACGATTTATTAATAAACATACTAATGACAGAAAATTGTGACAGGTTAAGTTTTGAAGATTGCTGATGATGGTAACTGACTGCAAAAGCAAATTTGAAGCAATACACAGGCAAGCTCTAATCACCAATGAAAGCCAGCTCGAGTTAATCATTTAGTGGTCATGGAGGAAGGTCCTTACCCAACAGATGTCCTTATGGAAGAGAAGACATGGTCAGCCAGTCACCTGAGAGTCTTTCCTAACTTTTCCCCAATTCTTAACTCACTTCTGTACTATTTCATTAGGTGGAGCTTGACTGACTCTAGCCATATACACTTTTGTAGGTGATTGGTATGAAATTCTCCTGCTTTGCTCTTAAAAGATATAGTCAATACAATATAGAGTGCATACTTGATGAGAGGTGGTCATACCACAGGGGCAGGTAATTTTGGGATGGAGGTGTGAGTTAGTATTACATTTAGATAATAATGAAGTGAGTTCATCTGAAGAGAGCTATATCCCCACAGTTGTTGGTTCAGCAGGAAGACATGCCCTGGGCTGACAGCTGCTCTGTGCTGGATCAGACACATGGAACCATCACAGTCCCAGCCCTGAAAGGATTGCAGCAAAGCCTGGCTGTGGTGTTTCTGCTCTGCTCCATCCTCTGTTTCATCCCTCAGTGTATGCTTTAGGTTGCAGGCTGTGGGGAATGTATGTGGGGAATCATCATGGAATAGATTTTGTGCAGGGCAACTGCATTCCATTCAGGAAGTAGCAGCTGTACTTCACCCTATCATTTCCATACTATTATAATTTATGTTAGAATGGGAAAAAAATTTCCAAATTTTCTAGTTTTACCTACAGTCATCTTCCCACAGACACATTGTATGCATTCAAAAAAAGACTCTGTATAATCCTTATCTTTTAGCATTGCACAGGACCATTTTAAGCCTGTATGCACTAAAGTATGTGATTGTTTATTTGGTAATGTTGAAGAGAGTATGAAAAATACTGGACCATGAAGAAAAAATGAATGAGATTAAGGAAATTTATTTAAATAAAAAATAAATATATTCAAATGTTTTTACTGTGGCTCTGAGAATGTAATAACTGGTTTATGTAACTTGCTTCTAATGCATGTGATCTACTGAAAAATTTACTAATGGAAAGAATGTATAAGCATCAGATAGACAGTTCACATAAGCATACCATCTTAAAAATGATTTTGAGGGTTGTTAATGGAGCAAAAGGTACTACAGAAACACAAGAACAAATATAGACAGGATCACTAAAAAACTCCTGATCCATGTTTTTGCTCAAAATTATTATTTAATTTCATAATTACTTATGCAAGGTAAACCCATGCTTGTTTAGAATAAAATATATAAAGATGAATTGTTACTATCCTAATTTATCCTTTGCTTTAATCTTGAGTGGCAAAGCCATGTGCTTCCTTTTGCCTACAGCACTGTAACATTTTAGTGTTGTTCCATATCTCTGTGGTGCATGTAATAGAAAAACTTAATTAAACTGCATCTGGCTTCAGGTGGTCCCACAGACTACAACTAAGAGGCTTGGCATTTCAGCTTAGTTAAATGTCTCCAAGTGCCGATTTCATCTTTATATTGATAGATACAAGGTAGCATGGCCTTTGAGAGCCATCTAGCATGACTGAAAAAAGCATTATGATTAGTGTTGTTGTATGTTAAGTAGGTAAGACAGTTCAGAGGTGTGTGCATCAGATAACTGGCTTGCCTTAAGTAATTAAATCAGGGTAGGAATTTCTCATTCAAGTACATGACTGCTCTCCTGACAAGTATTGTTGCAGGAATTAACACCTCATGTGTTTCTGGAGGAACAGTTGATCAACAAGCCTGCTGCAGGAATGTTATCTTGTTAACTTTCTATAACATCCTTCTGGCTGCGTGTTCATTCGAGAGATTGGACATGCAAAGAAATTTCCATGTACGTTTAGAAAATGTGGTTGTATTGTTACAATGCCAAAGCTCTGAAATTGTTCTTTATTTTTAAAAATATTATATTTGAACTTGAAATGAAACTAATCATAGCATTATTCATTGGTTTTCTACTTAAAAACATTATCTACAAACAAATCACAGAATATTTTGATTTTCATTTACTGTCCAACTCATGTTTTGATTTCTTATGTAGGATTCTGCTTTGGCAAAATTATTTTAGGGAAAAAAAAGTATAATTTGACAAGCTTGTTTGATTTTCTTTTATTAGAAAGCCAGTTTTCATAAATGAGATGTTGCTGGGTCTGTGAACAGCCACACAGACTCTTTTAGGTAGGTAGAATGGGGATTACAGACGAGACAGCAGCATCCTAGAGGAACTTCTTATCTTTTGATTCTCCTCTTTTCCTTTGCTGTTTACTCTTGGTTTTAATTTCTTCTAAGCAAACCTAGACAGATTTGATCTCCTGATTCCTTTGTACTCTTCACCTAAATGAACAAGCAGAATCTTACCACTGCATGTTTTGATTTGTCTAGGTTGTTCACATCACTTCTTTTAAGAATATGAAATTTCCTATGCTTTCCATCAACATTTAATTTCAAGTGGTGTTATATTTAATTCTACCTCTGAAATAGGAGGATATATTCACTACTATATTACATTTAGGAGGTAGCAAAAAGAAATTTTCTTTTCATCTCTAAGTTCACAGGAAGACTAGAGAAACATGAAACATAAAATGAATATTTTCTTCCCAGAGATCCCTTTCAGTTTAAAGCATCTGTGTTTGGCAGTACATATAAATAGGAACTCTCAACTGTCATGAGATTCACAGAAAATACTTCATTTCAAAATTTTAGTAAATCTTTTTAGTAAAGCTTTAGTTTGTTTCCACGTAGTTTTTAAAAATGTAACCTCAGTAGCTCAGGTCACCAAGATTCCTACCACTTGACAGACACTATTCCCTTAGAGCCTACTGGGCCAGCCAGCAAAGACAACCCAGTGGCCTTCCACATAAATGTTTTAAGAATTGAGGAAACCAATTAATTCTGACTATGTGATGCAGGACATTATATTTTTCCTGCATGGGCAGTACACAGACATTGTGCTTATGTACATTTGCGGCTCCCCAAGGGGACTGTGGTGAAATAGCAAAGCAAAGGTCTGCACTGATTAATTAACAAGTTTCAATACAATATTTAATTTCAAATTTGTGTGTCTCTAACCAAACCAATAAAAAGAAATGGTAATTTTAGACACTGCTGTAAAAATGAATTTTACAATGAACTTCTTAGCAGATATTCTACTGATCACAGAACTCTAGTAAGAATAAATCTTTTCTGGAGCACAAAAAATATTTCTTAAGATTTAGGAGCCACAAAATATGACCATGGGAAAAAATATCACCATCTTTCTTGTGTTCACTGGTATAAACAGATGAAGTAGAAAATGCAGGAAATCCCCAAACAGTGTGGAGTCAAAGATATTGCCAGAATTGAGTAAAAAATAAATGACCAGTGGTAACAGGAAAAAGGACTAATTGCTAAGGAAGGATATCATCTTGCATTTATATACAGGTTTCCATATGCATATTTTTGGGTCTAATGACAAAAATACTGAATTGTAAAGTAGAAGTTTAGCACAGTCTGCCTTAAAAATTGCCATGGTTTTTCAAGCACCATTGAATTCAAACTTTTCAGTTTTCCTCAATACCTTTAGTTCAAGAGAATCAGACTCCTCAATATATGTTACAGAAGAATATGAACTAATAAATTGTTAATGCCTTGAAAATTATAATGTCTTGAAAATTATAATGTCTTGTCCTTCATTTCTGTGTCATAAAAGTCATGTGACATTGTTCCATACCCTTCTGCAACAAAGACATGCGATGCAAAATCCCAATGTAGAGAGCTAGAATAATCCCAATGTAGCCGTGTAGAGAGCTAGAATAATCTGACTATCCAGACTGGAAAGAATTTAGGTTTGCTTTTTGAGCTTTTTCATATATTATATTTATTCATAAGTTAAATGCATCAGACAATCATCATTAAAGGATATCCCATCTTTGCACCTATAAAATTACTGTGAATTTTTTAGTCAAGTTTTCTGTTAATAATAATCTATCACATATAAAAAGTGCTATAAATACACACTCACATTCATATAGACTATTGAGAGGTATCAGGTACCAGTTGTATGAAATTATGTATCCTCAGTAGGCAAATTTGCTGGTGTTTTCATAATTTACTTCTCAAATTCTCAGCTTCTGTTATGCCTGTATGTTGACTCTTATAAAGGAAGGAGATTTTTATTTTTATTTTTTAAATATTAGTAATGTGTGATATAGTTCTGGATAAGGTGAAATATGACATTTACTTTGTGTTTCTGTACTTTTTGTTTTTATTTTACTTGATTGTGGGAATTCCAGATTTACAATGCAAAAGCAGCTTAGTCTAGAAAACCTGCACTAATGAAACTTTCAAGTGCTATTACAGTCTGCTATTTTGTTTTGATTAGGTCAAAGCCACATTTTCTTCAAGGAATCACTTAAAAATACTCATATATTAGTTATAATTAAAGCTAAAACTTTGGCAACTCTTAGCTCATTAAAAAACCACCTTGCAGTTAAATAGCTTGTTAAAATAGCTTAAATGGCTTTATATTAGCTTGAGTGTTCACTCTGTCAGAACTGATGTGGGCATAGCTTGTGCTTTCTTTGTGATCTTCAACTTTCCTTTGAAAATTGGTGCTTTTAATTATGGGGTTTTGGATTTGGTTTGGTTTTAAGAGAGATTATTGCAGTTCTAATGTATGAGGTTGTTCTAAAACCACTTCTATATATTAATATTTTCTCTCATACCATGCAAAGTATGCTGTAGTGCTCCAAATCTGTTTGATCACAATTTATTTAATCTCTTTCCCTGAATTACATTCTTCCAGAGTATTTCCTTTCTTGCTCAATACATGCAATCATAATTTCATTATTGATCTGTCCTTTGGAGAAATAAATTATAATCAGTGAAAGATACTGGGGACAGAAGATTAAGAATATGAACATTCATACCTGTTTTTTCCAATTATTTAATGCAATTTTTGTCTATAAATTAAATGAGCTTACTCATACTAGACTGTGAAAAAGTCCACTGGCACTTCTATGAAACCTTTCTGTTAAGAGGCAAAATATGTTTGGTCAGGTAGCTTCTGAACTTACTGGACCAAGTAAATCTTGGCATTCAGTTAAACAATAATATATGGCAACAGGAATACTGCTTTGAGACTGTCTTCACGGCTGGGGTACAGAGCGAGGCATGCAAGCATTTCTCTAGCAGCTGATTGAAAATTCCACTGGTGTCAGTAACTAAAGAAAATTACCTTGGAAGTTTGAATAGCCGGACTACATACTTCAACTGAAGCTTAGAGCTTTCACACTATGTCTACCAATTACCTTTCAGAAAGCTTAGTCACGTTGCTCTCAGTTTTACCATGTTGTTCTCCACAGCAATTTTATTAAGCACATCAGAAAATTGCATGACTATGTTCTACAACCAAGCACAGAAATTTTAATGTCTCTCATCTGTCTGTAAAAGTCCTTTTCCCATGCTAGTGTTTATAACCATTTCATGACCTGCAGCTTTCAAAGAGTCAGAGGGGTCAGGGAGAGAGGCTATTCCAGAGAGCAGGAAGAAGACCCAGAGCCTGGTTCCCCTGTTCCCTAAAACAGAGGGCTAACAGCTAGATTGCAATAACATTTCTCTCTTGCTTAGCAACAGGATAGTTCTTTACTTTCCTCAAGGTAGCCATATTGTCACAAAAATGGGTTCTTTCTCCTGGTACCCAAGAAGCTGAGCCACAGAAAGAGTTGAGATATTTGTTTATATTTCCTGTCTGTGCAGAGATGGGTGCTGGGAGGTAAATGCACAAAGCTAACACACCCAGGCACAGCCAAGCAGCATATTTATAGTTTCAAAATACATCAATTCAGGCTTATCTAATTTCTAAATATATGTCTCTATGTCAATAACTATTGGACAATCTTTCGCTCACTTTGATTTAAAGGTACAATGCATCTTAAATTTAGTCCACCTGTTCAGTGGGTAGAGACCTTTATTTGAAGTTGGGTAGCCTAGGATTTAGAGATGGTTTTTTTTACATTATAATGAGCAAAGTGCATCTTAAAGATAAGTTTTTAGCTGATTTAACCAACTTGAATAAAACTTATGGTGCATTGCCAAATGCAGCGTCTAGTATCTAATTCAAGGTCTCTCTGTTCATGTTATATCTTTACTTGTTTCAAAACTATTCTGCCATTTCCTATTTAATTTGTTCTCTATAGTATTTATTGTTCTCTATGATTCACTCTAAAAAATCTTTTCTTAAACCACTCAGCTTTCATCCCTATGACTAGGGTTGTTTGAGGTGAAGAAAACGTAGACTGAGTTTCTTCTGAAAAGCAAGGCACACTGGTGTCCCACTTACTGAATAATTTAACCACTTGGTTTCAAAGCAAAAGGGAGTGGTGACTTCTTCATTCACCCTGTATCTTCAAAAGTAAAAGTGTGTTGGACTTAAGATACAGTTAGACTTACAGATGATAAATTCATTTTATCATAGGCGTCTAACTTTTGAGTCAGGTGCTTAAGCTGGGTAGAATGAATTTCAGAAACAGCAGTGGTTATTCCCAAATGGTAGGTACAGGATGTGCTTCCTGTGAGGCTTTCCCTGAGAAGCATGTATTTTGCCATTCAATAACGGTGAAAAAAGTACTTGACTTTGAATTTATTGAACTCCAGCAGCTAACTTTTAGTCACTTCAATACCATTTGTGTAGGCATCCATGTACTTTTGGAAACAGCAACACACTACTGCCAGTCAAATATTTAATACAGTATAACTCAGCAGAAATGTAATTTATATGCTACAAAAGTGATCATGGTGTAAATTTTTTAATGTCCAGTTCTGTACTCATTACCAGCTTCTATTTGGACAAATAAATGCTCAGTAAATGGGCATTTTGACCTGAGAGAGTTCCTCTAATTGCAGTAGCACAGGAATGATGGTACTAAAATACTTCCATCAGATTTATTCTGTTTTTGACAGTGCTGGTAATTGTTATTATTTATTTAGAAATACAGTAATTAGTGGTGAATTTCTTCTTGATAAGTGGTCACTTGTGCCTATCTCTATCCCCTAGTTTCAGTGAAGACAGTGTGATATCAAACACTGAATCTTAGTCATTTGAATTGTCACATTGAGAGTAAGGTAGCAAAGGTTTGCATTCAATTAAAGGCCATAATTCTACCTGAAAAAAGTTAGATTTTGAAGGAAAAGTTAAAAAAACCCAAACCATTAAAAAGTCGTCCTTTTTTTTTTTTTTTAAATAGAATTATATATTTTTAATTGCTAGCTTATTTTTTAAGCTTTTCTGCATCTTAGTTTGTTTTGATGGCTTGCTGTTACTTCAAGGGTTTTTTTTTCCCCACAAATGCTCTGTTACCATAATTATATCCAGCACTTTAAATTGCTATGAAGAGATATATTGCTGTTATACATTCAATGTGATTGCATATATTTCTGCATTTCAAATTGCTACTACCCCTGAGAAATTGGCCTCCTTGTCACATATATCAAAGGCTCTGTTAATTTGGCCAGCCTCTTTATCTGATTATTTCTTATTCAGTAATTTATTACTGGATAGATATAGATAGAGATATAGATTCTGATCTCAAAATGCTGAGAAAAGTTCCTGAGTTGCCACTACAACCTCAACCATGTATTTTCTTTTAGTATTTTTGATAATATTTTAGGATTGGGTAGTTTTTCTGTACTGATAAAAAGACTTAGATTACCAGGTTTATCATAGGATTGATAGGCCAGGAGAAACCTTTATTGTGAGGGTTTATTTTAATTTGAGCCATGATTAGAAAATGCTTGTACTCCTAGGAGGAAGAGAAATATGTACTGATGAAAATAGTAATTAATAAATCTCAGAGGATGGTAATTATTCCTTAGTTTGATTGTATCAATCTGGAATATGATTTTACAATGTAGACTCATAAAAAAAGCAAAAATCAAACAGCTAATTTATTCAGTATTTCTATCAATATTTTTATAGTGAATGCTAAACAGACTTTGGTAGTTGCTCTCTAGTGGTATCTATTCATTTTTTTAAAGCGTATATAAGCCAGTGTCTCGTGTATTAGAACAGAAACAAAGCTGACATTCTTTGCTATTTTAATCTAAAGTTACTAGAAACACTCTATAGTTTAGTTTTATCTTGTATGTTACAATGTATTGGATGTTGGAAAAGAAAGAAGTTGCTTTAATAGAAATTTGCAAAGGTAAGATAGCACCTTATTAATTTTTAAACATACACTGAGATACCTGACCAAAATGTGAATTTTTGGCTGTTAACTTTATTTTAGCAGCACGCAGTGCCTATATGTTTGAAACAGACATTTGCACGATATTAATTTGTAGGTCTGCTCTTAGTACCTCAGGACAGATGTTTCATACTCTGAAGCACAAGATTCATTTTAACTGTTGGACTTTGAGCCTTGGATGCCTGTTAGGAAAGGAAACCAGCACTTTGCCACTGACTACAATTACTCTAAGTGTTTCTTCAGATTTACCTTTCTTATTTAGCACTGGAGCAGAGATAAAGATCCAGCACTGTCATATTATAATCCATTTATGATAGATGATGATGCATTGGACCAATTCTCGAAAGGGCAAAGTAAACTGTCTGGGTTACTAGAATCTGCTTAATCTTTTATACTCCACCTTTTCATGACTGTCTCTGCATAGCAATCAGGATGGAAGAGAATTGCCAAGTCACCTGCTCCTCAGATCAGAAGGTGATTGTGGCTTTGAGTAAGTATTAAGCAGCCACAGCACTGCCTGGTCAGAAAGAGCAAGTGTACTAGCCTTTTACATCTTGAAGATCTTGGTCCTCATGAAGTGCTAATGTTTGTCATCTGGAAGAGAATGCTGTTGCTTTCCTGTGGACACCACATTGCAAACTGCCTTTCCATATAATCTGTATCATTTATCATAAGCTCTCTCCAGTAGAATCCTGGAGCAGAGTATCAATAATACAGGTGACAGATAAAACGCCAGCCTCTGTGACAACTGTTATTTCGTGTACTTTGCCCTGTGACAGAAAATTATTTTCTTCAAGTTATACCTCTAATTACTTTTGCAATTAAAGAAAAAGACATGCTCAGTAGGGAATGCTGTAATGTAGTTTCTTCTTAAATGTGAACAAATTAAGCTTTTATGGACCTGAAATCTATTTAATTTCTCTTACAGAAATAAAAAATTATGTGGATGCTTTGAAACACTAAGAATGAACATAGTGCTTTGGAAGTGCAATAAAATAATCTTGATGGAATAAAAATGTGTACCATGTTTGCTTCAGACTGTAATTAGATCCTAAAGATCATTGTGATTACACTGCATGAAAATACTCTGTTCTTCAAGAGTATCTGAGGGCAGTAAGACTGTAAACGAATAGATTTAGAAAATAATGTAATTGTATGGCCTGTCTAGGCCAAAGGACTATTGTTTGGATCATCAGCCAACTGTTTGAAAAAAGTAGTCTTAATTAAATAATCTCACTAAATACTGGGCCTGCCTATTCCATTGAGTCACTTTATTTTGTGATGCAGGTGTGTCACTCTGCTGTTAAGCAGCATTGAAACAGAGTACTTTATAAAGGAAGCAAGTTCAGTTCATCAGTAACACTGTAAATGTGTTCGAATAATTACCTGTTTTACTTGATGAAGCTACATGTGTCAATACTGTGAAGCACAGATGTTCTGGAGAAAACAGAGCTCCCTCTGAATAAACGAATTGAGAAAAGCATTAAGATCCCACCATGGTTAACATATTGGTTCTTCTCTGCAAGAATGATCTGATGTCCAGTAACTGCTGTCTCTGCTTTAGATGTTCCTTCAGTGGGGATAATAGCAGGGTCACTTGAATCTGTCTTACTGCTGTTGTGATTAAATAAGTGAAAATTCATTGAGTCTAGAGTTTCTTACCAATGTCAAATTTGGTTGGTTATGGACAATGACTTTAAAAATAGTAGAATTTTCTTTTTCCTTGAAAACGGCCGAAGAGCAGCTAGAGAAAGGTCTTGGCATATCACTTTCTTAGGAAACCAAGCTAAGAAATATACTTGTATGCTCTAATCACAAACAGTAGCAAGCTACAGGAAGAAGTGAAGACAAGTTCTTAATCAGTAATTCCTGGCTAGTATTTCTTGGAGAAAATACAGCATATGTGCAGCAATAAACCAATCAGGAGGAGAAATCTTTTCAATTAACTGCAGTAAAAGAGAGAATCTGAATAAAATAAAACGTAGCCCTAAATATGCATGCACTCTGTGTCTGCTCAGTTTGATTATGCACCTCTGCTATGTTTATTTAACAGTGGTAAACCACTCTCACACACTAACCCCACGTGTAGCAAGTAGCTGAATTCATAAATGCTTTACTTCTTTTTTTATAAGCGTTTTGGAAGAGCTGTCCATGAAAATCCCTGGTATAAATTTATATTTATAGAATTTTAGTTTAACTGAAAATACCATAACTATTTTGTTGGGTTTTAAAACACAATGCAAGCAAAGAAGAGTTCTATTATTTCTACATTCCATTGCATCAATTTTTGCTTGCTAACTAATATTGATTTGTGTTTATGTTAACTTTTTCTACAATATCAATCCATAAATTATACTAGATTGCTCTAGGTATGATAGCAATGTTATAGAGATCATCTTACATATTTGCCTAGGTTTACAGTACTAACTTTAATGTGCTCACATGAAAGCCAAAACTTATTTAGCATGAAGCTTTATGTGGAAATATATGACAAAAACCTGATTTCCAAGTCATTAATTGGACAAAACAGAATTAAAAGAAATAAAAAAATAATAAAAAAAAAGAAAGGCTTGATTTTTGAATACTTTCCTAATTATTACATGTGATAAGGATGAGGATTTCAGTGGGTCTTACAAATTCTTAGAATGACATAAGAATTGTTATAAACAGTCAGTAATGTTGCAAAGATCAGAAATATTTTGTGAAAATAACTATTCAAAATCTTGAATAATGTGTATGAAGAATTCAGCTTATATGGTTATCAAGATACTTAAAATGTATGCTAATATTTGATTAAAAATATTTTAATTGTTTAGAATGATGTTTCAAGTCCCCTTTTCCCTAATATAAGCATATGACATATATTATGTAACATATGACATATGTCTGTAACAAGTACATTCTGCTTGCTCATACAAATGGTTAAAAGACATTTAAGAGAAATTTTAAAGAATACAGAAATAGAAAAGACACAAAAAGAATTTTCCAAACACACTTTATTATTTGAAAGTACTTTATATGTATCTAGAAAGATGGGTAGGTGTGTTGCTTTCACAGAATAGAACATTAAAGAGAAGATACTGACCTACAAAATTATTCATACAGTATTTGCAATTTCTAAATATTAGAAGAACAAAAATCCTAGGAACCACTCATTATAACTTCCCTTTGGTTTTAATTAACATTGCCCTCACTCAAGAAAGCTGTGTCAGAACTGTATCCTCTTTTAGTCCTCAAAAAACTTCTTATTAAAACAGAGTAATCTCAAACTTCTGAAGCTGCCTTTGTTATACTTTCTCCTGGTAAGGTTTATTCCAGTATGACTCATGCTGACCCATTTTCATATGTAATTTCTCCTAAATCAAGAACTTGAAATGTTTTATACAAAGTATATATTGTGATTAACAGAAATCTCTATTTAATCCTTATTTGGGAATGCATTTGCTCTCAAGACATTACCAATGAATGTTTGCATGAGCAACTGAAACTGGTCTTGAGATGGAGTGATACTTTTATTTCTTCGTAATTTTATTCTGAGGAATGTGGATACATTGCTGTACTTTTGCAGACTTACCTTTATCTAGCTCAAGTTCCAGCAGTCTGATGTAATCTCAATGAAAGAGATTTGTCTACTGAGAACCACTTTAGATTTTACAGCCCATGCTAAAATTACTGTTTGTTGTCACAAGGATCTGAGCCAAGAAATTAGAGGTAACCTAAATGTGCGTGTCAGATTCACCCCATTAATCTCTTATTTGTCATATTTGTTACAGGATAGCCTTGGTATCCAAGATAATTTAATTTTTACTGGTGGGATGTTTTTGATAGCAGAAATTTTCAGTATCATCCTTGGTAACTACGGAATCTACTTCTGCACTTTTCCTATTGTTTACAGAAAATAGACTCCCTTGTCTCGTTTAGAAAGATCAAATATACGTATTTAATTTCAGAACAAAGGAAGGGGAAGATGAGCTCTAATCACAGGGCTTTGGGGAAAAAGTGGCTGCCTCATTTATGTTCTTATGCTTCAACTTAAGTAACTTGTTTTTCACTGTTTCTTTCAGTTTCTTATTCACATTTTAAAAATCTACTTTTCAAAGTAGATTTTTCTATTATACTGTATATTAAATAATAGCCTGTTTGTCCTTTTTAGGGCTTACAAATACTTTTGTATGTCATATATTACCGGTTCTTTGCATTTTCCTGGGCTAAGAATGGATATTGGGAGACAGAGTGCCATAGAGATTTTAGAAAACTTCAGAGTGTATTCAGTGACCATCTGTCACTACATGCACAGCAAGCTTGACTTCAGTGCAGTTGAGATTCTGCCCAGGAATACTGGAAATTGTGGTCTGGCTGTAAAACTAAACTGTCTGTCTGGTGCAGAAGAAGATGATGTGAAGGGGCACCAAAGTGTTCAAAGCTCAGGCTCTGATGACCTGTGGTGGAGATACCTGGGGTTTTGTGCCTGAATCTGATCAAATAAAAGTGTGTCTGGTGTTGCGTGGTTGTCTCTTCTATTTCCTCTGACCTGTTGATATGAAAAATTATATGAAATGAGGGAAAATAACCTTCTGATAGTTCTGTGTCCAATCTGTATGCTTCTTCGTTAGCAGAGCTACAAAAGGGATACAAACACCCAAGACTATTATAAGATTAAAATATAAGCCTAGTCTCAAATTAAAATAAAATGCATGAATGTTCAATGTGGGACTTCTATGAAAAAAAACAAAACACCTAAAATAGCCAGATATCACTTGCTAAAAATTAGTGGATTTTTAATATTTTAAGCAGCATAGTAGGGACAATTTGAGGTAAACTTTTTATGGTGGGCAACTTTTATCTCTTCCTGAGAATTTCATTCTGAGGGGTTTTGTTTTCCTTTTTTAAAATAAACCAAGACACTATTGGAAATTCAGCTGTTAGGCCAAGGAAGGGAACTCTATTCTTATTTTATTCAGGTCAGGTATTCACAGCAAATAATTGATCAAATATATTTTCAAGTGATTTGATTTCATAGTTTAGAGACTAGAGTTTTATGAACACATGTCTATGTCAATTTCTGTGAAATGAGGACTTTGATATAGGATACTTAAGAATATTTTCATTTTTAGTCAGTCCAAACAACAAATAAGGAATGTTTCCTGCATGGTCTGATACAGGGAGATACAGAGACCAATGTTACTAATATTCTGATAGATGCATGTTGCCCTGGACAATGTTCTGTGTTGGTAACTTTCTTCCTAACTAGTTCCAACAGTATTATCTTAAGAGTAGTGATGTGACAAACCATGGGGGACCAATGAAAAATATGTAAAAAGTTGTGCATCACCTCCTGGAACACAAGAGCTTGTGTGAATCAGTCATAGCTCTGACTGGAAAGGATTGTGCATGCAAATTACCCACTCATTCAATGTCTTAGCCCATTTGTATTCAGCAGAATTGTGCTTGAACAGAGTTTAAAACCGAGAATGGAATTAGAAGTTTAAGGAGCAAGTGAGAATCAAGTGAAAGATTCTGTTTATTCCCTTCCACCAATCTTTTACAAATGGTTGTATGTATATCATGGCATAGGTATCAACAGTTGTGTACCATGTTTTTTCAGCCATGAAAACAATCATAGTGATGGCTGCATTACTAAGGTCATTAGTATACTAGTGTCATGTCTATTTGAAGACATTTTCTCAGGGATTTAAAAAGCACAGATTTTTATTTTTTTAAATTATTATTGTTTAATAGATATATTACTTTAAATACTGCTGTTGTGTTCCCAGTTCTCTGTATACACATTAATTTCAAGATGCAAGGGAAACATAGAATGACTCTATTGAATATTCAAAAACACCCCAAAAACCAGAACCACTTAAGCTTGAGTTAATGTTATTCTGATGTTTCAATTCAACACTGCTCAACAGATTGTCTTAGGTTGAAAAAATATTCTCTACTGCAGAACTGAATACCATACTACTCAAGTATTAAGAGCGTGTCTGTCTCCCCTATAATCAGCAAATAAAGTGAATAGAAATTACGATCTTAACAGTAGTGATAAAATAGAGAAAAAAACACCCCATGACTGTTATATTTTTCCAAGTTTCACCAAAATTTTGAAAGAATCTCTACTTAAGAGCGTGACATACTGACTAAAAGGCAGCTAGAAGGACCCTCTTTTTTATGCCAAGGCCATTTCTCCCTGCTGACAGTTATTAAACAGAAGGAAATAGACTAATGCTAAATAATGAAATCTAGTCAATACACTGCCTGAATCAGGAAACTGGGAAAAAAACCCAATGCCCTGAATGCCCACAATACTTAACAGTGTTGATCATAGGATTATTTCTAACACTAAACAAAATATTTTAGTGCATTTCTTAGAAAAAAAGAAATTCTGTACAAAATTCAGCTATGTGTTTTTGGAAATGGAAACACTTAGCCAAATCTAAGCATCTGTCATCAACACTTCCTTGGAAGAGAAAGGAAACTGAGTATGTCTATTGGATGTGAGAACAAAATATCTTTTTTGCCAAACCTAGTACAAATCATCAGTTCCAAGGCAAAATGCTTTCAAAAGCTTGGCTGGAGTCCACTAAGACTTATTTTAATCAGATGTAGGGAGAAAGGAACAATACCAAGCTGTTATTTCATGTTAATATTTGCTCCTGTTAGCTAAAACCCACCAAACAAAACCCCCACATACTTTAAAAAAAAGTAATTGATTAAACAGTGTTGCAATTTGTCACAGAGCTGTTTAGTTTCATTCTAGCTTTGATATGAGCTCTTGGAAACCATTATTGAAATTGATTACCAAAAGACAATGATTTGCACTCAGATCAGTTGTACTGTCTAGTATCTTAAACCTCTAAATAACTTTGTTTACAGTAGTTTGTAAGGTAAGCAGGAACTAAGATTTCTGAAAGCTATTGAAATTTATTATGGCTGAAATGCAAGAAACCAAATCTCACAGCACACTCTCCATGCCTCAACAAATACATTTAGATATAGATAAAAGTTTATAATGGAAATGGCACATTTGAATGCTTTTTATCTGTGTTTGAACCTACAAAGATAAAAAGCTCCTGCAGAATAGACCGAAATAACCAAGTTGTGGGACACACCAACATTCATACAAGGAACCTAAGGCTTAGGAGTTTAGAGTGTTAGGTAAGAAAGGAGGAGAAGCATAGGTGAGTGCTTACAAAATAAAGTATTACTGTGCTAAGAATCTGAATCTGTCTTTTGTCTGCTTCTTCTAAACAAGCTGAGAGACATACCTAGGAAAGCAACTATTGCATCCCAGTGAAAATAATAAAATTTGTATGTACTTCATCTTCCTGCTTCCAGTGCCCTCCTCTGACAAAAGCAGACTGATAGCAGAATTTTTGTTGCAATTTCTATTTCTGAGCATATTTTATTTCTCATGTTCTAAACAGTTCTAGAAATTTCATGGGTCAGTTTTGAAATAGTTCAATTATCTCCCTGCAAGAAATATGGAAACCTTTACTTTAGCATTGCTTCCAAATACAGTTGAAGTTTGTTAAAGACAAATAAACCCCCCCCAAAATAATCAACCCACTCCCCTGTCCCAGCCCCTCCTTATAACATTGTGGTATTACACAACTGCAGTATTAGCACTTCTAATGAATTACTAAGGTAAAGAGAAAAAGTTTTCCTTTTTAATTACATTTTCTTTCATTTCAGGGCACTCTTCCTTTCATTCAAAAGAATTTTATTTCTCTGTCCCATCCCTGAAGAGAAATACAATTATACTTTGATACATCTCTCTCAACTCTTTCCTGTCTTAAATGATGCTAGCAATTTCATAGGCTGTAGCTCCCCTTGTGAGGCTTCCCTGCTGTCAATTTGTTCTTTTTTTTTTTTTAATCTAGTAAAACATAGTGGATTTTCTGCCTTTTTCATTATAAAGGTAATGTTATCAATGAAGTATCTTTTTACTTAAATAAATTTTTTTTTTCTTTATTGCTTTCTCTCTGATCCATTTAAAATGCAGTCTTTGTTAATGGATCTGAACGTATTTTCTAGCCTCTCTGATAGTGTTCTCTGATCACCTTCTCCTTTCAGGCATGATAAAAGGAGTAAAGGATACAATCAGAATTAGTGGGATTGGAACAAAATGTTGAGATTTCTGTGATGATGATAACTCTGGGACCATTCTCCAAAGGCTTCTTTCCTCTGGGTATTTTGCATTTGCATAGAGACACCATCTAAGCTTCAAAAAAACTCACCTGCTCTTTAATGTAGCTCTAGGAAGAAAGCCATTAAGAGCCGAGACTGCCAGCAGAGAGTATGGCAGGCGTCTGCAAGCAGCACCAGGGCATCCCACCCAGTCAAGTGTCTGACCCACAGGGTAGTCTGAAGGCTTTGTAGTGTATGATGGCACGACTAATGGTGTGATTTCCTTGTTTTTTGTTTCATCCTCTCCTTAAAAAATGAATTATATGCAAGGTACCTTTGCCTGCAGTGTCTTTTTCTAAAATTTTGTTTTGACTTCATCTTTTCTCCTCTCCACAAAAAGAAAATTGCTTCTATACTAAACAAGTCAGGAGATTTGTGATACTCAGTTGTTGAGAATGTTAATATTATTGTATCAAACTGTTTCCCACAAAAGGTTTAACAAATGAAGTAGTTAAAATTTCTCATGTAATCTACATTTTATATTACTGATTACTTTTAAAGTAGGGACTGATATGAAGATGCCTGGTGTGACATTAAATTACATCTCAGTTTTACCCTAACCATTTTACACAATTTGAAGTCTCACTTCAACATAGAGAGTCCATTGGTTTTAAAGTGCAGATCATAATGATTTCTCTGCACCTTCATGAAAGATGCAGAACATCCATACGTGCAAAGGATGATATTGTGGCAGTATTATGACATATCTCAGAGAGGGACACATGCCTGGCTTTACGCTGCTGCAGATACATTCTGCACTAAATCTCTCACATCAGCAGCAGAGAGCTGCCTTGCAGAACGGGAACAATGGGGAAAAGGCTTGTCCTGCTGTTGTTGTACATTCACCAGGGTGGGCAAGGAGGCTCCCTGTGGCACATCTGCCTTTTCATGTAACCAGCCTTGTGACTGCATAACAAATTTTTCTTTGAGTCTTCCAAAGCTGCAGACATGTTGAGAGAGTCCTACAGTCAGAAATATGGTCTCTCTAAATTTCTTCCTGTTTATCTCCAGAGGGGCAACTTATTCTCAAAACTTGGTAATATCCTGGGGAACATTATGCTGTGCAGGACTCAGAAAAAGGCTCATAATCCATTTGTCTTCATGCTGAGTAGTATCTGTAAAGTGAGGCAATGGCCTTCAGCAATAAACAGCGAACTTTCTAGTCCACCAGCTCCAAACACTTTGAACTGACCAATCTGTTATGAAAACAGTAGCGTTTGCCACAAATATTTGCACATATTTGATACTAGAAAATTACATGTGGCTGAAAGACTATTGATTTTCTTTTTTCTGTGCTTGTTTTGATTCCCTAGAACAATACATTGCACATAATGTTTTGGGGCTTGTCCCTTCTGGGAGTCCATGCTTTTTCACATCAGTCTGAGTAATTTTGAAAGTTGTTGCTGCTTTATTGATTTCCTGCCCAAATCCATTTTGTTAAGTAAACTGATACAGGAAGTAGGGCTTGTGATCATCTCACAGACACAATAACCAAGCCCTACTCCTTTCCAAAACTCCAAGGCTTTATAATTTTAAAATCTGATTTTTATTAGACCTAGGTGACCTGTAAAATAGGAAAACCTCAGATCTGCTGGGTAAGATGGAATAAAAATAAACAACTTTGTAAAACCATTTTCCCTTGCTCCCTGTGTCCTTGCAGGGGAGATTCCTTTGTTGTGAGCTTCTACTCTGTCAACTCTAATACTCACCAGCCACAAAATTCCTCCAGTCCCTTTATGTTTCATGAGAAAAGGCCTGTAGTCCATTTCCAGAAAGACCCAGCCTGTCCACACCTCTTCCCACAGGGGGCAAGCCAGTCTCTTGTCCACTCCCAGAGATGTGCTCCCTCTCTGGCTCTTGAAGGTCCCATTAAGACAGGTGACTGTGGTCCCTCCTGGCACAGGTGCAGCCCATGCAGCTCGCCCTCCTGTCCCCTCCCACCTCATCAGCCCCACTAAAATCCTTCCTATTGCTCTGCCTGCTCTCCCTTGCATTCCAAGGACAGGAGCTTTCCAGGGCAGGAGGGTCAGCCAGGGAGGTGTTGTGGGAGAGCTGTACCTTTCACAGTGGGCTAGTGAGCCTGGTCTGGTGACCGGCTGTGTAAGGGCTGCCAGGGCACACTGGGCACCTCTTTTCCCAGTGCTCTGAACCTTCTGCTGCTGCTGTGCTTCCTGCCCTGCCTGCTGGCACTGGTGGAGCTGCTGGTGCTTTGGTGTGTGGGAGGGTGGAGAGGGGCACAGGGCTGCACAGCCCTCTGTGGGCACCAGCTGAGACCAGGGCTCAGTAAGGGGCAGGGTTAAGTGCCTTTTAGAAATGTGCATATATTTTAATAATAGTAAAGAGCAGTTGCCATTCAATTTGGAGCAACTAAGGTCCCATTGTTGTGTTATCCCTGACTTCTATTTTTTTTCAGAAGCATTTGCAGAGTTCAGCGCTCTCTGGGGTAGCTGTTCTAGTGGCTGCCCCACTGAACCACTTCACAGACAAGTAGTGTCTTACCAGGTTGCTGCATAGTGGTAATTGAACCTCTTTTTATGTTCATGTGAAATAGTTAAAAAAGAAATAACCAAACCATTCAAAGTGACTGGGAGGGATAAATATTCCCCCTTTGAAGTGTAGTTAGCTCAAATGTGTTTGTATGGTTTATTTCCTTAGGATTACAAGGATATTCTGTATTGCATTTCTGTTCCTATGAGGCCAGTTGCTAGTTCAATACTTTTAAATGCACTGCATAATTTTAAAGATAAACTCTGTAACATTTGTGTGAAAATTTTGTAGTAATGGTGGCTATTGATTTCTACATTTTATATGGTCAGTATAAACAGCCATGTGTGTTACAATACGCTACTGATGAATAGTATTCTGCATAGTTACTGTGTTTTCCTGGCTTACCAAGCAGAGAATAACTCAAACTTCTGAGATGTTTATTTGCATTCCATGAGCACTAGTCTATGAATTTCATGGCATTTAATTAAATTTGGTTTTACTAACAAGAAGGTTTAATTAGTTTTGTAAGCCTTCACTCATTTCAGGTCTCCTGAATATAGGGATAATATTGCTGTTTTAAAGTTCAAGTTTTAGCAGGACCATTCTTAAAATTTATAGTGATTTTTTTTTTCTTTTTATGGCAAAATACATCATTAAGGATCCATTTGATTTTGTGACCTCATCTCTTTTGTAAAAGACTGTAGACCTCTCAGAGATATTTTGGTTAAATTAGCATATCAAAGAGACTTTGATTTAGAAATTATTTGATTTGGTGCTTTTTAATTAATTAAAAATATAGAAAGCTGATAATCATCAGTTTATTTAACTTTAACTAACTAGAAGCATCAATAATGATATGTGTATTAGAAAAGTATAAGGTTACAATTCTTTGAAACCAAGAATGAGTTCTTGGCAGTGGGATGATAGGATTAAATACTTTCTTTTCAGACCTAAAGCAATTTCTGCAAGGTGCTGTACTAAGTCCCTTGTCTCATGACATGTATTTGAGTTTTTTACCAAGTAAGTGTAGCTTCTGCAAAAATAAGTTCTTTTTTTGAGATATAAAAAACTTTTCTATGTACTTTTTTTATTCATCATTAATGTAAATTATGGTAAAGGATATCCTCGTGTCCTTATGTCCTCTTGCTTTTTGAAGCACTGATTTTCTGTAGGTTCATGGTTGAGACCTTGCCAACCAAGTTTTGAGAAACAGGTTTTAAAATCAGTAATCTTATGCAATTACATATACAGAGTTGAAAAAAAATAATAAAATGTCTGAACATTGCAGGATAATTTCATAAAATCAATTTCCTGAACGAGCTGATGTGCAGAATGCACAGAAGTGCATACAAGGAAAAAAGAGGTTTCCTGAGAATGCTGCTTCAAAAGGTATAAGTGAAGCCATTTTTAAGGCCAGGTCTATGGTTATTAAAAAAAACAAAAAATAAAAACAAAAACCAACCAAACAAACAAAAAAAAAAAAACCAAAAAAACAAGCCAAACTATTAAACTGTAATCTGAGGATGGAGAAATCTGACTGCAAATCTTTGATGGTGCCACTACTGAGTGGCATGTGACAGGAGCAGATGAATATAGGTTACAGTCAGAAAGGATATATTTTACTTGCTGTCATGGGTGACATCTCTGGTTACAGGTATTTTGCTTTCAAATACATGTTTGCTCTTTTTGTAAGCTATATAGAAATAAAATGGAGACAAGAACAGATTCTGAAATAGAAAGAATGTATACAAGGAAAGGAGAGTGTGGATCCCTAACACTATTTTATAAGTGTGTGTAGACATAGGGAGGAGTTTACTTTTGTGAGTGGTTTCAATTTAAGTGATTTCTTAGAACTGTTCTTTAGGGAACAGCTTACCAAAGGGTGGGAAGAGCTAGTTTTTGCATTGCCATGACATTCTCCTGTAGCATCTCTGTTATGTGTGGTCACAGTGAAGGTTTTGCCCAGCTTGAGCAAAGTAGGGAGGAAGAAACCCTAACTGTTTGCAGGCCAGAAGCAGGCAAGTTGTCTTTCCATCCTCTGAAGGAAAGAGTGATATTAACCATCAATATTCTTAGCTAAGGCTTCACAGCTTCTCATTTCAGTGAAAGTCAGTGGGAGGTTTCAGTCAAATGAATGACACGGGTCTTTGCTTTGATGAAAGTCTATTTGTAAAGACTGCTTTAGGGAGATGGAAGATGGTCTTGAGGTGGCCAGGGTCTGGCATTGGGTAGGTTTTTCCTTAGTGGCTGGGGAAGAGAAAATGACTGTAAAGCAAGTGATTAGCTGGCACCTACTGGTTGGCCACCAGACTGTGATGTTTATTTTGATGTATGAGGAGAAGGTGGATTGTGACCATTTTAACATTTAATCATTTTGATCTGTTGTTTTCATAAGCCACTCACTCTTCTAATTATTACAAATGTTTTTTACCCCTAATTTCTTTTAATATGATTATTTGAGAGGAGGTATAATGGCATGACATACTTAAGGACTTACATTGTTTTTAAGAGTAATTATTTTAGTGAAAAATTCTAAATTTTGATTTTTCTATGAAATAATTTTTTGTCATTTTGTTTGTTTGTGCATAGGACTCAAATTTTATTAGTCATCTTTTTATTTCTTTGTGTCCTAACTAGCCAGCAAGCATAAAATTTCTCTCTCATTCTTCCTCCTCTACCACTTTAAATGCAGTGACAAAACTATTCCCCCAAATCCAGGAGCTATGTAGAACAACCATCTGCCCATCTAGAACAGCTTTCTTTTTGTATTGATTGCCAAATTCACTCTTTTATAGCACAACACTTTATTTTCCAGATGGAAATTGCATTATTTACTGTTTTTTTTTGTTTTCTCAGGAAGTCATGAGTACAAAGCTGTGTTATGCATTGTAACACCATTGGTAGAACTGACTTAGCCAACTATTTTCATTTCTGAAATACGACCCATGTCTTTGCATTCATAATTGCTTCATTTTGATAGAAAATATCATAGAGAGCTAATTTTCTGGTAGTTCGAAACAGTTCATTCTAACTTACCACTGCAGCATCACAGAGATTAGTGAAGTTGGACTTTAAAACCAGAGTGAGTAGTATATGTAATATCCTGCTGGTCTGCAGGGAACTTCAACCAATGTACTATGTGATGTCTCTTAAGATGTGGTGTTTGTCCTGAGCTGTTTGAGGATCATCAGTATAGTATGTTAAAAGAGAGAAGCTGTAATACAAAAGAGAATTTCTACACTTCTAATGAGAATGCCCACCAATAGCTGAATTTCCCCACATCTTAAAGACTTCATTTCTATGATCTGTTGCAGCTCCGTACAGAGAAGCTAGAAGGTATCTAAATCTCAGAGCACCAGGTTGTGCCACTTCAGCCCCTATGACTGAAATGTGTTCTCTAGGCCCAGAGCACAAACCAGGCTAGGGTCACAGGTAACCACCAGTTTGGCTTGGTGCACTTTTAGGCAGAAAACTTTAAAGTCATGACCCTTGTCTGCCCCTACTGCTAGCACCACGTCCTAGCTCTGAAAGTGTTTGAGTTCTGAAGCTTCCCTGAAACTCAAATGCTTGAGTGCTCTCAGGAAGGCAGTGATTTGTGCTGCAAGATGCTCCTCTACTGTGCCAGATGAATCTGTACTCAGCATGTCTGTTGTCAGGCAATGCCTCAGATGTATAGAAACAAACACCAGTTTGCCATAAATTGACAACAAAAATCATTACGTGATGAATGAAATGAATATCACATTGATTTGAAATGAAAATTACATGATAAATGAAAAATTTAGTTTCTTTTGTCTAAAAAACACTGTATATATTTAAGAAAAGCTGAAGTCCCTTAGTATACTCTTACTTAATATTTTTATAGAGGCAATAGATAAATTCAGGAATATTTAAATACCTAAACTGTTTTTTAACTAGCAGTTCAGATTTTTATGAGAAATGGATTTATGAAGATTGTAAAACAAAACAATATTTCCACCAGGGAGCTGAATTCGTGTAGTTTGTAGATGTAGTAACAACCAAGCTGTATCAAGGCAGTGTTTTACCAGATTTTGTATGCTTCTTAAGTATTAGAAATTATTTCTCATAGGTGTCACAAAACCCTTAAATAAAATTATATGACTAAATAAAATTTAAATAGCTGCTAATATTTGGTTTTGAATGTTTTTAGCTTGCTTTGGGAAAAGCGTGGCTGGAACACCCTTTGTGCTTTGTACACCTGTGGTCTCCACAACCATAGTTAGGAGACAGCTCATTCAGTTTTATGTTAAAGCAGATGTTTATACTCAGTTGCTCAAACTTATGTATAGCAGTGGAAATGGCTGCTAATCACCAGGACTGAGGAAACATAAAAAGCAGCATAAAACTATGATTTTGATTGAACTTGCAGTGAGTGGGAGGGTATGTACATAAAACTTAGGAATAGGTTTTGTGCAGGAAATGTAATTATGGATATTTATATTGAGAGTTGAGATTCTGGAAATCACACTGTTTTTAAATAGTTTTTTACTGTCAAGTCCTTATATTCCAGCATCAAATAGAACTATTAAGGAGAAGAAAATTTAAAAAAAACAAAACCACAAAACACCAGCAGTAGCAAGTTCAAAGAATAAATTCATTAATTAAATGCTAAGCATGGCACAGTGTTTTTAAATGCATAAATGTGTATGATTATATTGAGAGTAATTGGAAGGTGAAAATAGCATAATGATGTGGATCTTAAGGCTGACATTTAATATATCATTTAAATGAGACAAATCAGTTTTATTTTGTATCTCACATATTTCATAGCCATTACTAGACTTGAAAAACTGAAAATTCTTGTGGCAGTAAGATTTTTGACCTTCTTTGCATTTATCTGTAGTCAGTTATAAGACCTATCTCTTTCATCCACTACTTCTCTCTCTTTCCATCCTCATCAGTTTTATCATTTCCTTGGGTTTGTTTTATTAATCTTCACCATACCTCTTCTAGTTCAAGAATATTATTTTTGCTTGCTGAAGTTTGTGGGCAAGCATAGCCAGCAAATGAAGGTGTGTCACACATTTGAGCAATCAGTAATAGTAATAAGATAAAGGGTTACGTAATTCAAAACATGATAACCACCATGTTTTTTAGCTAGCTAGCCAGCTAAAGGCCACATCACCATGTTATCTATTGCACTCTTATTTGTGTTAATAATGTTTCTCATGCTATAGATAAACCTTATGTTATACATGTATGTTTTGAAAGACAGTCTGTGAATTTCTTACATCTAATACTGAGGACTTGATCACACTTGAGGACTAATTTCCTTAGTGCATAGTGCACGGTGTTTCATTTATGAAATACAATATCCCTCATCAACTTGAGTTACTTGAAACAGCTTTTAACAAAGACTCTTTTATCCCTAGCTGATGATTTTACTAAGGAATTGCAAACAATTATTGATGATAAAAAAAAAAGGGAAAGGGAGTCCAGAAAATAATGGGTTGGAGAATAACAGCCCTGCAACCCAGTTTGTATATTAATTTCTTAAATTTAGGATCTCATAACACTAAACTGTAGTCTGTGCTTTAATTTTAATTCTCTCTATGATGTATTTATATACTTCTTCATTAAAATTTAGTTCACAAAAAGTTATAATTAATGTCCAACATGAGTTTTATATACACAAATTTTGTGTTTCTTATCGACAAGTAATATTGAAGTGAATATTTTAATAACTTAATACTATTAAAAGTTGTCATTGTCACAATTGAAAAATATCCAAAGGTTCAGTAACTGTGAATAACAGAGACTAAAGAAATAATAACAACTTAGCAGTATTTTGCCCAGACATATTTTGTCACAGAACTTAAAGAACCTGTGCATCTTGTAATGAGTTCTATCTGCAGAAAAGTTCTCTGCTTTATAAAAGAAGCTTTAATCTTGACTTGTGGGCCTTCATGACTGCTAGTTTTCCTTGTTATTTTGCTCTACTGCCAAGGCTATGTGCTGTTGCACACGAATCTACGCTTGGATTGAAAGCAAAATCTGTTTTGTTTTTTTTTAATTTGTCCTCTTTTCATAGTTCTACCAGAAAGGTAAATGTTTATGCCTAATATTCTTCAAAAAACATTTTTTAGCTTTATTTCTGTGTGTCAATAAGAACTGAGTCAACTCAACTGTTCATATTTTGTCAGTTTTCTAATTAACTTGCAAAGCTGAATGTTATTGGGAAAACCCAAGAAATCTGATTATGTCTGTTTGATTGCTGATTCACACATCTCTAGTTTGCAATGACATGAACATTTATGTGTACTGAAATTGTTACACATATATATATATATGCGCATTTTTGTATTTATATTCTCTACTTCCTTCTCATCCATACTGACTCTGTAAAATTGTATTAAAATTATATAGTCTTTTTGATCAATCTCATGCCTCTATTAATAGTTTGTAGTTTGACAAGTACATCTGCCTTTTAATTAATTAAAGACTTATAGAGTGTGCATAAGGCAGAATCTTTGTCCTGACATATATTGAATAAAATAGAGCATAAAATAGTGCCAGTGTTTTAATCAGAACTCACATAAATATAACACAATGCATGTGTCTTTACAGGAGGTGTGTTTTGTTTTTTCTACTAAACAGTGTACTTCACTGTTTATGAATTATTTCATCAATTTGTGTAGCTTATAATTGCCTTTTGCTATCGCTTTCATATAATGATGAAAAAAATTTACTTAATTTCATCAAGTAAAGCCATTAGTTTTCAACAAATGCCAAAATCTAAGCATTTCAGATTCAGGTAATCTTGAATATTTGTCTCTCTGAATATGTTAATGTTTATATATATGAACTTACACATAAAAAGACCACAACTGTTTAATGGCAAATTGAGGGCAAATGGTGGGGTGTTTAATTTCATTTGTTAGGTTATCAATAGCTCGAGTCTAAAAAAAAGATACAAAACTAATTATATCAGATGTGATATTAAGTGTGATATAATATTATAAATTAAATTATATCAAAATGTAAATCATGCTAGAGGTACAATATCCCTCATCAACTTGAGTTACTTGAAACAGCTTTTGACAAAGACTTATTTATCCCTATCTGTTTATTAAAATAAACAGATTTATTTTAAATCTGTTTAGGTAATGTGTGTACTTTTTGGATAAAATCAAGAAATATATCCTGAATCAGATCCTTTTTCTTCTTCCCTGATTGATTTATTCAGATTTTAAATTCCTTTTCATCAGACAATTTACTTTCACATTTTTGATTAGAGAATTAAAAAGGTAATTGGTTGTTGGTAATATGTGAAATATTAAGTGCCAGAACCGTATTTTTGCAGTGTGATAGTTTTTCAGAATCTCATCTTTTAATGTTTTATTTAAATTCTGTGCTGATAGATTTTTGGATTTGACTGGGATGTATTGTGTGAACAGGGTACATACAGGTAACACCAAGATGGCCATGATCCACAGCTGAAGTGTAAAGCCATATTCCATTATTTTGCTGGCAAAACAGGGGCACATGCACTGCAAAGATTATGTCATCTTAGCAGGGGCAAAAAGTGTTGTAATTGGTTCCTGGCTCACATACCAGGAAGGTCTGGTGCAGGCACAGTCCTTCACAAGGCTGTGTTTTATGCTCTCCAAGCTTCTTATATCCCTTCCCCCCTTACCATGCCTGTGAAGAATGCTTTTTAGGTCTTTTACAGCGTTCTATTATGTGGCTTCTCAAGATAGACAGAAATGGTGAATTTTCCCCTAGTATTCTTAGCACTCCCCCAGCTACAAGGTCATCTTGAGCAAAAACAATTCTAAAAACAAGTCTTTCTTCTCCCCAGTCTCCTCTCTAGTTTTAACCCTTTCCTTCTCACACGTGTTAACAATAACCAGGAAAATATGTTGTCAAGAACTTTTTGTTGAACTGGACAGAACATGTATTAGTAACAAATTATTTGGTATAAGGTACCTAAATTTAAGCATAATCTATTTGTACTTAAATGAAGAAACTGGATTCTCTATTATATACCCTATAATATAAGCTGTTCTTTTATTCCGAAGAACATGTAGTTTTATGTCAATTCTTCCCTCAAATTCACACTGACAATGTATAATCTTGTTATGAATAATTTGAAAGACTGGATCTTTTCCAACCTAAATGATTCTATGATTCTATGACTATATCATGTTACAGAAGCAAAACTACTCAGTATTAATTTAAATGTGGGGAAAATGTACTATATATCTCAATATTATTATTTTTCTTTTCCATCAGAGTTGTTGAAATGTAGATAACTGTGCACACTTGAGTGATGCAATATAAGGAAAATTCGCTCTTTGGTTCCTCTGGAGAGGAATGGATTACACAAAACCATTAGGAAAAATGACAGTTGACTGTCTTCAGATTAATATTGTGAATTTTTCTTGATTTAGCACTGAAAAATATGACAATTTGATGGCTAATTTTTAGCTTTCACAGAACTGAGAACCAGGAAAGTGATTGAGTGGAGTTGTAAATGATGTAAGTAGGAGAACATTTAAATATGGATAGAAGTTTGAAAATAAAAAAAATGTGATTTACTTTGAGTCTAGCAAGAAAAGTAGCTAGTTGTATAATTGTTTTGAAAGATTTTCAAAAAAGGTAGGCTAGTCTAATTATCAGAAAAAGCTTGTTTTATAAGGTGGGAAAAAAACCCATGCAAGACTGCATACTGTACTTAGTCATTTGAGCTTACATCTGAGCTTGACTGAGGTAATCTTCATTTAAAGAGCAGCTCATGTCATGATAAGCAATAGCAAAAATACATATATGTATAAGAAATCTGATCTTCCACAGATTTATTTTTGACTTGTAGAAGGGCAGTACATAATGAAATGGAGCACTGTGACTTACTGCTCAGAAGTAAGTAATGAGTTGATTCTTTAGAAATGTCTGAGTCTTTAGGGATTGCTGCACTCAAATTTCTCTTGAGATTGAAAACCCACAGTGAGTAATGTATATAAAGAATAATGTTCCTCAGTTTGTAACATACTTTTATGGGTGAAGACACAGCTTCTCTACTGTATCTTTATGTAGGAGAGCTCTGTGGAGGACACCGAAATTACATTTATGCTTCTATTAAAAGAAAAATATTTGTAAGTGATGTCTTTTTTTTATATTATCATTATTTTTTTTTAATTCTCCAACTGTGACTGAGCATGGCAAGCTTTAAAAAAATAACAGGAAGCTGGTCTTGGAAGGATGGGGAGGAACAGAGGTGAAAGAGCAATGATGTTTAAGGTGGAATATGCCTCATGCGTGGGGGGCTGCTTGTTCTTCATTCAATATGTTTAGGATTTTATGGAGGGTTTTCTTTGGGTTCTGGTGGTTTTTTTTGTTGTTGTTTAGTTTTGTTTGGGTTTTTTTTGTTTTGTTTTGTTTTGTTTTGATTTTGTTTTATTTTAAATCTGTTTAGGTATTTTATTTCACAGAAGTCTATACAGACAGTAGAGCAAGGTGTTCTCTCTCCTGTTTTGTACATCTCCCAACTTTCTTCTATTACAGAAATCTGTTTCCTTTCTACATCTTCACTACTGCACTGCTTCACTACTACCTTATTTTCAGACCTCCTACTTTCTGAAAAGGCATTTGTCAGATGTGTTCCAAACTGTTAAGGAAAATGTCTGAGACTGAGTTGGGGGGGTTTGCAGGGAGTCAGGTGGAGCCCCCCTTGCTTCACTGGAGCTGCCCTGCTGTGAAGGGGCTTCAGTCTCAGCACTTAAAGCTTCAGATGTTGGGAGTGTGACTCCTGGAGGGGCTCCTGGATGGTCAGACAGAAAAGTTTCCTTGACAAGATGCATTGCTGAGCCTGTTTCTCATCTAGAGTCTGTCATGCTTTGCAACTCAATAAATCTTAGGTAATTAAATATTCTCATTTACTGGCTTGTTGAATTCACACTGATTATGTAATTAGATGTAATTACACAAACCAATGTGCAAAAATGGTCAATAATCCAAAGGTATGGAAAACCCCACAAATGTTTACATGGTAATGTATAGGCATAAGGCTGTGGGATGAAGTTAATCATTGCTCTATCTTGCATTTTCTTGGTATTGCACACTTCAGTAAGGAAACCTTAACAATCTCTTAAGGACTTGGATGTCAAATGTTGTAGAAATATTCAATAAAGCAGAATTAGTGTAGAAAAAGAGATGTAATATTGTCCCAGTGATATTCCTCTTTAAGAAGAACTGTATGAACCCTTTGGTTACTGATTGCAAGTATGAACCTTGAGCATATACAAGTCTTTTCATCTTTGGCTGCTGGGTCACTCCTCCTCAAATTTCAGGTTGTGACACACACCTGACCTCTTACAAAGAGCTGTAGAAGATCACAGTGCCCCTATACTGTCAGTGTCTTTCATGCACTTTTGTAATTGCTGCAGTTTGGGCTGCAACAACAGCTTTTTATTTCATCTTTGATCCTCAAGTTAGTTCTACAACTAAGTGCAAATGAGCAATAATAATAGGTGTGCTGGTCTCATTTGCTAATACGACATTTATTTAAAAAAAAAATGAAATGTAAGCCTTCTCTAGTCAATAAACATTATTCATAACTTACTTTATCAACCCTTGCAGAGTAATTTCTTTGACAATTTTACATTGAAATTGTAATGTTTTTCAATATAAGCTGGACATATGTTTGTCACTTTGTGAAGTCTATCTTAAATAAAATTTTTGTGTGTGACTTTGAGTTTTTAAAATTATCAAACATTTGAAAAATGGTCAATAGAAGATGCTGCTTTAGCTGTAAGAACAACCATAAAAGACAATGTGTTGTTTTTTCCCCCTCATCCTCCTTTTCTAGAGAAGGAGAGCCTTTTATTGTTGCTAATACTAATGTCTAGAAGAAAGGATATTTAAATCCTATGCATCTCTTTCAGATACCCATCCATTCTCTATCACACTCTTAAAGGACAATAAGTCATGAATTATTTAATGTATAATGCCATGCAATATTTTGCTGTTTTGTGTCCATTCAGTGAAGAAGGTGAATTGATTCCCAAATCAGTTCTTATTGCACTTCTCTGGCTTTTGGTTGAGGCTAAAACCAAATTTTGTAGCTGTTTTCATATTAAGAGGTCGTAGATTTTGCTGACAATGACATCTGCATGTCAAGATGCAGTGATTTGTTTCTAGTATATTGAATGTAAAATTTTACTTTAGATTATACCCGTAGTTAAATTTAGTCAGTCTCACAGCTTAAAATAGATGCTAACCTTCAGCACTCATATTAGCTGAGTAACAAGAGTACAAGGGTCCAGAGTTTCTTCAAGAGATGCGTGGAGTGCTGGGCACTAAAGATGAAACAACACTGATTGTACTATTGAAACTGTGAAGCGTTCTACTGGGGTATACCAAATTGAACATAACATCAAAACAGTTCTATAACTAAATTTTTTACAGAAATTTTGCACAGGAAGAAGAGAGATTTATCTCTAGAGACAAAATTTTATTGATAATATTTCAGGATACTTTCTTGGCTATATGTAGAATTCAGTCAGGAACTTAATGTTGTAAGATATGATGCTGAAATATTTTGGTTTGGATTTAGGTGCAATGGTGATAAGAAGTTCTGTAAACTTACAATATATTATGACAGATTGTTGTTGCACAATATTTTAGATATGTAGTTCATCCTGGGGTATTTTGTCCTCCTAAATATGGCAAATTGTAATGTCTCTGTTTCAGCTTGTTTTATGAAAAGTGGACTCTAAACATGGACCATAATTGGAGTCTTTGTCAGAAAGTAAGGGGTCCTTTGCATGATTCTTGTCTAAAGTACCTTAAATTCAATACAAGCTGATTCATTAAGATAGTTGCTATCAGTTTCCCCTCTGTGAAAATACACTTCTAGAGAATAGAGGAACCCTGTTTAGTATTGTTTTCCCTCAGTCTTGTATTCATGATTTAATGAGGGAAATAAAAGTTATAACAATGCTAGATATCAAATGTATGCCTTAGATCTGATTTTTATGTGTCAAGACATCTGCAAAAAACAAGTTTAATTTGATTTTTATTTCTGTTTCTCAAGCCCATTTGAGGAACAGCTCACACAGAATAACAAAAGCAGATTTCATATTTAAGAAAAATATGCTTTCAATTTAGTTTATAATGATGCTTTAGGAGAAACGCCTGTTATTAAACAAGTCAGTTTGATTTCTTTTCTGACTGCAGTTTTCAATTAAGAATAAAATGTTCTATTCATGTGTCAAAGGAAAGGGAAGCAGGGGAAGATTTTTTTCATTAGCAAATAATGAATGGGAGTAGGCACTTACAAGAAAACAGCATATTGCTTATTGTACCTATATGCATTTTTTTTTTCTAGATTGAAAGAAACATAGTTACCATGATTAAAGATGTGCTTGAAATGCTGCCTGTCACAAAAAGTTTTGAGTTCTGTGTTAAATAGTTTAAAAGTGTGTATATGATAGCAAAGTAGTAAAACCATTTTGACTTGACTTACAATAGTCAATAAAAAGACTATCTTTTATACAGAAGAAGCTGTCTTGATGTTTTGAGCATTATTTTTCAGAAAGATGTTTCCCACTTTTGAATGTTTTGGTCTATTAATAGGTCATAAAATAAAAATTCATTCTAGCATTAAAAAGTTAAGTTGCATTGTATCTGTCATAGTATCTTTATCATAGTATTTGTCCCTTTTCTGTACCACTCCTGTGCTTTTGTAGACAGATAGAAAGATTGTGATATGGAAAAGTGAGAGGGACCTCTGTTCAGAATCCCTGATCACGTGTATGTCTCAGTATAAAGGAAACCTGTGTGTATTCTAAGTGTGAATTTAATGAATGTAGAAGAACAGTTGTATTCTAAGCACTCTCACCTTCAAAACAGAGTTTGTTGGGAGTTTTTTCAGTTGGTTTTGGTTTTGTTTACATTTTTTTATTTTTTTTTTTTTCCTAGATCAGGCATATTGTAGAGGCTAGAGGATTAAAGGTATTCTGGCTGGAATTTAGGAACAAAGATGCAGACAGAACATCACAGGAGGACAGACCTAAAGAAGCAATCTTGCAAAAGTAATATAGTCTTACAATTGTCACTTAAAATCGTTTAAGTATTAAAAAGTAAAGTTCATTAAAAAGCTGAGTATGAAAGCCTCAGTAAATCCTCAGTTGAACAGGAAGGTGTATTCTCCTACTTCTTCAGAGGGCTGAAAATTTTGGTTGGATTATTTTTTCAGAATTTCTTCTTTAAAAATTATTTTTTATTTAATCAACACTTCTCCCTGATGAGCTATTCACTGTGACCAACACCAGGTGAGAGAGAGCCCTTTTACTTTCTCTCCTAAAATGCCAGGCTGTCCAAAGAACAATGATTTGTAGATGTTTAACTCTGCTGGTAATTTTTTGTCATAAAACTTAACGAGTAAGCTGTAAATAGTCCCCCACACATTGTTTAAACTGAGAACTGAAATGCTTGTTCAGAAATGCACTATGTTGAATGAGGAGTAGTAGGATTCCTCAGAATAAGATTGGAAGAAAAAAATTGTACATAATTTATAAGATAGCCTCTGAAAAATAATGCTTACGTAGCCTATTTAACAGAAAAGCAATTCCATAATATGTGATCTTACCTCTTTTTGCAAAAGGCTTTTGTAAAATATCTTCTATTTCCTTCCTGTGAAGGCATGTTTCATGGATTTGCATCAGGCAGAGGCACCCTGCCTGTCTATCCAAACACCCCAATATTCTACTCAAACCTTTCACAACCTGCAGTGACCTATGGTTCGTTTTATGGCTTTCAGCTCCTGGAGGGGTAGGTTAGAGACTCGCACAGAGGGATCTCCTCTGGAAGTGGTAACATTGATTTAGATAATTGCAATTTATTGCTTTTAAGGCTACCATTCTGACTTTTATGCTCTTTGCTAGATCAGAAACAACTAGGGACAAAGGCTGTAACTTTTCCTCTGATTGCAGTGCACGAGAGCTGTTCCTCTTCAGTTTTTGTAGAGGAGTCCTGTGATGTTCCAGATGGGCTTTGTTAGATGAGTAGGTAAAACCTGAAAGAATTCATTGCACACGGTAGAATCTTGTTTTTATTGCAGTTCAGTTCAAATGTTGCATGGTAATTAAATAGAAGGAATTATAAATTAATAAGACTAGACATCATTTGAAAAATATGTATTTGGAAATGGGACTTTCGGTTTAACAAAACATGGAAATTGTTGTTTGAACATGGCCTGGGAGCTTGTTTCAATCCTAAACAATGATCTCCAGAAGTAGATAAGTCAATTATTTCAACATTCCTTTGTAAATCACATGTATGAACATGAAGTCAGAAGATTTGAGCGGTGCTGAAAATTAGCTGAATCTACATCTTCTTTTCAACATATACAGTAATAAAACAGTAAAAAATTGCAGAGATTTATCTTCCTCAACTACTTCAGTACAATTTTATTTACTTTACTGGAAAATATAATTTAACATTTTTTTTTGACCAGAAAATTTAAAAAATTAAGTAAAAGCTGTTTTCTTAAAAAAAGTGGGTTTTTTGTGTGTCCTTTTTTTCTGAATTGATTTACTCAGAAATGGTAATCATATCTTCCCATTATATAAGTTAAAATGGAACCTGTTTCACGTCTGAATTTAAGAAAGGCTGCTATGCTTCAGTAGAGAAAATAGATGAAGAGGGGTCTTTTTATGTTATTAAATATTAATTACAAGAATATAGTGTAAATTATTTTATTTGTTTAAGAGTAGATCAATTTTAAGGATTTTGTATTTGATGTAAAAATAACCTGTCACTAATAGAAAATTGTACCTGCTTTATCATGTGCAGGAATTGGAATCAAGCTGTTTCATTATTCCTTTTACAAGATTTTCTTTTAATTTTGAAGCTCTGTGGTCTCTTCTTTCTTCAGGGAATGTGTACTAAATATTTTTCTGCAAGATTTACATAAATAGCAGATTTCAGTGGTTAATAAATTAACTAATTGTCTTTTGTTTTTATAGACTTCTTGGTGCTTTTGGTAAAGCAAATGATCCTTTAGGAATAATTTAGTCAACTTAGTAGTCTTTAGATCTTTTAAAAGAAAGCACACCACTAAGGAGAGGGTCTATAAATTTAATAAGGCAAAATTCTATAACCTTTATATTGCCTCGTAATTTTTATTCCTCATACATCTCTAGGCAAAAAAACTGTCTTTTTGGAACCTCAAAAATTAAACCAAAGAGTGATTGTACACATCTATGATTCTCAAAAAAAATTTTAACCTCCGAATCTCTTCTTTGGATGAATGTTTTACCTATATACTCCCTGTCGATTACTGCTATGGTGGGATCATGTATTAGTATTCAGATAGCTTATATCATTAAACACATAACTAATTATCATGCATGAACTTTTGTTTTGTGCTTGACAATCCCTGAAATACCAGTGCAGATGCAGTGCTTTCTAGCCAACCTCTCATGGCACTTCAGCTCTAATTTACTATGTTGAATGAAGAGATATTTTAAGCCATATCTTTTTGTGTGCAGTAGAGTATGAACAGCAAGGCAGTTTTCCTCCCAGTCTTTACTGGGATTGCCTTCCACTTATTTGCAGTTTGCAACTGCCAGTACACACGTGGACCATTTATTTTCCTTTCATGGTCTATATTTCCCTTATCTCTCCACCTTCTTCCCCACTTCCTCATACATGCTTGACCCCAGTGTTTTGGAACCAAGATTTGAGCGGTAAAAAAACCCAACAGATCCTTTTGGCTAGAACTTGAAAAAAATTAATTGAAATTTGAAATGGAAAATCTCTAAAAACAATTGGGATTGCATAAAATAACCATTTTCGTTTGGGTAATTGTACTATTAATCAGAAGCTTACATTTGTGAGTGAATGTTTGTGGGTTTGTATATAGTCAAAATGTTAACTGTATGAAAGCTGGGTTGATATGGTATTAGTAACATAGGATAAAGAGGTTTAAGATAGATGTCCAGCTGATTGTTAAGGAAAATTAATTGTTATGATTAACTGTGACATTTGAATATAATTAGATGAAGGCTTTATTAAGACAGTCAGATAACCTTATTTCTGACCTTATTTTAGTACTATTCACTAGCACCATAATCACAGTTGTGATAATGCAGTATTTCTGCAGATTAAATTAAAGCAGTTTCAAAAAATGTTGTTTCCTTTCCTGTTCCTTACCTATTTTGGCAGATATTTCCTGTGTGATATTTTATTACTTTTCTGTATCTACTGTAAAGATATTTTCGAGGCTTACAGCCTTCTATTGCTCAACATCCTCGTGTTTCTAGAGATTTTTTTTAAAAAAATATGTATGACAGGGTTGTAATCTGCTTTAGAAGAATTATGTTTTTTTTAATGAATAAAATGGTCCATGATAGAGATTTTATTTTAAGTTATAACTATCTATCATAAATATTTATTTTAGAAGCATAATGCTTTAAAGCATTATTGGAAGCTGTATTTTTAATATAAATAGTTTGTATTCCAATGCATTTTATGGTTAATAATGTATAAAAAAATTGTTTAGGATTGAAAATAGATTAAAGTAATTTTTTTTTTTGTAAAATTGACAAAATTATATTATAGAAAATTTTGGTTAATCTAAAAGTTTTAACAAGTTGATTTAGAAAATGAAATCATATATATTGAATACATCAGAATTTAAATCTATTTCTAAATGCTCAGTTGACCCATATCTAAATTATTCATTAAATGAGTTGTAAGAAAACTATATACAAAAAAGGAAAGGATGCTGTCTTCTCTTTGTAGGTTTGGAGAAGAAATTGCAGAGCATTACTGAATTTTTCATCTGTGAGAATGCAAGGCTTTGATCTGAGTCCTTAAATATTTGTCCTTAAATATTAAAGCCTGTGCCAGTTTTTAATGAGTATCAATTCCAATTGAGAAGATTGAAAAGCAGAAGGATAATATTAGTCAGCAATTGTAAGAAGATGAGAAGCAATATTAATATAAGTTTTGTCTACTGCCTGCATAGTAATTAATTTGGGGTTCTCATAATAAAAATAATCCCAGGTAGTAGAGAATCAGTACTAAAAGTTAAGCAAAATAGGTGGTGATGAAATGTCATGTTATGGAGGATATTTTCTAGGTAAATAATATTAATGAATTAAAATCATATAATAAAACCTTTTAATCACTGTGATAACAAAATAATACATTAAGTATTTCAGAGTTAGAAAATATAGAAAATAATTCTAGCTGTATATCACCTTATCTCACATCTTTCTCCCTTGTGTTTAATGTGTTATTCTGTATGTATGTAGTATTTCTATGTAGATTTATTCAGGTTTTAATTTTTTTTTAAATTCTCACTTTATAGGATGCTCAAAGTTCAGTGCTAATAAGTGTTAATTTTTTTTCTTTTGATTACTGTGTACATGACTGATTCCTCATTAATTTGTAAGTATTGTGCTGTGCTCTTAATATAGAACTTTTATTTTGCCTTACCTTTCTTTAATAACAATTATCTTTATGGTTCCCAAATGCTTCACAATCCTAAATTAATTTTTATAATATCATGAATGGTGAAATTCCCATTTCCATCCTTACACTCATAGTACGTGACAAAGTATGAGTGGTGGGATTTTAAGTCTGAAGTATCAACTAAATTAAATATTCCTTCTGGAACGCTGAATATTTACAAACAGTTATCAGTATATTATCTCAGTATGTTCAAGCACAGCTGCCTTGGCTTTAGTTCCAGATAAAAGCTCTGAGCATTTCCATGCATTAGATCCTCTGGTGTAATTCAAATTCCCTTCTTTTATTTGTAGAAAGACACCAGTATTAGTGCCTGACATCCCCAAAATTTTTCTTGTGCATTCACTAGAGTACTTTCCTTTGTTTCTTCTGCTGAAATGCGGAAGTAAAAGTATAGAAAAAAAACTTCAATTCTTGCTGCAGTACAGAAAGGATTTTCAAATGACTCTGTGGTGACTAAAGTAACCAATTCTTCCAAGTTGAATTTATCAGTTTTCAGTATGTGGTTTTATATGTGTGAATTTTACATATTAATTTGCAAAATTCAGCTTTAAAAGCAGGCTAATGAAGAGACTTGAGCTTTTTCAGTGCTTGACATAGGTGACGTGACATACACATATCAGTCATAGATGAGTCATTTGACTTGAAAGAAAATAACCTGACACTTGGCAAGAAACAGTCACAGAACTACTTAATATTCCTTCATCTTTGTTTTGAAGTTTTGCTTTGATGTATATTCAGGCCTGTGAGAAATGTTGCCAGCTAATGCTTGTACTAGCTTTTCCTGCAATTTGCATTGCAAATTGAATGATAGACTTACTCAGATTGGGAGGGAGGTCCCCTTATCTAACCCCTTGCTCAGAGCAGTTCCAGTTAGATCTGACTTTGTAGGTCTAGCCCACATCAAATTTCAAATGTTTTAAGGATTCAAATTCTTTATTTCTTCACTATTTGACCATTCTCATGTTGTATTTCTTTTTCTTATACCTTGTTAGATTTTCCTGTCTTGTATTTTATATCTGTAGTCCCTCGACTTAGCTCTGTGAACATCTGAAAACTAGTGAGCTCGACACTCTGCTTGAATTCAGCAAAGGGAAACGAGAATTTCTAGAATCACAGAATCCTTTAGGATAGAATTGACACGTAAGGTCATAGGCTCCAACCATCCACCATTGAATCGTGTCCCTAAGTGCCACGCTCCATCTGAACTGCTTCACATTACTACTATTGATGAAGTGTAGCTCCTTTGGACTTTCGGAAGGTTAGCTCACTAACCTTGTAGTAGTGTAGTTTACACTTACATGTTCATGCAATGGTCAAGTTTCATCAGTTAAAGATGTTTCTTGGTCCAAGACAAAATATATCAAGTATTAATAAGAGAAGCTAAAACTCTATGGTGAAAGTGTCCTTATGGAGAAAACCATACCAGTTTAACAAGACTGGCTCCTCATTATCATCATGTGAGTAATAGATAAAAGCCAGTTTAAGACGGATAAAACTTAGGTCTTAAATAATTAGCAGTTCAGAGGGATAGAACACCTCTCTTATGAGGAAAGATTAATAGAGTTGGAGTTCTTCATGATGGAGAAGAAATCTCTGCAGAAAGATGAAATTTCAGCTTTTCAGTACTGAAGGGTTCTTATAAGCAAGATGGAAACCCTGTAGTGGTAAGACCAGGGACAACACTCTTGAAGTACAAGAGGGTTGATTCAGATTGAATTTAAGGAAGATTTTTTTTACAGTAATGGTGTTGAGGCACTGGAACAGATTGCCCAGAGAAATTGTGGGTGCCCTACCCCTGGAAGTGTTCAAAAAGTGAATGGGACTTTGATCAACCTGGTCCAGTGAGGAACATCCCAGTCTGTGGCAGGGCCTGGTGGAATAGGTGATGGTTAAAGGTCCCTTCTAGCCCAAACCATTCTATGATTTTTTTTGTTGTTGTTGCACTTAACAGTGTTCTACTTAAGACACCTGGTAAGGATAAGAGCCTCTTGTTTTGATTGAAAACTGGAATCTCCCTTTTTGGCACAGGGCATAAAACACCACTTGAGTATTACTCTGTTCAGAAGAGAACCTTAAGATCTGCATTGATTTGCTAGCATCAAAAGAAAGATATGGAGGTGAAAGAAGTAAAATTCTTATGAAATTTCATGTTGCTTCTAAATAACCCAATGAAAAAAATCAAAACCATTCTGAAGGACATGGACCATCTTTGTTACTTTTATGTAATACAAATATGTATGTATTTTATGTTTTTAATTGAAATATCTTAAGCTTAATATTGACATAGCAGTCAGTCACTGGAATAGAACAATGACAAGACAGTTTTCACTCACTGTGCTGTTGCTGTAGGTTTTTGTTTCAGTTTTAAAGTGGTGTGTGAATAGAGGGAAGTTCTATTTTCTGCTTTGTTTTGACTGAAATACTAGCTGGTCCTTGGACTTTTTTTTCTTCTTTTAGGCATGCCTTGTACATTTTTGGTAAAGTGACTGTTTCTGAGGTTGAAAAAGCTATCTATATTAGTCATAAAAGACCTCCCAGGTGCTAAGAAAATGAGGAAAGATAAAGTACAACCTTGACTGCATTGCTCATCACTTCATCTTTCTGCTTAATAAAACACAAAAAGATTTTTACATTACAATGATGCCATAGTAATTTAGAAGTCGAACACTGGTTGAATTCTTTGCCAAATATGCCAAACCTTTAGCTTTTTTATAATTCCCTGTGATTGATATTAGATCCTTCTGTGCATTACCTGCCAGTTGGAATAAAGTCTGGCATACAAAAAATGGTGGTTTGACATTAATGCAGCTTCAGAGAAATTAGATTTTCTGTGAAGCTTTAGCAGCACTGAGGATAAATACAAAGGGTTATAAGCATTGCAATGGTCTTTGGATCTGCAGCTCCATCTTATCCTGTATCCCAGGAGGCTAATGTCATTTCACAGGAAAAAGTACCAAGATACATCACTTATCTTTCCCCTCCATGCATATGCTATCAACTCTGATGTAATGTATTATTATAATAAAAAGAATTTTTCAATCGAGAAATAGATAGATACATTTGGAGGCAGAAAGGAAGGAAGAGAAATACAGTCATGTTGATGGAGAGATTTTTTTAGAAATTCTGACACGCATTTAATTTATTAAAATCTCTCCTTTGAAGTATAAATAAAAAGCACATATTCTGTCATTGATGTTATCATACTGATTTTGCTAGGCCTTTATTTATGCAGTACTAATGTGAAGACTTTTATGTAAAGTAATTGTGGAATTTGTAGTTAATCAAGGTATTTCAATACAAAATGTAAAAGGAAAATGTCTCAATGGTTTTAGAAGCTGTGAATAGATTACAGCACTGGTATGAATTAATTGAAATGTAAGTTTTCACTATGACAGAAATAAGTTCGAAGTCACAGCAGTTCTCATCCTCTTTATTCTACCAACTTTACTGGCCATGTTTAGGTTTTTTAAAGGAAATCTGTAGAGGTTCTAACTAGCTAAATACTACAATTAACAATTTTTTTCTCGTTATTTTGTATTTTCAGGTAACATGCATTTGGAACAGGAATGAATACAGGTCAGGCAAAAAAATCTTTAATATCCCATCTAGGTAGTTTTATGTAATTGAAAGTCTAATATCAATATGCTTATTTTCTCAATATAATACCTAAATATTACCTCTTTTCTCAAGAATGTATCTCATCCAGAATCTGTTTCTTTGATTTCAGAGTTACTGATTGTCATTCATATTTAGGGTTTCTTTCACTCTCTAGTCACTTTGATTTCTACTTTTTTTTTTTTTTGCTTTGGTGGCCAAAAAAAGCAAATCCTTTATTTTTTGGCCCTAATGATGAAAATCAGAGCAAAAAAATCTTACTACTATTTTTTTCTCGTGATTGTTTATAGATTTCTGGTTTAAATTGTGTTCTGTATTATTTGAAATTCCACTGAGCACTAGCTGCATGAAACCTAGAAAAGTGCTTGTTCTGAAGTTGCAAACATTATAAAATTCTTAAGGGATTTTTTGGCATAATTTTTGCCTTAAATCCATGATTTCTTAGGAGTTATCAGAAAGAAGTAAATTCTAGGATATTTGCTTGAATTTGGGCTGTGCAAGTTCTGCCCACCCATATCAAAATTTGTTCTCTCTACAGAACTAATTTTGAGAAAGCACCAAGAACCTATCTTCTCAGTGACCATTAGAAATATTCAGTAAAGGAAGTCTTTAAAATTGAAAAACAATTTTCTTGGAAGAAGGTAATTGAATGATTTCTCTTCTGCTTGTTAGGTAGATTTTTAGTTCCATTTTGATGTGAAGGTACAGAAAGAATATAGATAAACCAATTTGATCTATAAATTTAAAAAGGAATGATTAAATTTGATTTTGCATAATGGAAACAGGAGCGTTTGTGTCATGCATTGATGCTAGCCACTGTGATGGCCCCTGGGAATTCCAGTTATTTTCCTGCTGGTAAAATGGAAGTTCTGCCATAAGCGTTTTTCTTTCATTTATGGAATTACATGTACTGAAGTATTATTTAGTTGAGATAAATTATTGTTATTATTGTTGTCCCAGAGACTCTTTAGAAGCTAAAGAAACACCAGTGTTCTATGTCAGTATTTAAAATAAAAAAGAAACTTTAATAAGTTGGCTTTGATATGTGTCAAATACAGTCAGTTCTTATAGACTGTAGACATTTTAAGTCAGATTTTACTTTCAGAATGAGAAATGTTTATAATCCATGATTTGTAGGATATAAAGTCAATGAGAAGCTGCAATAGTTTCTGTTGTCTTTGGGTCAGGCTCCCTAGATCTTGGAAGCCACTAGAAACTACTCCAGATATATTTCTAAGTAGTTGAAAGCAATATCTGTACCTAGATCTACATAAACTTTGCATAAACATAAAGCTTCGACTTTGAAATTTTCCAGTTAGAATGATTAATGAATTGCAAAAATGCCTTCAGGGAAAAGATGTCCTACATTATTGGAGAGAGAGCCAGACAAGACGTCTGTTTAGCTTAAAGCACTACCTGTCTCAAAAGGCAAGACTGTGGCTTTTCAACTAATATTCTACATGTCAAAACCATTGAAGTCTGGTAACTAACTGTAGCCAAGTGAGGCTGTCAACTGATTTTTGAAATTACATTTTAAGTAAAGTTACGTCTAATTGTGTACACATAAATCTGTGAAACCACAACTTTTTGAAGTGAGAATGGATTCTTATTTCTGAAAATTAATTATAAGGATCTTTTTAATTAGTCCATTAACACAATGTTTTTGAGTTTCTCAGATTCATTGTCATACAGGTACAGCTCTGTAAATAAGAGAAAACTTATAATAAAAAAAATCCTGTACAGAAATTGCTTTCCACTTACTGTATTTTTATTGTGTTTCTAGATTGTTTTTCTCTGTATTTACTTATTCTTGTAATTACATGAATAACTTTGTGTTTTATTTAGAAATTATTTGGATTAACGTATTTGTTTAGAATTTATTACAAAATTACTGATGCTAATTGTGTTGCTCTGAGGCCCAGTGGATTGCTTGGAAATGTGCCAATATTAATAAATATCTTTTAAGTAAAACTTATGGAAGTTGAGGAGATGGACTACCCTACTTTAATACTCTGGCCCTAAATTCCTTAATGTCTTTCACAAGCCTCAGTTTCAAGACAATGAATTTTAGAAACTTTATAGTTATTTTAATTAATAAACCATAAAGTTGTTCCTTAGAGAACAGTTTTTATCTTCAGAATGCTTTTGAAATATCAACTGGTCATATGTAGCTTAAATCTTTTGAAAAGCAGAGCATTCTGTTAGCCATGAAAGCTGTCTAAATGTTTATTTCATGGACTGGTAGATTTTAATTTATTTTTTGTTTTAAAATACAGCTTTCACTTTTAATTCATATCCTAATAAATGTAACTGCAAATAATCCCAGTTTAAAAATAAAGATGCTTATCACACAAGACATATATTAGTTTTTTTGTTTTAAAAAAAGTTTGCTTCTAGAAAATATTTGGTGGTTCTGAAAGCACTTAAATATTTTTTTCTGCTAACATTGAAGAATATTTTTGTAGTGTTTGTTAGATGGATTGTAATTTTAATTTGATAAGTGTCAAACATTTAAGAACACCTTTGAAGATATTATTATCTGAAGCGCTGTTGTGCAAGGCTGTAGTAAGTAATTTTGTGGGTACACTACAAAGATAAACTATTTTTAATCTATAAATATCTGAGTAAATTAGAATTATTTCAGCAAAAACAATTTCAAAGCTAACCGTATAAATGGCTTTACTATTATAATTCAGAGATACAGTGGTCATAATTTTCATGCAAACCATAATTATCTAGAAAACATTTCCTTTACAGGAAAATGTTTAGTTTAGTATATTATTGCAATTATATATTCATTAAGGTTTGAAAAGGCCTGTTAGATTATCAAGTCCAACTATCAACCTAGCACCACCATCATGTTCAACACTAAACTTTGTCCTCAAGGGCTATTTCCACATTATTTTAACACTACCAGGGATGGTGACTCTACCACTTCCCAAGGCAGTCTGGTCCAGTGCTTTTAAACCCTTTCCAATTTCCTAATATCTAATCTAAACCTCCCCTGGAAGAACTTGAGTCCATTTACTTTCATCCTGCCACTTTTTACCTGGGAGAAGAGATTGACGCTCTCTCACTCCAGCTTCCTTTCAGGCAGCTGTAGAGAGATATAAAGTCCCTCCTGATCCTTCTTTTCTCCAGACTAAGCAATCCCAGCTGATAAGCAAACCTCAGCTACTCCTCATAGTGAAGGTGACTGATTTGGTATCCATCTCACTGGTTTTTTTTCACTGGAAAGTGATGGTTTTCATTGTGCAGGGATGATGTACAAGCACTGTTTTTGTGTTAGATTTTTCCTTTTAGCTACCTGGAATATTTTAAAGGTTGTGGTTTTATTAATAGTCATGTAAACTTATTAATAGTTAGGAAAACTTCATTATCACTGTACAGAGTCTTTTACTGGTGTTTTGCAAGGAAAAAAGGTGACCTAAGTTATATTTGAGGGCTGGAAGCTAAGCTAGTCTTTCTGACTTGGTTAGACTGATTGTTTGGGTACAACATGCTGAGCAAGACTTTCTGCATGAGCTATCCTAATATTCAGGGAGTGACCTGGTCCTTTTTTCATTCTTGTAGTTCAAACCAAATACACAACTGCAAAATTAACAAAAGAAATGATTTTGTTCTTAGAATTTCAGCACTTAGGAATTACCATATTTCCCTTTAACTACCAGCTGTAATGTCACATCTCTGCATATGAAAAGCAATGACTTAACACTGCTGCTTTGGAATGTTTCCTTTTGGGACTATGAAATCCACAGAGCTTTCTACAGACTGTTAAACTATAGTATTACTCTGAAGATGTTTTGCATCATTACACAGAATATAAAATTTGTATCTAGTCCATGTTCTCTAGATTAGCTGCCTCTCTGGCTTGACACATTATAGTCTTTTCTGTCACTGACGAATGATAGTTATGCAGGAACTCCTTTTCATAGGCGCTGTAAAATAAAATGTCTGCATTTAAATTTATAGAGGCAAAAAAAAAAAAATCAAGGAAAAGGGGAGTAACGTAAAGTCATGTAACAAAGAGACGATTGCAAAAATTTTTTCTTCTGCTAATTTTCTTCTTCTAAAGGGAAAATTCTAGAAAATGCTGTAAGGATAAGGTTTCCTTTAGACTGAGCTGCTTTCCTCCTCACAGAGACTCTGTGAAACTACATTAATTAGGTCATCTATCAGTAATCGATTAACAGATATTGAGTACACTTAGATTCTGTTTGAGTTTAATTGTCCATTTTTTTGTTTAATTGTTTTTGAGTTTTTTTAAATGGTGGTCAAAGTATGAATGTCAGCTATCAGATTGCTTAAAACATCAGCTGGTTTTAGTAATCCCTGAACATAAATAGTGGGTGAACAAATTGTTGGGGATTTCATGTTACATTTCTTTTTTCTCTCAGTTTGCTCAATGGCTTTATTTGGTCTTTTAGGGTTTCTCTGGCAATTTTAAAGTCTGTTCTATTGTTTTGAAAGGATGGTGTTACAATTTAGAAATCTAATTCTGTGATTAAATCATTGAGGAACCAAAATATCGACTTCAGCTGAAAAAATGTAAGTGCTTCTGGGAGTTTGGGGAGATGCTGTTTATTTCTCCTTTTCCATTTTATGCTTTTTTTTCATGTTTGTTTGACTGCCATACTTATATCAAAATCACTATAATTCTTAGAATAATTTAATTAGGCATATTTTTTAGTAGTGACTGGGATCCTGAGAGGATTGATAATTACGTATTAGACTTTGTATACTCTAAAAATGCTGCATTAAAAAAGGTCCAATGGGGATTTTGAGCAAGTTGTCACTTAGACAGACGGAACCAGAGAGTAAGAAAACAAAACAAGTTAAGAAAAAAGATCACCATAATGTTTCTGAACTCTTGGAGTTCTGTGGGTTTTTTTACTTGTGAGCATTTCATGATTGTTTTTTCCTCCTGCTAATTTTCTTAATCATATGTTAATTGCTGAGCCAATTCTGAAATAATCTTTCTAAATACAAAAGAGACTCTGATAAGAAAATAGTGAAAAAAGTGGTGATTCTACAGAAAACTCAAGCAACTGCTGTTTGAGCAAACATCAAACTGTTTGCTGTGTATAAATTTTTTCACTGTGTATCAAAAAACCCAGAATAAAATTTCTTGGGTCTACTGACTTCTAACTCCTTGCCTTTTGTAGTTTTTTTATCTTGAAACTACAAAAAGATAATTCTGTATCAATGTTGTGGTCTCTTTCAATCTTTTAAAATCTAGTCTGCTGGAGCTTTTCCTCGAGTCAGTGAAAAACAGGTCCTTTATAGTGTTAAAGGTAAACATCTATTCAGAATCACCTGTTATTTGTGATCCACCAGTGGATGGTAAACATGAGGATAAGTAGCCACTGTGCCCCACTGCAACAAAACTCTTGCCAACTTTTCCTGTTATATTTTACACCTAAAAAAATATGTACTATTTCTGGAAAATTAAAATGGTCCTTTTTTGGGCTAAAAAGTCATCAATGAGGAACATGATGGGGTGGATAAAATCTGTTGACAAGGTCTGACTGCAGAAAATAATGAAGTGAGATTTCTGATAAGGAAAATAGTTTTCAAGATACTCAGCCTAGATGTGCTGATCCTCCTCAATGTGTTCAGTAGTCTGAAATCTTTTGTCACAAAGATAATTGAGGAACTTGCCTGTTTGTAACGTAACAAAGCAGTGACATGTTGAACATATTTAAATAGCCTCTCCAGTTCCGGAGGCTCTCTCATAGGGTAGAGACTTCTGATGAGGATGGAAGATGGGCTTAGTAATGTGGGAAAGGGTACCAGAAAGGAAGTAGTTTTTTCAAGAAGGGAAAAAGTGAATTTAGGCTTATAACCATTTACCAAGAGCTAACTGTGTTAACCATTCAGTGGACATTCTCAGCTGAGGTATAACACAATTGGTCCTGAGTAGCAGTAGGGATAAAGATTAGTGGTAAGAAAGTAGCTGGATTGAGAAATAAGATGAGCAATACCTACTTAGATAAGAAATATAATAACAGTGAAATTTGTTATGAACTGAAATCTGTTTTTAAATTCTCTCTGGCTGAATGTTTAATAAGCCATCAATAATGCAAGCTTTATGGACTATTATCCATAAAGAGGTGAATTCAGGAAAAGACTATGGACTCTCAGGCGGAACTACATGTGCTGTTTTTGGAACATCTGAGAGACAAAAGAATTGTGGATTGTAAGGACTTGAGGGTAAGAAGAGTAAGAACTGTGAAAATGAACTGGAAGAGAAAAAAGGATAAAGTTTTTATCATTGTCAACTGTGTAGAATAAAGGAGAGACACGTTAAGCCTGTGTATTTAAGTGAACAAAAACCAAAAAGAAACAAAGGTACTAGGAACTTGAGAATGAAAGAAAAGGCTTTATGGGCTTCTGTTTTGTTATTACTACAATAAATAGTAACTGCAGTCATGAAGAAATCTGTTACTTTTCTAGGAGCTCTAGGATCTTTTAAGAGTGAGTCTGGGTGGTTTGTGCATTTAATATAAGATGGAGTTTTTATTCTGAGCTGGAACTTCATTTTCTTGCCTTGTTTTTCTGTCTTTTTGTGCATGATAATAAAAAATGCTGGTTGTCTTCTGGTTGTTTTCTTAGCAAGGCTTTTAATTTATTGTGATATTTCTTGTATATAATATTAGTACTGAATCACTTAGAAGTACTGCAAAGAGATCTGTTGATTTAATTTTCCAGTCTCTTTAGGAAAGCAACTCAAATGATACTTTCTTGAGCTTATTATCCTCTATTTTTTCTTCCAACAATGAATATTACAATCCTTTTGTCTCAATATTTTTTACTTTGTTTTGATCTTTTTGTTACACATTTTAATATTATATAAGAAGAATGGATGGTAAGAGAATGTAAATATTGAACTTTCTTTTAGATCTTTATGTTAATCTGAGAGCTCACATGTAAAGTATATTTTGAATGTCCTCTGATACTGTAGTAGTCACAGGCAATAGAATAATTTCTGCACTTAAACCCAGCACTCTCTGCGATTTCATTAGATCTAATTACAACTAATTTATTTAAATTTTCATGAAGATAACTTAATAGGCTAAAACCCATTCTATTGTAGTTACTTAATTATTTTTTAGTGAAAATGAGCAACTGAGGGCCTGCAAAGAGTACCAAACAGAGACATCAGTGACTGAGACTTTCTAAAATTTTTAGATGAAATCTTATCTTGACTTTTCCTCCTATGGGTTAATTCTTTTAGCATGTTTTGGAGCTTTTGTCTGTGTTTAGCAAAGCCATGTTAATGGTATTTCTGGGAAGAGACTCTACAAAATTTTATTCATTCTCAACTTAACAAAATCAATGAAGCTGCTGAACTTGGAACGTACCAAATTTATAGTTACTACACACTCATCAATATGATTTTTCTGGTAAAAATTGAGAAAAAAAATTTTTGCTCACAACATTATTTTGCTAGAGAAGTATTAATAGGCCTATTGGTGTGACAGTTCTTGGTCATAGGAAGAATTTGTGTCATATTTGTCTGATGATACCCTCTGCTCACCACCACCACCAAAAAAAACCAAAAGATCTTACCACTTTCCACACTTCAAAAGATATCTATTTTCATGTGGTCTTTAGTCACAACTGTGCTGAAGAGAACTGCATTTGAGTTGTGTGAGGTTTTTTTGCTTTAATTTTTTTTTATGAACTTACTAGAACTGCTATTCTTCTTCATTCTATACTTTTACCACATAAATGAGTCTAAGAAATTCTTGGCAGGAAAAATAGAATAAAAAAGAATTTGTAGTCCACTGCACATTTCTTCCTTGAAAAGTCTCTTTTCACAACAAAACTAGCTCAAAACTAGTACAAATCTGTTCATAATTTTAGGTGTAGCAAGACTTTCTCAGCTGCACTTAACCAAGGCGAAGAGTATTAGCCTACAAAATTAATTAATGTATGAGAACTATCTTGGTGTTTTCTTTTGTTCCAATGACCTGCAATTCTAATGACAAATATTTTTGTATAAAGTCTCTGGTCAGTATTCTTAAGAGCATACCTCTGTTTCTACTTTCTTTTTTACAAAAATGAGTATAAAAAACTCCTCAAAAATATTCTAAAGAAAGATGCAAATACGACCAAGACTGATAAGAATCAAAAAGAAAAGGGATTAATTTCCCCACATTTCACACTCAGGATGATGCTTTATATACTTAGAGTATGGAAAGTTGGCACCCAATGTTTAAAAGAAATTGTTTGAAGACATGGAAAATTCAAACTGGCAAATTTGGAGTTAAAGTGCCTGAAAATGCGGCTAAAATTACAATAGAGATTCTTTTGAGCAAAGATTGAATCAGTGGTGAGAACTAGAACTGTAATTCATGCTGTGCATTCAAACTTAAGACCTATTTTATTAAATATAGTACAGTTGTGCAGGTAAGAAAGGAAGACAGGAATTGCATCTAAATTACTATAGTCAGATTCTATAGAATTCTGCCTGTCTTTCTCTGAACAGGCAATAGCATTTTCAGCTAATGAAATAGGAAAATATGTTAGTTAATGAAGTTCGCTTTACACTCCTTCAAAAAGAAATATGGAAATTGTCATTTTGTTCTACTGTTATCCTGATAAAGGACTTTTTTTTTTTTTAATGTCAAGTATAGCAGGAGCCAGATACTTTAAAAATGTATGCAATATTCAGCAGTAGATTATCAGACTGACTTCTCTTTTTATCTTTTTTTGCTTCATACTATCTGAAGGTAAGAAAGCAGACAATGAGCTACCTAGTTTTTGTACTCTTTCGTTGCAGAAAAATAGATGGTTCCTTGGCATTTTTGATGATAGTGTTCCCTGAAATATTTTTTAAAAAAGGTTAAAATTACACTTGAATCTTGTGCACTTTTATTCTCATCAACTGTAGTAATATGAAAGTTTCCTTAATAAAAGCTGAGTTTTTTGGGTTTTTTTTACCTTCTAATTTTTTTTTTGTCATCATGTGTTGGCATGCATTCATTTATATAAATTAGTGAGGGTCTTGAGCTGTTAGATATGAGTGGCCACAAAGCCAAGAGATGCCTTAAAAGAAATCAGGTATTCCTCACCATTCTACAGCATGTGGCTGGAGTTCAAAGAGAGCTGTAGATGCGTATTTATAATGATAAAGGCATAAAATTGGGATATTTTCTGCCAGATTGTCTCTCCACTGCATTTTGGGGCTGATACCACACAAGGAAAGGATGATTTTAAGTTCTACTCATCTCTAGTCATCTAGGATTGTTTATGCCATTTAGTTCAAATATTTTCAGATCAAATAAGTCAACAGCATAGATTTCAATCTGTGATGTAGACAAGGCAAAGATAGCTATGATGATGGTGTTTGTTTTGAGGTTGGTTTTTTTTCAGTTTATTTTCATTATATTTGTAATTTCACCAGTTAGCAAATTTCCAGTAACCTTTTTATCTGTGTGGCCATTCTGACTTCTTTGGTTCTTCATCGTTTAAAATATAAGAGTTGGGGTTGTTCAGCCTAGAGAAGGCTCCAGGGCGACCTTACAGCAACCTTCCAGTACCTACAAGCTAGAAAGCTTTGTAGTCTAGAAGAACTTCTTGTGCGGGTATTTAGTAATAGGTCAGCGAGGATTTGCTTTAAACTGAAAGAAACATTTTGGATCAGATAGTAGGAATAATTTCTTTAATGCGGGGGTGGTTAGTCACTGGAACAGGTTGCGCAATGAAGACTGGGGATGCCACATCCCTGGAAGTGTTCAAGACCAATTTGGACAGGGCATCCTGGTCTAATGGGAACAGGTCCTGTCTTTGGACAGGGATTCGAACTAGGTGATTTTTAAAATCCCTTCCAAAACAAATCATTCCATGATTCTGTGACTTCTGTTGCAAATACATTATTTAAGTGCTATATTGTCAAGGAGATTGTGACATATTTTTCCTCTTAGTCAATTTCAAATATTCTCTTAGAGATTTTTGTTTAATTAAATAAGTAGGATTTTGATGTAATCTGAGAGAATCTTGAAGTTCCAATTAGTATTGGGGGAGACTCAGACTTGACATTAGGAAGCATTTCCAAGAGGTAGGACAAATACCAGAAAAGGCTTCCTAGAGAAGTGATTGGTACCCTTATCCTGTCAGTGTTATAGAGGCATTTAGACAATGCCCTCAAAAACAAACTTAAACTTTTTGTTATTGCTGAAGCAGCCAAGCAGCTGGACCAAATGATCATTAGAGGTCTGTTCCAACTGAAATATTCTGTTCTATTTATGCAGTACTTGGGGGATTCTAACTTTCAGTTAGATTTTTAGATCTAGCCTTCATGTTTTTTATATCAGCCACTTTCTTTTTCAGCTTTTTTTGCTCAAAAATTCACCACAAGATATATTCATGAACCACATTTGTACATGGTAGCAGTGTCAGGAGTAGAAATATTGACTTAGAACCACTGGTTTAGCCTCTATTTTTTTTCACATTTTTCTTTTTTTCTTTTTCTTTTCCCATAAAAGCCATTAAAGAGTCTTATGATCTTACTGAAGTAATTTATCCTATGTGCTTAATCTTGTCATGATCCTTTTGATTCTACCTTTAGAAGTTTCTTTCCGATGCATTCTTATGGTATTATTCATTCCTAGTTGGTCTGCTTATTCTGAGCAAAAACACTAGGACAAAACACCCTGCCTTGTAAAGTGTGATGCAAGGCACGAATTTATATCAAGTGAAACAAAAGAAAGGAAAACAAAGCACGGCTTTTAATTTATCTCGCATGGTCCAGTAAATGCATCAAAGAAAAATGAAGTTTTGTTTTCCTTTTCCTCAAATAAATTCCTTGAGACAGCCCGGGGACTCGATCTGTGTGAATGAGGTTTGTTAATGGCTTAGCACAATAGTAATTGAAAACCTTGCATCAGTAGGTATTTATTTGAGAAAATAAATGGTTTGGCACATAATAGGTTACTATTTTAAAAGATGGGAGGAAAGAAGGGGCAGTTACTACAAGAGTGGTAGGGTATCTTATTTTTGCTTACTGTCAAGAGATACTAATGAGCCAGCAGCTGAGCTACCCCCTTGTTGTGGTTTCATCTCAGCCGACAACTTGGTTCCATGGAAACACTGGCTCACTCTTCCACAGGTAGGGTGAGGAAAAATCAGAAGAATAAAAGAAAGAGAAAGCTTGTGAGTTGAGATAAAGGTAGTGTAATAGATAAAGCAAAATTGTACACATATGCAGAGCAAAACAAGGAATTCATTCACTGCTTCTCATGGGCAGGCAGGTGTTCAGCCATCTCCAGGAGGGCCCCATCATGTATAATGGTGACTTGGGAAGACAAAAGCCATTCCCCCTTCCTCCTTCTTTCTCCAGCTGTAGGTGCTGAGCAGGGTGCCAAGTGATCAGGAATATCCCTTTCGTTGGTGACAGTCAACAGCTCTGGCTGTGTCCCCTCACAGATCCTTATGCACCCTCTATGTCCCCACTGGTGGGGCGGGGTGGTGAGCAGAGAAGGCCTCAACTCTATGGGCTGCTCTGTAATAATAGAACCATCTCTGTTATCCACAGCACAAATCTGAAATGCAGTCCCACATCAGTGAGTATGAAGAAAATTAACTCTACCTTGTCATAATAAGTACCATCTCCACTGACCTGCTGCAGTTTGCTGGTAGTGCAGGTGAAAGGGCAGTGGCTTGTTTAGCCCACATTATTATCCATAAGGGTAAATTCTGTTAGTAGGATACATGTATGGTATACAACTACTGGGATAGCAGATAAAGTAGTAAAAGTTCTTATTCCCTTTAGGGGTGTGTATGCAACCAAAAATAGCATCATGTTGCAAAATGGAGGGAATTGTCTTGCTACCTTGATGTGGGTCAAGTGCCAATCTCTGAAATAAGGGCTTATTGTTATATGTGTTCATATATAACCATTCATAACATTTATCAGATATCATAATGGTTATAAAATATGTTGGAAGATTTTATGTATAGCTCCTTGATTTAGATTTGTTTATTTGGAGTTTTGTTTGGGTTTTTTTATTATGCTTTGGAGAGACTTCTATCCATGAAACAGATTTCTTACACTTGCAAAAAAAAACCTGAATGTGCTAAGAAAGCTGTCAGCACTTTGGTCTGCAATGGGTTTCATGGTAAAATCTCATTTCTTTTTAGTGGACCATTAATGGGTGTGTAAGTGAACTCTAAAGGTCAAATTTCACCCTCTGTTCTGATCAGTTAGTTACAAGTGCAGTGGCGTTCTGGAGGGTTTCCTCCTTTAGATGAAATTTGGCCCAAAGTATGATGTGAGATAATTTTGCATATCATATAACCAACAGCTGAGACTCAGCTTTTTCTGATTAGAATATAAAAACATAGGTTTGGTTAACATCAAAACCTACTGCAATGTATTTCACAAGAGATCAATTGAGACCAGCAAGAATGCCTAATGAAAAAAATAGCCACAAAATATCTGTCAAATACGGTGACTAATGAAGAGCAGAGAAGTTGTGTTTCAAAAGGTGAAAGTTTCCTGACTGTGGAAATGGTATCTGAATAAAAGCACAGAAATGCTTATATGGGAGCATGTTTCCCCATGGCTCTGCCTTAAGTCATTCGGTATGTTAGGATAGAGAAACTATTTAAACTTGTTTGTCTGGCATCTACTTCAGCCTACCCTTGTCTTCTGACTAAACTTTTCAAGTGCTGTGACCATAGAATAAGTAACAGTGTTCAGGTAATACATGGAGTTCTTAAAATAAATTTCAGTTTTCCCAGACCAAAATTGTGCCTAAATATTTTGATAAACCACATTTTTTTCCCTAATGTTAAGCTGAAAGGCAAAGAAGCAACAGGTAGGATTTAAATTGAGTAGGGATCCATAAAGAAAGCAAAAGGGTGCTCAGTCTTGGGAATGTGTAGTTGTAAATAGATAGGTGAGAACTCACACAGTTAGAATTTTATGAATGGTCAGGAGGCAGGAAAGTCTAACACAAGAGCAGACATCATTGCTGCTGATTCAGTCATGGGGTATCAAGCTCCAGGTATAAGTCAGTGTGAATCATTTATTTAGTGAGGTCAAAATGAATGTTTCTAGTACTCCTTGTCTTTCTTGTCAGATGCTGTTTCTTGATTTTTCCAGATTAACTTTTGTTACTTTGAACATTGTAAATGGACCTTTTCTTATTCACTATGATTTAAAATATCTAAACAATATTACTTTTTCCATACATGTGTCTGCATTTTCAGTGTACATTTGACTTCAGAAGACATTGCTGTCTTATAGTGAATATTTTGTGTGTCATTTGCATAGAAACTTTTATAAATCCTGTTTAATACACACTACCGGAGAAAATACATGCAGTTAACCAAAAGAAAGTTTTTGTTTTTTTGGTTTTTTTTTAATATAAATGGAAGTGAATTGGTAATTAGACCTTATACCTGTGTCCTTTTAAAATGCCATGTTAGAAGTTGCAGAATAAACACGGGCTATGGAATACAGGTACTTGCTTCCTCATTTTAGATGATAGGTCCAGGTTATTGTAGAAGCATGTTTCTAGACTTTAGCATATAAGCTCTGAATTTACAAGTAGTTATATGTATATATATAAGGATATAGGGAAAGAAATATCTTTAAATGCAAAAATTAGATATCATCTTGATTATCATAATGAGTACAAGAAAATAAAAACAATGATGAAAAATAAATCACACTTCCAGAGAGGCACATTGGTGATATGTGCATTTTACCCTGCAAATGCAAAGCAGGCTTTTATTTGTATCCTTGTTATTTAAGGTGTGAATAACATATATTCACATTTCTTGGGTTGAGAGCAGTACTATGCAGCTTGTTATCAAGCAGCATTCATTTTGCCTTAAATTGGTATTCCCAGTCCTTCAATGAGCTAAGAATCTTTTTATTATTGATAAAGCAATCCTTTTGTGTATCTAGGAAGTATCCAGCTTTGCTATTTAATTGTCTTCTAATTAAAATATCGATTTAAGAAGTTTATTAGATTATGCAGAGACAGTAAAATGCATATGTTGTAGATTTAAAAAGCAGATTAGATTTAGGTAGCATTTAACCTGAGGGTTTTTTTGGGGTTTTTTTTGAAAGTCACAAATCAAAAGGAAAGGTTCTGAAGTGTAATATAACTTCAATAATGATGGTCCAAACATGTATCAAACTTAAAAGGCAATCAATATTTTTCGGGCTTACCTATGAGATTTCATCAGGAATAGGAAAATTTAATTAGCAGGTCCCAGTTCTACAGAATTCTGCTGATGGACTGTCACTGGAGCATACAGCTTTATTTTTAATCACAATGTATATAAACACATTTTCAGGTTGTTTGTGTCCCTACCTCCCCATTCTTTCTATTGCAACTGAATGTCTAGCAGGACCTGGGATACCAGAAAAAATGTTTTGTTGTTTTTTCTTTTCTTATTTTTTTTTGTTTCTTTCTTTTTTTGTGTGTGTGCTTCTCTCTGGTTGACATGAGCTAGGGGAAAGACATACATCAAATTTATCCTTTATCTTAGAGAATATTGCAGCTGCACTTCTGGTGAGATTAGTATTTTCTATATTAAAGATTAATGCTTCCTAGTAAATTTGGCACTAAAAAGAAATTTAAAGCAATATTGGATCTTTTCATTAGTTTGTTCAACTTTTTTTTATTGTGGATTAGTCCTTCCCTTCTTGCTGTCTGTGTTGAGAAGCTGATCTACATCTGTGTACACATCAGGGGGCATTCATTATTTGAGAAGACTAAGGAGGTATGTATAGGATTTTTCCAGATATAATTGTGATGTTGCATATCCTGATGAGCCCAACAGACCCATAAATAAGGTAGAAAAGAATCTAAAAAGTCAATATGCAAAATAGTTTTTGTTTAATAATGGGGAGTAAATAGGATACCTGTGTCCTGGTTGAGTCTCTGCAGTAATCTAAGAATATGTATTGAAAACTCTTGAAATATAAAAGACTTGACTATGACATGAGATCAAGTGATAATCATGCTTTCACTTGTGGGTGGAATTAGTTAGTGCTCCTTACCTGCACTAAAATGAGTAAAATGAACCTTTATTTTTGTCTTCAATGATTACTGATGTCTGAAGAGGTGGCCTATAAAATGTAACAGATCTAGTGTTCTAGGGTGGCATATTTTTCTGAACTGATACACTGGTAGATGGCATAAAACCACTTTCATCTGACAGCAGTATTTTTTTTTATCTGACATTACTATAAATGGATGTAATAATTGTTTCTATTGAATAAAAGGCTCATTTCATTCAGTTAGAATGTAAGTTGGAGGTCTTTTTCCTTTTAAGGTTGATATGAGACAAAAAAATAAATCCTGTTTTCTCAACAAAATATTTTGAAGACATGCAGCCCATCTGTGTGTGAAAAAAACAGAAATAAGAGAGATCAATGTGATGAGCTTACTTTAAGGTGCATGTTTAGGGATGGAAGTAAGGAGAAAAGCTACAACACAACACACTGCTACAATGTATGCATAAGACTTTTTTTAGGCAGCTTGTACAAAAAGAAGCCTAATTATGGTGTCTCAAAATACAAGCTTACTCAAGAAGCCGAACTAGAATAGTTGCATAGTTTGTTTTGATTTGAGCTATTTAGTACCACAGAGAGAATGCTTACAGCTATTTTAGATTTACCTATAGTCTGGTATAGTCACAGTGTGATGATGAGACATATGCTTTTTGAGATTAAAACCTATTAACATGATAGAAACAAAGAAATGGCTATCCATAACTGATGGTTTCAGCTTTAACTTATCAAAAGACAAAATCTCTTCTGCTAGGATTTTCTATCTCTATACTGGGGTTGAGTAAAGGATAAGGAAGCACAGAAGTAAAATGAAAGGCTTTTATATGCTCTTTTTCATTTTCTGTCTTCTTTCAAAATTATATCTTTGGTTTTTCAGCCTGCTTTTATGTGCATTCTAGTGAAAATTGTAGTTGTTTAGTCATCTGTGTGTTTACTTTTCCTTCAGTCTGAAATTGTGAATTGACAATAAAATTATTGTAAGCCAATTTTAAACAGGATTTATGCAGCAATTGGTGTTTGGAGATGGCAAAGAAAATTGAGCTGTAATCTTGGAGGAGACAGTGGAACGTGAAGGGAATTATGTTTACATGGATCACAAGGGGAGAGCTGACTGTGGTTGTTGCAACAGAGGTCTACAGTATCTCCTCACAACTGCTGAAAAAAGAGTTAGAGAACCAAATTTGAGGTAGTCCAAGTCTAAGGTCTTGCCTTGTCTCCAAATAAGATTGAAGAAAAAATACATTTTCATGATATGTGGTACTATGACTTACCTGTAGATTAAGATAGTAACCAGTACACTGTGAAATACCATTTTTTGTGAAATGATAACACAGAAAGCTTTTGAGCATGGTTCCTTGGGGAAATATTTCCTAGAGGAGATTCTGGCTGCAGTGAAATGGAAATAGTGGCTCATTTGGGACTGATTTCTGGAAAACTATGGTCTTTAAAAGTATTAATTAGTAGTGACATTATTGAAGAAGCATAAGCTCAAGAAAACCTAAGTTAATGTCTATAAAGATTTTTTCTTTCTCAAACTGATAGAGTTTCTATTGGCTGTTGTATAAGAATGTTTCGTTTTTTCAAATAAATTTTTTCCATTAATTGTTTTCTAAATTATCCTCTAACATTGGTCTGTCCCCACCTTTTTTGTACATTGATCCAAGGTGCTGCTGCATGACAGGTAATGATAAAAATGATACTATTTTAGTAAATTACAAAGCCTATTTTATTCTAATTTGCATTTTGACTTTCACTGTTTTACAACAGCAGACATCTACATTTCTAGTCAGCTTCACTATCATATTTTGTGCCCTTAATAACTAGTGAAGTGACTGTAAAACCCTCTCCAATAGTTTGCAGTATGCAGGCTATTTGGAGAAATACTGATTTTCAATCTGCACCAAATCTTAGTTAAGAAGTGGAAACATCATTAAAAAGCATGCTAAGAGTATATCCTAAGTAATGAAAAAAGAGCCAACTAGCAATTCATGTTATCCAGGACAACAAGGAATTGTAGAACACGCTGCTTCTAATTAGAAATTGACCTTCCAGTCTAAATTCATTGCTTTTCTTACTGAAAAGTTGAGCCATTCCTTATTTTGACTGTTTTGTTTTGGAGTCTTCATTTGAAATGTTGACTTTAATTATTTACTTTATTAAAAAATGAAAAATCTACTGTGTAATTTCAGTCAGACTTTTGAAAATCACATATTGTGGTTTTGGTGTCTAAAGTCTGTGAATCAAAACTGTCAAAATGTTATCTCCTAAGACTGAAGAAACTAAATCCTATTTTAATTTTTTTTTAATATTTGAGTTTTTAAGTTAATTAAGTAAAGGCATTACTTTATGATAATATAATTGAGTTATACAAATATTCAGAGAACTTTCTGGATTAAAAATTATTTCAGTTATTAGCCAATCCTTCCTCAGGGAAAATCAGCAATACATTTGTCAGCTTTTGTGAAGGTTACTGGAATCATAAATTGGAAGACTAAAGAAAGGAGGGAACTCAAAAGTGACCCGAAAGTTTACAAAGGGACTGGTTACAGGAAAAGGGGAATACTTCTGGAATTCTTGTATGCATTTGTGCTCTATGTGTATACATTCATGCATGCTTATGCTTGTAGTGTTGTCATAAATTTGTGATCTCTTGCAGATTTATATTTTCCTACATATTTTTATGGTTTTGCTTCATATTTTCCTGTGGGTAGAGGGAGTGTTCTACTATGACTAGGCAATGATAGATAAGTGCTACTGGGATGAAATGTGAGTTCTTAAAACCATTTTCAAATATAAGCTTAATCTTAGACCATAAGTGCTAGAGGGAAAGTAAAGATGTACTTGTCAGCATAAGTTAAGATCATTCCTACTAATGAGAGAACAAAGAATTTCTAGAGAAAGGAAATTAGACAAGTGAGATAAGCTTCAGAAACAACACACATTACAAAAATACTACTTTTAGCTAATAACTTCTGATGCATTGCCCTGTGTAATGTCTTGTCTCAATGCCTTTATCAGCTATCTTCCAACATTTTTTTATGTCATTTTTTTCTTTAATAAAAAGGAATTGCTGATACACGTTTGGAAGTATTGCATTGCATCTACTGCTGTGACTGTTTTAGCTACTCCTACTTTGTGTCCTCCTGAAGAGCAGTGAAGTGGATTCACACAACCTGCATACCTTCTCATTTCAGCATGTCCTGTCTTGGCATTCATCCCAATGTCATTAATCTTTAAAACTTCATAAGCGTCTTTTTCTGTGGAAGTGTAAATCACTACAATTTAATATGAATCTTGATTAGGACACTGGAGGATTAGGAAACTTCCAAGAGGTAATGCATAGAATGGATCAGTTCAAGGCAATTTATAAACCAGCTGTCACTCTGAAATTATAAGTACAATTTTAATAAAATGACCACTCTAATGTATGAAATTCAGAGTAGGAACATAAACATACTCATTGTCTTTGAGAGACATGAATTTTCTTACTTTTTTGGTTTTAATTAGTATCTTATATTTTCTCAGGAAACTTGTCGTGGAAGATCAGAGAAAGAACATTGGAAATGGCAATTCAGATGACCATGAAACATTATTAATTAGTATTTAATCTCAAAAGATATGACTCAAATAATATATTGACATTACACTATTGCTTTTACTGTGTTCATGCAACTAGTTGGATGTGACACACAGCTTACTGGAAAATAAAAACATTAGATTTTATAAATACATTTATAGACTTGGAAATGGCTTGCAGGTATCAGCCAACCTCAGCTATAAGTGGACCTGGATAAAAACTTCCATCAGATAGGATGCAATCTGAATGGAACATATTTTGAAAATTCTTTTAATTCTTAAGTTATCACGCTTGCACAAATGAATGAACTGTGAAAGCTCTTTAAATCTTTGCTATATACTTAGAAGCTATTTCTATCAAAAAGAGTCACATATGTTTTGAGTGCAAATGTTATCTGAGATGCCTGAGACTAAAAGTTGAGAACTCATTAGAACTGTTCTCTTTCCCAAGTTGTCTCTTTCCTTTGACAGCAATTTTTGTATAATGTTTTATAATTTTTTCATATACTCATTATCATTTTTCCCCACTGAAAATTGCCTTCTTCTAGTCATGTAACGCATATATGATTATGTAGCATCTGAAACCTTGTATCCTTACTCAGAGAAAGAAAGAGAATTGATTTGAAGTGGCTAAGTTTAGAGGCACTGAAGTTCTTAGCATGACCAAATTTTAATTGCTCGTATTAACGTACATTTTATAAAGCTGTAACTAAGGTTTCCTAAACCTTTTTGGAAAAAAAATAAAACAACACTTGGCTATAGTAATAAGCTGCTACAGCTTTTTATAGAATGTTAACCTCTTCTTCAGGTGAAGTTTTGAGAAAGTTATTTGTCCCAGCAATAGATGCCATGTAAGTCAAAATTTCTTTTTTAAAGTGTAGGAGTCTTGTTTAAGTAGTGTGCAGAGCAATATGGAAGATTAATAAAGCTATTCAGAACCATGTACCTCTGCCCTGCAGACTGAATATTTCTAAATTCTGCTACACTTAAAGGTTTTTCTCCCATCTCGTCTCTCCCCAAATGTTTGACAGAAATTTAATCTTGTCTTCTGTTGTTTTAACAGCCTCATTAACAGTCATGATTTCACCTCTGAGTTATGTTGTGCTTTCTACCACGAAGCAACAGGCTGCTTTTTTTCCACAGTAAATAATTAATTTTTATTCATTCTACAGACTTCTGTCCCCCCCACCCTTTTATACTGTGTCTCATTTAATTGTGCAGTAAATGCATTCAAAATGAAATACTGTTTAGTTTCATCTAGTTATCAACTGTATACTTCTCTTCCACCTTCATGCCCTAGTAATACCAGTTTGGGCACTTCAAATTCAGTTTGTGACTGTTTTGGTTTTGTTTTTAATTTTTTTTGAAATTATTTTTCTGTCATACAGAATCTTGTTTTGATTCATTCCTATGCTAGTTCTTGTTTTAGAAGTTTGCTTTTTTCATTTTTTCCAAAATATATGAAATAATAATTAATTTTATAATTTATGTGTTGCAGTACATTGTATCTTTTTTGTTGTCAGTTTGCAAGTTCTTTAGAATATAAAGATTTTGTTTGTCACTGCTGTAAGTGAAATTTCAGACAGTTTTAATCAAGATAATAATGGATACCAATATTCTACCGTGAAATGGGACTAGAAATGGATTACTCTTGCAAAGAACACTAACAGATATTTGGGAGAACACGTAAGACACAGAGGTATTGTGAAGCAAAGTGGCTAGGTCCAAAATATGAATAAAAATGCCTTCCTTTTTAAACAAGGCACTGGGTGAAATAAATTCTTGGAATTAGTAAATATTATGAAATAATAAAGCTAGAAATGGAAATGAGACCAATAAATTAGAAATAGAATTGAAGTGTCATAATCAATGTGCATTGCTTTATTGAAATGATGGAGACAGATGTTGGAGAGACATGCCTTTAGCACTCAGCAGTTCATTATTCTAGATGTGTACAAACTGGAAGGGTTATTTAATATGTAATTTAAAGTTTTAGTCATTCATTGTGAAAATGGAACAAACTTTAGAATTTATGATTAGGATCAACACCACTCACACAGATTAAGAGTACGAGACTGTTAATGAGAGGGCCTGATAATCTTGGGTTGGAGTGTACAGGGAGGTTTTGGAGTGGAAGGGAAAGGGGGGTTTGAGGTATTTTTCCCCCCTCCCCATATTGGCATTATAGTAATATGGTGACACAAACCCACATTTTCTTACAGATTGAGACACTAGAAGGAAATAAAATGAAATCAGCTTTTCACTTATCTGATTTAATATTTAGACTTTCACCTCCAATGAATAGTCTCACTGAATGCAGTTTGATTTTTGACTCTTTTTGTAGGCAGACTGCAAGTCAGTTGGTGGAAGGAAATGTTCTATATATTCTCTCAATTTCTAAGGTATCATCAAACAATAGGTTCCTTATGGACATCCACGAAAATACTGTAAAATCTCAAATAAACTTTAATTAGTCAGTTTGATGTTTATGGACTACCTTATACATTATTTATCTCTGTTTAGATGAAATTCATTCAGGATAAAAATTTCTACAGTTTAAGTAGTTTTAAATTGTCATTAGTTCATCCAATTTTGTATTCCAGTTTATACTGGATAACTGTAATAGTCTTTCATCTGAATGAAAACATATTTGATTGTGTAAATAACACTGCATGTTCTAGTTAGCAGATTATAAGTAGATTATATACTTTTTTTTTAAGTAGGCAAATATTTTTTGAGTGGAAAAATTGACATATTGATATGAAGATATGTTTAAAATTATTGAGCTAACCCCTTGAACTTTGTCTTATTCCAGATAACTGGACTGCAAGCCCATCTGGAAAACATAAAAGTAGTTCTGTATATCTGCATGCATTTTTATTTGGATGAAGATATGCCTGACTGTTTAAAATAATTTGTAGCGAGATGTTATTTGTTTTTGCAAATTTAGCTGGAATACTTCTTAATAATATTAAAAGCAATAAATTTAGTGCAATGATCTAAAATTTCTAAAAAAATCCTTCAGCAATGAGCATGCATTAATATTTGGTCTACCAGCAGAAAGAGTGAGGTTTTCAGAATTTGAAGAGACATGACCTTTTTCAGGTTTTTCAAGAGCTATGTTGTTGAAAAAGTTTAGTGATATGATGAAACACAGAAAAAGGAATATTTTTGCAAACTGTTAGTCCTGTTAAAGACCCAGCTCTCCAACTGTGCAAATCTTTGCATGAGCAGTGCTGGAGTTATGAACAGGAAGATATGCAATAAAAGCACTCTCTGAAAGGAAAATTGAAAAAAAGGAAAAAAAAAGTGCAAATATGTTTTATATCCTCCAGCTCATTTATTTAACCTTACCTTATTACCCTTTTGCTCATTAGTACCAGTCTGGTAGCTTCTGATAGCCTTTTCATTTAAACAGTAACAGATTTTAAAGCACCAATAAAGCCAGTGGTATGTGATTATACCTAACTGTTACTGTTCCTGAATTTAAAATATGCACCTAACTACACTGGTAAGGATTATTTTTCTAAAAAATTTAATGTCTCTGAAATATGCCTTTTTGGTTTTTACCTTAGTAACCTGGAGTCTCAAAAAAATATTGGCAAAATTTTTTTATTTTTATTTTTTCAGGAAATTCAGACATTTTTATGGAAATGTTTTTGAGGGGTTTTTTGCTATCATTTTGTAACTAAATGTTTTTAAAATGTCTTTGAAAATGTCTTCATTTGAAAATTTCAGTTTCTTAAAGAGCACATGGAAAGAAATACTATATTTCAAGAAATATGTACAAAAATATGTGATGTTAATGTCTGTGGATGGTTTCTCTAACTAACATTAAGCTACAAAATTTATTAGTAGATGATACTGTCATCTACTAGTCTTCACTTGTTTTTAAATGAATAATGCAGTAAAAATGCACTGTTTAAAAAAAAAAAAAATACTTGGAGGAAGAGACCTAATTTTTTCCAATTAGTAAGGCCAGTAAATCCATTATAGTGTAATGTGTTAATACCCTACTGAAATATGTGGAATTCTTCATTCAAAAATTAGGAGTAGTAATAAAACTAACTTCTCAAATATATCACTGCCTAATTTTCTATAGCTAAGGCATGTTTAATTAATCTTATATATTCATGTAATTTCTCACATCAAGAATTTTAACATCCTTTGAAATTTTTTTACCTGCTCAGAAGAAGACTCTTTTCTTCTTTTTTCTTTTTTTTTTTCTTTTTTTTTTTTTTTTTTTTTTTTTTTTTTTAAATTTTATATTGGCTTNTTTTTTTTTTTTTTTAACACTTACATGGGTATGTTTTAGAGTAGATTCTCAAAATCAATGCTTTTATAAAATGATAGCAGGAATTTTGTTATCATAACTGAGTACGTTCAGCAATGCAGACCGGAACATATAGAACATTGTATTTGTAATCAAAACACCATAAGGTGTTTTCAGAATTTAATATCAAAATAACTGTAAAAATCCCTTTGCTTGAAATCATATAAGGCTTCAGATTTGTTTACATCTTGATGGCTGACCTTCATGGTAGAAAGAATGGATGTTATATCCTTAAAATCAAAAGCTGGAACAATTCTTTTGAGCTCAACAAAGGAATGGCCATTTGCAGCCTTAGAAGACTATGAGCAACTGCTCTCACTTCATGATGCTGCCAAAAATTTGCATGCAAGACAATTATATCTGGTCCATACAGACATCTGTATTTTGTTGAAAAAGACATTAAAAGCAGTTATTTTTACTGTAAAATAAGGGAAGACAGAAATGTGCGAGTGACTGGATGAGAAGGTCTCAGAATCTCTTGTGGTCTTCAGAGATTCTTTTTGTTGGATTTTTCACTTTAGGGTTTCCCAGCCCAGGATGCCAGACTTGAATATTTTTGGCTGGTTTGTCATAGAATTCTCATTTTTTCTGTTTTTGTAGAAGTTACTTGTTGGTACAAAGAGATTGGTTTTTGCTTTCCTTACTGTTGTAAGAGAATTTAACATTGCCCCTGAATATCTAAGTGTTTATAAAAATGCACAGCACTAGAACCTTTGATTTTAGGTCTGCTCTTGCATAGAAATAATATCACCCTCAAACTGCAATCCTGGTTTGTCTGGCAGAGTTATAGAATTAGTAGGCAGGTAGTGGCTAAGAAAATGTTCACAGTGCAGGCTCTGATTTTACTTCTAGTCCTTAAATTTTGTTTTCTCACATAAAACAATGGCAAACAATGTGTTTCACATAAAACTGACCAACATTTAAATTTTATAGAGGCTGTAGAAATCTGTGGAAATTTTGAACACCTGAAAAAACAAAGTAAATAGAATAACTGTCTGTTCTGTCTCTTTAGGAAAAATGTTCTCTGGGACTGTATTTTACCCTCAATTTTTATATAGCATTTTGGCCTATTCTGTTTTTCCTACTTCGTATGTGTTTCTAGGAACTTGCACATTCTTCTTCCTGCAGGAACTTATTAAATGAAATAGAGGTCTAACCTTTATTTTGTGCAATGAAATAAGCTGATTTTGTTTTTACACTGGCATGATCTTTTTGTTGGTAGCCTCAACATTAGCCTAATACTATGAGCTTATACAACATCATTTTCTTCTTGAATCTCCATTTTTTTTTTTTTTTTTTTTTTTTTTTTTTTTTTTTTTTTCCCTGNTTTTTTTTTTTTTTTTTTGTTAACATGTGAAATTACTCAGAGCAAGAGTTATACAGAATGTCTTGGAAGAGCCCAAGCGGGGATGTTAAGAGTTAATGAAAACATGCAGAATCCTGTTAATAATTTCAGTAAATGCACAGGTGGGCACAAAAATAGCAAACAAGCAATAAAAAAGACCATGTCCTTTATATTTTTTTTATATTTTAATCAAGAAAATATAAGGAATATTGACATATTTGAACTGATAATTATTTTTCTTTATAATTCTAATATATCTTGTTAATGTCTTTCGCCAGATTCTTCCATTGAATTACTGGCCATACTGCAAATCTCATATAATTTTTATAAAAAACACAGGAGTTATCAGCAAATAATTCCTGGCACAATTGCTACCATACAATTACCCTTAACTTTGGAAGCATATCTGCTTAAATTTGAAGAATGTTCCTAGTTTATGCCCTGTACAACAATTTTAAAATTACTTAGGCTATTGAAAGTTATTGCTGATTAATTCTACTTTTATGATTTACCATTAAAAGCTTCATTCACATGATTAACTATTTGCCTACTTGAGAACTTTGATATACTTTACTTTGAGTAAAGAAAAAATTAATCCAGGATTTGACTTTTAATTTTCTGTGTTGGATTAACAGTTCAGCTCCTTCTATGGTGACTTGAGGTAATACCTGGCACTGGATTCTGTAATCAAAAATCTTGCCTTTTGGGGTGGTAGGTAAACCCAAAGTGAAGCAAGGGCATTTGTGGTCAAAAAAGTGACAGAGTCTTCATTAGAGTTTTGCAACTTTAGTTTTTTATTATTAAAGTTTCAGAGATAGCTTATGTTATTAATTTTTTAAGTTTTACAATATTTTTGTTAGGAAGAAACTAGTATTCATGGGTACAATTAATGAATGCTATTGAATGTTTTGCATAGAAGCAAATCTCTAGTCATAATTGTAGTTATGCTTCATACATTCCTCAGTAACTAATGACTAACATTAAATAATCAATTTTAATATAATTTTGTGAATTTAAAGCTTTCCTTTCAGTTTTATCAGTTGTGAAACCTCTTTCTATCCTTGGATTCATATGAATTTTTTCTTCAACTTTTTCATCTCAGAAGAGATTTCATATTAATTAGTTTTGTGCATCCCAGTGTTTTGTTAGTCTAGCCCAAAAGTTAGTATCTCACACTTGGATTTCCTAACATGCAGATGAATTTATAGCATGCTTTTTTTCTTTCTTCTCTCTGTATTTTGCACGAGCTTTCATTTAATGAAGAAGTATTGCCTAATCACACACTGAATAAACAGATAAAATTAAGTTGCTGAATGCCACTTCAGTACTTCAGTTTACTTCGTGAAAATCTATGTATCATTAAAGCAGATCAATGTGGCTCTTAGATAACTTTGAATAGAAAATTTTATCTATAAAAATGGGAAAGAAAGAAAGAAAATAATTCTTCCACAGGAAAGGAGTACTTTATATCCTCTCTGGATTACCCGTGGAAATTTTTTATGGACAAGTTAGAGAAATTATACAATTTGTTTCTATCATTCTTAGTTTATTTCTGGGATTGGAAGACGCTGTAAATGTCAGGAGTTCTGTTCATCAGAGTGTAAATTCAGCCTACTCTTTGCTTATTCTTTAGCAAATGGACATGAAAATCAGGAGAGAAATTTGTGCTCAGTACAGGTGATGTAAATATGATTAGTACTTGCTTTAAAATCAGTTGATCTACTGCTGGAATATACTGATTTTCTTTTAATTACTATGCCATGTGTGACACATTTTCCCCACAGTTAGGTGCTAGAGTGCAAACAGTTTTCCCACTGACCTAGGATATCAAAGCCAAGGATATCAAAGCTGTGTCCCCACAGCAAGAGGAGAGGAAGGAACGTCGGGTTGGATACCAGGCGTGGGTAATGTGAGATCTGGGGGAGTTCACTTCTAGGCACTGAGCAGGATGTGGGATGGTCATAAAAGCAGCATTTCTAAGTTTTTGTGGGAGTGCCAAATAAGTAGTTGTGTGACAGCCTAGATACATTTAATTTTAATTCCATTTATATGATGAATTAAATCTCACCAGAATAAAATATCAGTTGTTGCAAAATATTGTGTTTATGTTATATCACACTTTAATGATTTCATGATTACTCTGACAGCTGCTTTCCCACAATTAGTCTCACATAAATGTCAATGCAGTCTGCTCGTATTGTTCATTATTTCTTTTTTTTTCAAATCTAGGCTTTTCCCCCTGATTCTTCCAGAAACACCAATCTTTCGCATCTGAATTATTAGAACTACTCAAAATCTGTATTAATGTTTTGAAGTTCTTTACAGTCTTTTTGATTACAGTTTCTCTAATAGGATCAATGCCCATTAAAGCTTTTATATTTCACTTAACAGTGAAAGGTCAATAATTTACAATTAATTTGCAAAGAATCCTGGGATTAGTATCCTTTTACCATATGAATATTTATGTAATGCTCATATTTCTTAAATATTTTGCCTCTTCTATATCATAATTAATGATTTTATGCTTCCAGTGTCATGTCAGACAAGATGACTATAGTTTTTTTAAGTTATGTTTGTAAAAATTTTAGCTTATGTGATCAAGATTTTGAAACTGAGTGTCTGTGTGGTTCTCTTCATAATGACATATAATTATATAAATGTTAATTACTTGGAATAAAAAAATCTTTGTCTTCACTTGTGATCAGGCAGGAGATATTAGCCATGATTGCTTGCATATGGAAAGCAGATTGCAGTTTATATTTTTCTGATCAGTTCCACCCTTCCTCCATCTTCATCTAATTAAGGATAAATAAAAACTGTCTAATAAAATAGTTACAAAAGTTTCAAATTATATTCTAAATTGACTTCTGTGCAATGACATAATTTACACAATGGAAGAATCACAAAATACATTTAGAAAAGGTTGTGGAAACCTTGGATATTATAACAAAATGATCTGACTTCTATGAACCACATTTCATTTTATGATTCTGATTCTTTTATTTGATGAACAGTGTATCTGTAGCTTACAATGAAGGTATGTGGTGTTGATTTAGTTTTCTAGTTAGCTTTCTTTTGTTCAGACATTATTCTTTAGCTTTATGAAGATGAGACAGGAGGACTCCATATCAGCAGAATAACAAATTGCAACTCACCCCTGCTTTTCCCAATAGCAATAATATAATTCTCTTCTCATTGCTCAAAGTCTAGGAGCCAGGTGTTTATCACTGTATCAGGAAAACCTCAGCACTTTAGATTCTATTCAGATGTCTAAACAGGGGTGCAGAAGTTAATAGAAAGTCTTTTCAATAAACCTCTGTTTTAAGAGATTTATTTGCTTATGCATTAAGGATGCTTTTACCAGTAAAATGCCTTACCTAGAACTTTTGTTTGGGGTTTCTTTTCTTTTTTAATCCCTTTCAGCTGCAACTGTTGCAAATTTCTGTTGGTAAATTACAGTGCTGCATTTCTGTCAGCTTTCACCTCTTTTTGTAAAGTAGAATTGTTGGCCTGGCAAAGGAATATCAGTTTCCACCAAGTACACACTTGCTAGAAGGGCTTGACATGACTTCTTGATTTTAATCATTCTGCCATTGTTAAAAAACAAATAAGGCTCCATCACTCAAAACAGGAAAATTTACCATATATTTTGGGTGCTAAAGACCTTCATTGTTCAATTAATACTGTCTTGATTGATAGGTAATTCAATATAGGTGTATTTCTAGAAATGTTTGAATGAGGCATAACTGCAAGATACCTTTGGTCAGTAGGAGCTACAAATAATAAAAATGGAAACTTAAAGCAGGGATTGAAAGTTTTCATGTAGAGAAGAAAACGAGGCTTACAGAAGGAGGAATACTCAGAATGGTATTGGAAGGGAAAGCAAAAGAGGGTCATGATAGGAAGATGTCTAATACAAGGGTCATTAGAGAAAGACTACTTGATAAAGTCTTAGAGAATAAGGATGGTTTCTTACATGTTTCTAGAAAAATGTGAAAATAAATAAGTTTAGAAAAAAATCAAGAAAATATCCAAGAGCATATGGGAACCTGTTCTGGTGTCTCTAAGTCTTGTAGCCTACATTGATGACAGCTGCAAAGATGTGGGACAGTGATGAAAAAGCAACTGTCTTTTATTGTTTGCCTGAAATTATTTTATCCTTCTATAAAAAGCTTGTAGATTGTGGAAATGTAAAGATCTCAGATAGGATTCAACTGAAAAGCATATGTTAAATATGAATTCAAACTCAAAACCACATATCAGTGTTTCTTATTTATTCCTATATTCTCTGTATCGTTTCTATACATTTACTTTTTACAATATATTGTGTATACAGTATATTTATATGTAAACTGTCATTTCAGTGCAAATTTTATTTGTATTTTCCTTCAGAACTGAGGAAAATCTCTTTTAATAGAAATATATGAGGTATATTAGGGCTACTAATGTTTTTGGTTTTTTTTCTGCTGTTTTAGTTTGTTCCAGTATTCCATTTCATTAGTATGATTGTATTTGTACTTATGCATATAGGCATTTGTTCCAGAATGATGTTTTGAGAGAAGCTTAATTTCTCTGGACAGACATCCCACCTTGATTTACCATGTCAAGGTACTTACCTTTTGCTACTGTAATAAAGAAAGCTTTCAATATATATAGGCTGCCTGTCTAAGAACTCATTGGAGTGACTGAATTCCAGTGCTGAGCTAGATGTGAGTACAGTGTTTGTATGTGTGGAGTTCTTTTTCTCCCTTGGTGGAATTGGCTTTTTTACCCCTAGGAGAGATACTGTAAAGGTCTGGGTCATCATGCAGTGGTCTGTTTATGGTATTTTGTATATATTGTTCAGTATATTTACTGAACTGGCTGATTAGCAAAAATCAGGAGCAGAACTACTTTACATTTATATCATGGAAAATGTATAATCTTAATCTCTTTGAACTTTGCTTGTTGTTTCTGTGTTGACAGGAACTCAGCTAGCTCTGCAACACAAAGCAACAGAAAATTCACTAGTAATTGATGTATTTTCAGTTAGATAGTTGGTGAATAGCATTATTTATTTAGAAGTAGTAAATATGCCTTTTAATTGTGTATACTGAGAAAACTGAATATTGCAAGTAGGTAAAGGAAATGAACACTGAATGAAGAGTTGCCAGCTTTTAATTATGTAAATGAACACCACTGTAGAAGAATTATTCAGTAATCTCTTTGTGCTTAGAATTGCAAATCTATCTCCACAATTGCGTTTAAAACAAATGAAATTGGATTTGTAAAACTTCTTTTCTGTAGATATTTGCAGTTAATGAGACTGAACAGAAGTATCAGTGGTCTTAAGAGACTCTATGTAATGGGCAGTGGATCAGGGTTGTAGAACTGAAATATTACTGCCAATATTCTTCTTGTAGGGGATCCTATTATATAACAATATAATACTTGAGAAATAGCGATTATGTATTTCTCCTGATTTTTTATTATATTTTTATTAAATGTTTTATTAATTTTTTATGACTGAATATTTTTTTTAATTCTCATTCTGCTGAAGAGTACAGTTGCATATCTAAGCTATGACTCTTCCTAAATGGTCTACTTTTCATTGCCTCTCTCTAGGTCTTGGAGTAGCTTTTTATTTTTTTTTTTTTTTGTCTCATGTTAATTTTACAGCCTAGTGCCACTCTTGCTGGCAAAGTACTTAGTGCTGTGGCACTAACTCAGTGAGTAAATAGTAGTGAAAGAGCAGACTAATTTGTAGTCTCTTCACATCACCCTAAAAATGCATCTGAGTTTCAGTAATGCTAGCAGGCAGTAAGAAGTGTATTTTTAAAACTCAGTGGAAAAAAAGACTAAGGAATTAAAAGCCCTGAAAAATAGTGTTATGATAGAAGGGTAAATGATGAATAAAATGCATTTCTAAGATTGTACAGGAGCTCTTTCCTAACAAAGGAAAGAGCTGAGAGTTAGATAAAAGAATATTGTCCATCATTCCCCAGCTTGATTGAGCTTTCATTTTTCTGAATGAGAGAGAACTCTTGACTTTCCAAGTCTAAAAGTCAGTTTATGCTATACCAAACAATACTAAGAGGCACACTACATGTGTTCCCCAATACTGAAGATCTGGTAGGTATAGCTAAATAGCAGCCATCAACATAATCCAACAGTGAAATTCATGCTTGCATGTAGATCTGGGCCAGGAAATTGAGTCTTGTGACTGGAAAAAAGAATTGGCTGTGGTGCTAGTTCTTGCACCCATGAAGAAATAAACACTCTTCACTCTCCCAAATGTTGATGATTTTTCAATTGCAACTTTGATAATTATAAATTATTTTCATAAATTCCAAGATATGAAATTCCAACAAGGTTGGGAAAAAAACTAGCTGTAAAATTATTTCTTTCATCTTCACATTAAAACAACAACATGGACATATTCACACCAAATATTGAGATTTTTCCACACTTTTGCTGCAGGATTAATCATCAGTAACCTGCTTATTCTCCTTATTCATTGCTGCTGTTTAGAGGAAGGCTAACATAGCATTGATATGTTCTGCTCATTTTCTTGTTGATGTATAAGATAAAGAAATGTACGTGGAAAAGTTCTTTACTGAAATAAGAAAAAAAACTGCTCAGACACAAGAAGTAAATTTAGAACTATAGAGATGGGTGTAATTCTATCTCTTTGCTTCATTCACTTCTTGTTGGAGATATACTAATTTGGAGACTGGGAAATGAGTGACTAGTCAGCCTTTGCAACTTAAAAAAACTTTAAGAAATAGAAAATGTTTATTCTAGCAATTGTGTGTTTTACAAGGTAAAAGTAAAGATAGGAAACTGAAATAGTTAGTAGGAAGAAGAAAAAGTTTCTAGGTTAAAGGGGCGCAAAATAAGAAATATAATATGTAACTATTTTGCAATAGAAGGCTATTGTTAAAGGATATTTGATGTGCTGCCTATAGAAGCTGTGGGTAGTTGAAGATAGCTTAAACAGTTCCTGTTTGCCTCTCTTAATTTAAGATTCACTAATTTCTCCTTTAAGCAGAAGTGCACAATTTTTATGAAAAGTTGGAGAAATAATGCCATTTTTAAAATCTCCTTAGCTCAAAGACCAAAACCTAATTAAAAATATCTGTGAAAAACATTAAAAAAAACAACTCACACACAGAAACCATTGGAAAAAAAAGCCCCACATTTCCCACCAGACTTGCTATTACACATAATCCTATCATCACAGCTTTACTGTTTCTGTCAGTACAAATATGCAACTTTACTGAATTTTTTTCTAATACTCAAAATAAAAGTCACAACTGCATCTAAAAGGGATGTTGTTTATTTAAGGTTAACTGTTCTTTTGAAAGGCTTATGGTGGAGAAATGTAAAAATTATATAAAAATAAATTCTAGATGTTATAGATGGTTGTTGAGAAGATTAGAAAAATCTCATTTCTTTGCTGCATAATATTTTTATCAAGTTTTTATTAATGTACTTTACATTATGGTGAAATATTTTGTTAGTTACCAGCTCCAGATATAAACAAGTGAACATATTTCCTAATTTAAAAAGTCTAGGTAGCTTGTGTATGTTTTGCTGTGCTAGGGTGTTTTTTGGAGGGTGTGGTCTCTGTTAGGTTTGCAGGGGATTTTTGTTCGTGTGTTCGGTTGATTGGAGATTTTTTGGTAATTCCTTTAAGTATCCTGAACTGTCTTATTATTTCAATATAACCCAGACCTCAGAATTCAGGCAATCGTCCTCATTCATTGATGTTTCTCTTGCAGTTCAAGGATAAAAATAGTGATAAGGAGTACAACTATACGATCAAAACAGAGCATATGGTTCATTAATGTGTCCTAGAGTGCTGATTAATTTCTCCCCAATTTTTCCAAATTCACTGTCAGAGTAGAGCTTTATTTCATGGTTGTGGATAAATTACTTGCCACTGCTTTATAACTAACATATTCCTGAAACCTGAAAGTTCCTGAAAGTTGAACATGGAACTGGGAAAACCCTTTTCCCAGTTTCATGTTCAACTCTTCATCAGGTATTTGAGGAGCCTTAAAATGTTTTCATAACTTTGAAATTGTTAAACTGGTGTTCTACTCACTTTTTGTTTTTTTGCTCTTTTAGCATCTTTGCAACATTCATCATCTAATTGGAATAAAGTTAGAATGTTCTAGCAAATGTTGCTATTTCAAAGATTGAAATAAAATAGTCACCAAATTATTTAAGTCAAAATATTTTCATACTGCATATGTTAACTATTTGTTATAACCACTTATGTATGCTTTTATAACTACTTAGTCACACCTCAAGAAGTTTGTATTGACATAGCTCAATGCTTTGCTCTCCGTTTTTCAGTCAATATTGATTCAAGTCTAAGAAACTCCATAAAGTGGTTGTGTTGTTTTGAAAAATTCAGAAATTTATGTGATTTTTAGCATATTTTCTTTTGATTTGGCTTTATAATCTTTTGATTATAAAATACAGAGATGCTAAAAGCACAGAGATTTCTTGAATTTGTCATAAAATGTTGAATTGTTGGCTTCTTTTCCCTCTATTATTTGATTGTTATTATTATAATTATTACTATTTCAAAAGCATTCACATAATAAAATGTTACATAAGTTTATGGGTTTTTTTCCCCACTTCATTTTAAATTTTAAAAGGTTAATAACTCCAGATATAATGTGGATTTAGGTAAAACTTGACACTGAAGAACCTACTTCAAGCATAATTTTTCAAGTTCGAGGGTTTTGTGATTTGAAGGATTGTATGTATTTTTAGTTAAGGAAAAAAAAAATATTTTCGACTTTGCCTACAAAGCAAACACTTCTGAAATATAAATATTAAATGCAATGTAATAGATCATTTATTTGTTACCTCTGTACATTCCATACAAGGAGGGGAAAGTAAAAATTAAATAAAAAATACTGATACAGGTTATAATGTCTGCTGATGCAAGAGAGAAGCCCAAGATCAGCCTATGCATCAATTTAATCCTATAAAAGTTTAATGGTTGTTATACAAGCCATTTCATTTCAGGCCATTGTGAAAAGTTGTGTTGAAGCTGGGACATATATTGTTATTGAACTTCAAGTATCTTCATAGATATATAATTTCAGAAGTGGACTTTAATTAGGGTAGAATTCTACATCTATCTTGAGGTCTGCCTTGTATTTTCTGGAATGTGAGAGGCTGCAAGAAGAATGCGCTGGATGTCTTACTGGTAATAATAAATTGAATAAATAAATAGTAAAAAGACATTTCTGGAAAGCAGAGTCCAAAAAGTTACTTCTGAATTCTGGGATGTTCCAAAATTATGTTGATTCTGGGAAGACTTTACTAGCTTCTTGAAAAGATACATTCTTTTAAGGTCTTTCATTTGTCATATTTTATGGCGTTATTTTTAGTAAATGTTGAATTTAGAAATACATTGCACATATTGTATTGACTTAAAATATTACCATTATTGGGAATCTAAACTGCAATATTTTATGCATTTAATTTTTACATTTTGACTTTACTAAGTGATTCAGAAAAATATTGAAACTTATAGAATGGGATGAAACTGCTTACACTGTGTTATGTGTCAGGCTTCACAAGGTTCCTTAAACGGTAACTTTTTATAAAATTATGAAGAGGATCAAAGGGCCATGCAAAGGCTGGACTCAAGAAAAGGTGAGGAGCAGTTCCAAAGGAAGAGTCTGGGAATGCAGTGGGCGGATGAAGACAGACTGGTGGTGGTTGACTGGAAATGTTCATAATACTGGATGGAGTGGCAAAGCCAGTGTGTGGCTGGCAGGAAGGTGCAGGACCCAGAAGTTCACATCCAATAAAAATTGATGTAACTTCTGAAGCTTCAGGGTCTCCTGATGTGATGAGAATCATCATCAAAAACCAAAAAGTTAGGTTTATTTCTTAAATGGAACTGAATTGCATTCAGACTACTTTACATGGTTATTTATAGGGCTTCTTAACAAATGCAGTAGGGAAATAATAATACATATGAAACAACAAGGTGCTAAGGATACTGTTTTAGATATGAAACCATATATGAGTTCTCTTCCTTCAGCCGAATGATTGGCAGTGACAAAATTAAACTATGAAATGACAAGGATCAGCCAGGAGGGTGAAAGTCCCAATCAGGCTGGTGGCAGAGAGAAAAGAAAGAGAAAAAACTGTTTCAGCTGAATTGACAAAATCAAAGAGGGAAGAGGAATACTGTCTTTTTCAGAGGATAATGACTGAAGTGATAGAAGTTTAGTGGAAGGAAGAGTGGAGAGAATTGTAATGCCAAAGTACAGAGGATATAGGGAAATTTAGTGTTGGGGATCTGGTGGTGATGATACATATTTTAGAAAGAGAAATTATAAAATCTAATGATAAATCTCTCTGATTTTTCTGATAGTATCAGAAGCAAAACATTTTTCAGACCCTGTAGGAGCAATGTACAGTCAAGAAGGCAAAGCCTCTGAAAGATAAAGCTGTGCAAGAAATATGCAGCAATATTTTTGCATCCATCTTTGTCGATCCGCCTTTAATCACATCATGCTAGAAAATCTGTTTCAATTATTGACAGAAGACAAAATCAACAAAATCAACTGTAGCAAAATACTTACTCTTTACTGAAGAATTACACAACATAGCAATGGATAGATGGGGTACTAAGCACCACATATAAACTCTGCCTTGAAGTTGTCTTTGTGTTGGGGAAAGTGACAGATATTATGCAGATCTTTCAAATTGATGTAGAGTTCTAAGCCTCAACAAGAACTGAGACAAGAAACAGCAAAGTTCTGGGAATCTGCTTACAGGAATCTATGACTGTTAGAGTAACAGATTGTAAATAATTTTCTTTAGAACATTAAATGCATTAGAGGAGATTACAGTAAAGAATAAGATTAGTGGCATAATGAAAAAAAATGATCAGGGAAAACTATAATATTTGTAAAAGGAGCTCTGTGGATACAGTCCACTAGAACTTTTGGAGAATTCTCTGAATGCATGGATAAGGGAGAATTCCTTGATAGCTCTTTGTTGACTCGGATCTCCATAATTCATGTGACAATAACTTTTGTCAGATGGAGAAATGGAAATAAATTATTAGCTATAGAATGAGAAGGAACTCATGTTCTGATGTAATTAAGACTATTTAGAAGACACAAAACAAAGGGATATAATATATTAAAGGTGAACTTTAGAATTTAACTAGTTCTAGTCATTTGAGCACTTATTCTCTACACATGCATTGAAATGAAAGTACAGAAAACAAATGCAATTTAAGACTGTTTGCAAATCTTTACAGGAATCTGGTTTTTTTGATATTATTGTATTCTTTAAAGAGTATGGGACTGTTATATAAGTGGTGTGCTTGAATATGATAAAAGTAAAGTGTCAGGTTGAGGTTATATTAAATGACGTGAGCAATTTTTTGTTGAAGATTTTGGGACTTAACTTTGGATATTAACTGAAAAAATCTTCCCATAAAATATTTCAGCATTAATGTGATATCTAAGTTTTTATCTACCTATCTTATACCTTTTTCCTCTGCAAATTTGTGTCCTCATCATCAATTTTGTGCATCAATATTTACCTCTAGAAATCCTGTAAAATTAAATAATAAGATGACTGTAACACAAAACTAAAGAATGTTAGTTATATTGATTGTTAAAGTTTCTTTTTAACTTCTTTCATCTAGTGACAACTTATCCATCATATTCAACAGTCTTACTCCATATGCACAGGTTTTTTGTCTCTTCCTCCTCAGAATAGCAGCACTCATCTCACTTATCACAGTAGTTCTTTCCTTAAATGACATCTTTGATATTTCAGAAAATTAGATAGCAGTTACAATATTTGACTTCATCTTTTTACTAATGGAAGTTATTTCTTTGGGCATGTTAAATCAAGCCACAGTTATTTTCCCCTGAAGATATCTGACACTGTAATACTTACAATTTTATATTAGTTAAAATATCCATTACAAAAAATTGGACAGTTCACCCCTTTTTTCTTTCTTTCTTTTTTTTTTTTTTCAATGTAAAACTGAGTAATACTAATAACAAGAAAAAAAAATACTTTAAAGGAAGCAGTAGAGGTATTCTTCAGAATAGCTAAGTGTTTTAGAGCTGACTTTTTTTTACTACTGTGATGAATATGGATTTTGTAACTTATTATTCCATTTCTGGAGTCAGCCTAAATAACTTAGTGTGGGCATATCTCATGATTGCTTTAAAACAGCTGTTGTTTTAAATTTGTGCAGTGAATCCTATGCAAACAGCAGACTGGAGAGGAACATTAATGAAGGTTTTCTAAAGTGTTGATGCTACATTTTCAATATCCTTCCTAAATCATTCCCTGAATTTTATTGGCTTATTATGGCTGTTATTATTCATTTGCCTGGTAACTTCAGAGGAACATTACTAATGACCCTTAGATTCCTTTCCTTCATTTTGCTCCCAAATCTGAGTTCATGGTTTTGTAGGCATGGCTTAGATTGTTTCTATGGATACACTGCCTGGCAATCATCAGCTCTGAAGATCATCACACTCATTTGATTTGGCTGAGTCCCCTCTGCAGGAGTTGTGCTGGCTCTTTCCAACAGACCCTGGTTGTAAACATAGCCAGTGACATTCCATTGTATTACAGAGTCTGGAGGGATTGCCAGAAATGCAAGTCAGGACCAGTGGCCTGTAGTTCCTCGAATCACTTTGGAAAGAAATCAGTCCTCTTTGCAGATGGATGCTGCACTGAAAACCTGAGGCTGTCCTGCTGCCTAGGTTTTTTGCAGAGACATTGCAGAGCTTTGCCAGCAGTTCTCCAGTTGCTAATTTGGGGTGAATGCTACCTAAGCCAAGCCATTTACTAGCACTTAACTTTCTTATTGATCTAGTACTCTGCATAGACACTGTTAAGCTGTTAAACACCCCTTTTCAGAGGGGAGGTGATAGAGAACAGACTGGATCATTATTTTCCCTCTTTCATTTTTTAATTTGATTGTTAAGAGTGCAACCAGTTACTGATTGGTGGGGTGTTTTTGTTTTATTCAAAATGTTAATTGCATCCTTAGATGTTTTCACAAAGAAAATTAGTTGATAAAAATCAGATAAAACTGAGAAGATAACCTTATAAAAGATGGAAGAGTTAAAGGAAAAATGCTGACAACTGTTAGATACAAGACCCAGTCTTAAATATGTAAAACAAATGAACTGGAGAATAGTATAAATTAAGTTATGAAGACTTTTATGAGAGTGTATCCTTTGAATCTCTGATAGTCTCCTTTTTTTTTTTCCCATCAAAATTTTCCTCTGTGTTAGGACTACACATGTTTTATTATCTGCCAGACCATCAATTAAGCATCATTAATTTGAAAACAATTCCATATGGGATGTGCTAAGATAAAATACACGTGATTCTGCACAAATGTGAATATGCTAGACTTGGATTTTTTATCTAAGATATAAAATTTTTCTATTTTCTAAAATGTGTCTTGTGACAAGCCAAGAATTCTCCTTAAGCCAGCTGTGCTCCTGTCTTATTAATCTTTTTGGTATAGTTAAACTCACTTTGTCAGTTGGACAACTTAGGCTGATGAAATAAGTTATATTGAGTGGTGCTCCAGTACTCATTAGCTTCAAATTGAACTACTGCTCAGGGAAATTTTTTTTGTCATATTTGACATTTTAAAGTTGGAAATAGAGCTGTTTTATGAAGTTTCCTCTTGGCTAAATATGTCAGTCTACATATAACTTCCTGCCTTTTTTCATAAGTAAAATATTTGTATATTAACATGTTTAAGTCAATTTCTGTTTGTGTGTTGTGCTTCTAATGCATCTAGTGAATTTCAATGAGTATTGATTATTTGCAAAGCAGAAGGAAATGACTGATTTTTTAATAGAAAATTCTTAGCCACTTCAGTGATCTTAAGTGAAAATTGAACTGCAGGTGTTAAATTTTAAACTTTGTTTCCTTAAAGTAGTTGTTTAATCAAGGGAAAAAAATGGAAATAACATGATTTTTCATTGTGGTGATTAATTAATTGTAATTCTACATGGCATTTAAGTTGCAAAACTTTTTAAGATTAATTCTTAGTAATTAGACAGTGGAAATGCTGAAATTGATAATGGCAGAATTAATAGTTTGATAAAGAGGATTTTAATCTTTGACACCTTTCAGAAGCTCTTTGAATAGACGCAGTTTTTTCAGATATTTTAAAGCTTGTCATGTAAGCCTAATGTTTAAAGGGATACTCTGCACAAGATCTGTGGTTCTGCCTATGGCAAGTGTATGGTCTTGCAAGGAGGAGTAATATGTAAAGCATTTAATAAGTTGATATATGTGATAACTACCTAGACACTCCCATTGAGGAGTACAGTTTTGTGGGACTGTATAGATCACTTGTAGAAAAACAGAGCCATAAGATGGTTATTTTTTAAACTGTGATCATATTAAGGAGAAAGCAAATACAGGACATTGTGGGGTAAAATGCTTCTAAATACCATTTTGTATTTCTCTTTGGAGCTACAAGTTGTACAAAGGACAAGGTAGAAGAAAAAAAAATTACTTCTTTTTCCTGTACGCAGCACCTGGTGTTTAGCATCATAAAATTTTGTACATCTGTCTGAAATATTAGTGGAATGGAAATGGAGCATAAATTAAAAGAGTTTGTCATGACTAATGACAGGTAATTAGGCTGTCTGATAGAAAGCAACACAATAATTCAAGTAAAGAAATAGAAATATGGCTGGAAAGAAATGCACTGGGTTTCAAGTCTCTCATTAAACTTTTCTTGCAGAGACTTAGATGGGAAAAAGAAATATTTGGAATGCATTGAGCACTACATAAAAGGAAAATGAATAGTGCTCTTCATGCAAGTACTTCTTGAAATTCTTGAATTTCCTTAATCAGGCCATCATATGAAAAACAATCTAATTCTGGATAATGTCTCAGTTGAAAATAAGCACCTATTTCCTAATCAACTTTATTAGGTTTCCAAGTAATTGTTAAAAAAAAAAAAAAACAAAAAACCCCCAAAAAACCAAAAAACACAACCATGGTATCAACAATCTGTAGGGCTAAAAGCAGATCTTCATTTTTTTAATGGCTTCAGGCATTAAGTGCCTATTTCGCCATTTATTTAAGAAAATTAATCATGATGCAGTTTAATTTAAAAGTAAACAAACTTCCTGCTTTAGAATCTTACAAAGTTAAACTGCAGATGCTAAATTGAAAATTTTGCTTCTCTAAAGAAGCAAAGAAATGAAAAGAAAGCTGTTCCAGATATTCCAAAATTACTTTCAAAATACGTGGCAGTCTCTTTCACTGAGTTTCATAGGGGTGATTGTGCTACTGTTGAAGGGTTCACCTAAAGAATAAAAGGTTGTCAACAGATTTTTTCTTTGAAATAAGGAGCAGATGCTATTATTGCAACAGCACGTATTAGAATCAGAATTAGTGTCTAATTCACATTTTTTCCACCTTTCCCCTCCTCCCCCTTTCTCTTATTTCAGATGGTATAAAGCACTCTTTTTTCCTTTTCAGCAAGGTGTTATCAAAATCTTTGTAGACTAGGATACTGGATGAAGAAAAATTAGTTTAATGGATTGCTTTTTAAAAACTTGTTCACTAGTACCCAAGTTTTTATTCATTTTTTTCTACAAGGGATTGGTGGTGTATCTTCTAATATTGAAGAGTAGATAATTTAAAGTGAAAATTATCATAATGCTATTGTTCTTTTTTTTAAATTACTTTCTTTACATTCAGGATAATTCTGATATAATGTGCCTTTGGAAACAGATCAAGTAATAATGAGATTAATTTTTTTGTAGTAGAGATCTTATCAGGTTTTAGCTCTGTATAGGGAGGTAAATGTGTTCTCTGATAAGTACATTCCTATATGACAGAAGAAACAAGTAGTTTTAGTTAATTAACTAGTACTTGTTCCTGAAACACTTTTTTGTTTTTATTTTTTTTTAATAAATGGGATTTATTAAAACATGTGCACACACTTTGGAGAGACCTGGTCATTACATTTAGAAGTTTTCATGCAGAACAGTGATGCTGGTGATTCTGAAATAAGGCTGCGGGTGGAGATTAGATTTTCATTTTCAGATCATTTTAGATTATATTCATGGCTGGCAGACCTTATTAGGGTTAGATACATCTTAAATCAAACGTGACAACTAATTAATTAATTTTGGGCACATTGCTCTCTCATATTCTTCTCCTTACCTCCTGGTTTTCACTGTGTCATTGTTTTGCTGAAAATAAGTGGAGATTCCTGTCCAAATTGCAAGTGATCAGAACAATTATATGTGGAGGAATTGGAGTGGGCATGATCTGTTTAGGACCTTAAGGATCTTTCTGTCCTCCTGCTAGAAATATGTATTGAGATTCATCCTGGGCTTGTTCAGCTAAATTATTTCTAATAAATCCTGGATCAGCAGGAAATTTTGCACAAATCTTGGACAGTGTGGAGAATTGCAGCTTTTATCTGTGAAGCCTATACTTTCAGGTGATGCATTTAGAAACTTTAAAAAATTTATTTAAAGGTCATATATATTGAAAGACAAAACTAAATACTTATTGCAACACTGTGGTGATATTTTAAGATGTTGTATTAGTTATTGTATAAAATAGTGATAATTTGTCTGCTTTTCAAATGACAACAACTCATTAGCTCTAAGCTTAGAAAAAATGCCTACAAGGAGAAGTTTTTGAAAAGTGTAGGGTGGTGATTTATCCACAGTTACACTACTGTAGTCATGCTTTTGAGATACTTATACCAATTTGGAAATTGAATGAAGAGAAAAATCCATAAATATTAGACTAATTGACTTCAGAAATTTTTATTTGAATGCACTTTTTGATTAAAACAACTGATCACATATGAAAACTGACTTTTATACTTTTTAAAACTGTGATAACAGTTTTAACAACTTTGTGAATATATCTTTTCGTATTGTTATCCTCCTGAATCATAAGCACACAAAAGCTGTATTTTGTAGTGAAATACTGCTTTTAGAGGCTTCTGAATGTATATGGGTATACTATATTTGTGCTTCCTAAATGTTTATATAGACAAGTATATAAAAGTATATTTTACTGAAATGTACTGACATGTGGTAAAAAAAGCAGGAACATCAACAGCACACAAACAGGTCAAAAAAAAAAAAAATAGTTGTCAGTGTGTTATAAGTACGCTATTGACTGAAGAGAATGATACCAGAACACTCTTGAACATTGATTTCAAATTCCTGGATCTCTTCATAGTCTGCTGCTCTTGCATAGAAAGAGCTTACTTCTTTTCTTAGTTGTAGTGTTTCCTATAAGTTGTAAATTAAGTTCCTTGGCATACTGCTATTATGTTTGGGTTTTTTACCTCCTTTCTCTTTCTTTTTGTTCATTGTTATAACTTTTATAGAGTGTGTAATTTGTATGATGCACAATAACTGAAATCCAGCTGAAGTGTATTTCACATTGTGGAGTGTAGAAAATACATTGTTGAGGGTTTTCCTACGTGTGATGTTATAGGTAGAATTAGGCAGTTTGGCAGAAACCAAATTGTGGTTTCTCTCTTTTCTACTCAGAAACATAGTTTTTTTCTTTGTCTCTTTGAATTGGCCAGGACCACATAAGTGCCATACAAGAATTGTATCCATCGTGGTGTCTGATTATGTAATTTCATTCTCTTAAGTGTTGTTCATGTCACTGAACTTGCAACTTGAATAACAAGTGAAGTATGTAATTTGTCTAGGACATCACAGTGGCCTGTTGCTTTCAGTATTAGCTGAGTTTGTGTGCATATTTTAGGATATGTCCTTAATACCCATTGGAATCTACACTTTTTTCCCCCATAGTTTCAAAATAACTTTTAGAAAAGGGACAGGACATAAAGATCTTTGTTTAAATGAAGGGATAATATGGTGGCAGTCTTGGTTCTAATGTTTATTCCAAATCATCATAAGCTGTAGATGCCTTTAATACTTTTCAGTTTTTTGCCATTAAAAGGTTCTATTACCAGTCTTGTAAAAGTAATGGGATAAACTACTCAAATGAATGGTATAGTGAATAATGTAGCAGCAGAAAATCTTTGCCAACAAATATAAAGCAACTCTAAATATATTTTTGTTGATAATAATTTTTATATGTGAAAGAATCTGCCTCATCATGAAAAGAGTAGAAAAACAATTCATACTCAAAAAGAGGAAATTCTCAGATAAAAATTTAGTCTCTATCTTTACACAGAACTGAGTTTCCAAGGAGTCTAATAATTAGCATGCCGATACATCTGACCTAGAAATTTGAACTGCAGTATTAAATTCATTCCCTTTCTAGGACAGAGGTCCCAGTTTTAGCTGCATATGTGCCAGATCACCTTGAAAACATTTTCCATGCATCTCATGAGATGATGTCCCAGAAACTTGACTTTTAAGGCAAGAATGACTCACTCTCTATGGGCTGAATGCATAAGACACAAAGTAGAGATAGAAGTTACTTCCTAAGCAATTTTCTCAGTGGTTCAGAAATAGTATTTCAGTAGTATTTTCTAATAAGGTAAAGTAAAACTGTATTTCATTTTGTTTTGGTGATAGGTACTTCATAATCCAAGCTATTCATAATTAAAGGATGTAATAAATGTCTCCTTTAAGCACAAAATTTTTAAACATTTTCTTCTTTTAAATGTTTGTCCATATTAATTCAGAGAAGTTAGTCTTGCTCAGGAAGAATGCTGCTCATCATTAAATGGGTATAAGCTTAAATTGCAGTACCTCCCATTCTCCTATTCTAAGTATAATGCAAAGACTTCACCACTGTTGTGGTCTAACTCCAGCCAGCAACTGGAGCCCCACACAGCCTTTTGCTCCCTCTTCCACCCACTGGAAGGGGGTGAGAATCAGGAGAGTAAAAGTAAAGGAGCATGTTGGTTCAGACAAAAATAGTTTAATAGATAAAGCAAGAGCTCCACAAACAAGGAAAGCAAAGCAAGGAATTCATTCACTGCCTTCCCCTGGGCAGGCAGGTTGGCTCAGCCATCTCCACAAGAGCAGAGCTCCATGTAAAAGTGACTTGGAAAGACAGTTGCCATCACTCTTAACATCTATCATTTCTTCTCCCTTCTTTACATACTGAGTATGATGCCACATGGTATGGAATAACCCTTGGGTTAGTTGGGGTCAGCTGACCTGCCTGTCCTCCCTCCCAGTGCCTTTTGCACCCCCAGTCTCCTTGCTGGTGGGGTGCTTAGAAATCAGAAAAGGCCTTGGCTCTGTGCAAGAGCTGCTCAGCAATGAAAAGGCATCCCTCTGTTATCAGCCCTGGTTTTGGCACAAATCTGATACATAGCCCCATAAAACCTACTATTGAGAAAATTAACTCTACCCCTGCAAAAAACAGCAAAGAATGAAGAGCCAGCTGAAATATTTTTGTATTCACTAGGTGAAATATCTTTCTGTACAGAGGGCTCAGGGGAATACAGCAGTTTCAATTTTTTTTGGTCTGCCTGAAATTTAAAAGTGTGTATGATAAAATGAGATGTTTTGTACATAAACAAGAAGATCAATCTAAGCTCTCTAAGGGAAACTTATTATGAATGATACTGGTTACTTTGATTTTTTTATTTTTTTTTTGTCTGCTATATTGATTTATCCATTATAAATGCTTGATTTCCATCTAGATATATCAAAATGGGACTAGCATAACATAGCATGCATAGATTTTACTTAATTTAGAAGATCATGACATTCCTAAAATTTTGGGTTGAAATGTTTAATGACTACAAAAGCCATGATTATTGTTCTAAAGCAAAGAAGTAATAATATCCTTGAAGTTAAAAAAAAAATAAAATTATATCTTTACATAATGTAGACATATTAATAGCATTTTAGGATTTATAATTCCAAAAAGGGTATGATTACCCACTCTTTTCTAGTAGTTTAAAAGAAATAAGCAAAATATCTAACTCAATCATAGAATCTGAAGACATGGCTATTTCCATCCTAGTTGTACACATAATTTTTCACATTAAGAGTACAGTATTGCCTTTGTTATAATGAATGGCATTGTGGGCTCAGGGAAAAACGACTTTCTATCTGACATTTCTCTTTGTCTTATATACATTTATAGTGCTTGTTCTAAATGCTTTCTTGTGTTTTCCCAAGATGGCCTTGTGAAAAAAAAAGTAAGGCACTGATGGTAATGAATGTGAACTTGGTTTACACATGTGGAAGTGGGCACAGTTTGCTCCTGAGCTTGTGTCTGGTTACGGGGCTTGAGGCTTCAGAAGAGAAGTCTACACTATTTTGACGAAGCTCAAAGCAAGATTTACACACATTGGGAAGGTTTGATGAGGAATCCTGCTTCATCAGACAGCCTAACAAATAGTTGTGTAATGCCTTGTTACTCCAGTAGCAGTTTCTAGTGAGGAGCATGTAAGGTGAAGTCCTTCTGAAGAATTTGAAAAGAAAGTAAGGCAATTGCTAGAATCACTAGCTAGAATATGTGAGCATGAGTAGTTGAGTCTTAACACTCATTTAAAAAAACCAGAGAAAACTAATTTTTTGTCTGCCCAGTAGTTTTTCCTCTTTTTTATTATTCTCTGTGAAGTACTAGAAATGCAGTGTTTGAAGTTCTGTCTTCCCTGAGGTATAGAAATAGTGTTACTGCCCTCCTTTGCTCTATGATACTTCTGACAATGAATTCTGAAAATGATCCTTGTTCTTGTCTGAGCTAGACACTCTTGGCTTTACTTACCTTTTTTTTCCCTGTCCATCACCAGCCTTGTGTTTCCTTGTTCCTCTGAAGATTCCTAAAATATTTTTTCCTACTTTACAACAGACTTTATATTTTCAGTTTCTTTCTGAGAATCAACTTGCATATTTTGAAATAAAAACCTGTTGTATGATTATTTTAGCATTCATAATACCAGGAATTTTTAAATTCTGTGAATATAATTTCTTAATCTTCAGTGGTGCTTTTGTGAATAAACGATGCTGCATAGAAATTCGCTAGAGTTTTTAATGAAAATCTTGAACAAAAAGAGGCTTTTAATTAATGCATTCAATCAGATAATACATTAATCAGTTCAGAAAAATATCATTAGGTGATATGATAACTAATCCACTGAAAATTTGTTTTGCAAAATGTTTAGGTGCACTAGTACAAATGTTTTATGAAACTAAGCTTTTATTTTCTGTTTTGCATTTCATAATAAAGCAATTATTCTTTGAGATAGAATTGAAACAGATGAAGTGTTTATATTTAACCTCTTTTTCCTCTCTTAATAAATACCTTGTGAAAGGATCCTGATTTGTTGACCAACTTCTACTGAACAATACCCCCTAAATTAATGAAGTATTTAGTTATTGCTTATTTTGAAACTTATTTTCATAGGCCTACTTCACTGTTGGTCACCAAAAGCTCAGTATATATGATAGTTGATTCCCAATATGTGTATTTCCTGTGCTTGATTTGTATTTCCTCTATTTCAGACGACTAAGGAAGATGATTCAAGAAAATAATTATATGCATTTATTATTTTCAATGCACTAATTATGTTGCAAGGAATGGAAAGCTTTGAAACCCTAAAAATGCCTAGTTCCCTGTTGCTTTAGCAGATCGGGGAGAGATTAATAAGGAACAGTAGAAATGGATAATCTTAGGGCAATGATGAGGTATTTTCTCTAAAGGAATGGCTTTATAGCTTTATCCTAAACCTCAGTAACAGACTGAAGCTAGTGAGGAATAAGCTTTCCACAGAGATGGAGTTCAGCTGAGAATGGCTCTAGAATCTTAAATCAAGGTCCTAAGTCCTTGAAAAGGACGTAGAAATCTGAAAGCCAAAAGTCTGCAAAAGCTGCACCACCAGAAGTTTGCATAAAAAAGAAAAAATGTACCGAGATATAGGATATGTCCACCAAAAATTATTGTTACTGAAGAAAAAATGCAACAATGTATGAGGAATTTTCAGGCTTTAATGTCATCTACCAGTAAGTTGGGTTGATCAGAAATATGAAATCCAAGGATTCTTTGTAGAAAAGATTCCTTATAAGAAACATGAAGGATGCTGATTTGATTTTTTGCAAACTCTGACTTTAGACAGGATCTAGTCTGAGCATTTCTGATCAGAAGGTTTGGTTCATTGATCCTAAAGTGAGTGGGTAGCTGGTCAAATGGAAGATTCTGGTTCCACCATACTTCCTGCAACTTGTCTCTGCCACAAAGTTTATCATTCATATTGAGATTCTGGTGAGACTGGTTAGGAATGACTTAATTACTGGTGAGCTTACAGTAGCCAAATTAATGCTGAAGAATAACAAGCATGGAATATTAATCTGACAGATTTTATCTAAAGGAAATTCTGGAGGCTCTTATTTGTTTATAAGACAAGTGTGATAGGGTGGTCAAAGCAAACTATTGAAGAAATAATATTCTCCCATTTTTTGGTTTTTTTTTTGTGTTGAAGATTTTTACTGACTCTGGAAATTTCATTAATTTCCTGGATTGTTCTCAGTAAGAGTTGCTTCTTGCTTTTTGACAGTCATAGATAGTTTCTAGGATATGCAAAGGTGTTTTCTGCTGATGCAGTAGCTGCCTTCCCAAGATACCCAGAGAATTAGCTTACTTTTGCCAATTTGAAGAGTGAATGCTTGGCTTCTCTCCCAGTTCTTTGTTTACCGCAAAATTTGTTTCTTGAGTCACAGCTATGTCCCTTTTACTGGGTTTTGGTTTTTTTTTTTTTTTTTCTTATTTTCTTTACACCTATTTTTTACAACCATGTTGATTGAATCATGCCAGTCTTTCTCACAGCTTGTGTATTAGGCTTTCCTTCTTACCCACCGATACCTAACTTGTGATAAATTCTTGTCTGGATCACTTGAAGGGTTAAAATGGACCTCTGGAGGATATCTGCTCATTTTTCTGTGTTTTTATTGCTGTCTTCACACTAGAGTCTTCAAAGATGGTTTTCCAAAAATCTTTTTTTTCTTCCAGATCATCTGTCTGTCTCTCTTTTCTGTGCTTGATCTCCCTTGAATATCCTGTTCCGAAGAATTAGACTGAGTAATGGCTTTTGAGTAAGAGTCTCCAACAAGTCAAGTGTTGATATTTGTCACTTTTCCATTTTGCTGACCATGGCTGCTTGCAGGGACAGGCAGCTGCACGCTGTCTATTGATAAAGCTGGCTCAGTAGAGTTCCAGTGAAGAGCAGTTATTTTTTCCTTCCGTTCTTCCAACTGTGCTTACGTGTATCTTAGATGCTAAAATGGCATTGGCACTGGCTTCTCCCTCCTTCAGTCTCTTCTTAATATGAAAAGAGGGCTTCATTTGTTCAATTCCAATCAGTCGTCTCTTCATCAAGCTATATTGATTCTTTTTTCTTTTTACAGCAGGGAGAGCACATTTTCTGCAGGGTGAGTCTCATTTCATTTGCATTAATCATTTGAGGAAAGTCAGGAAAAACCTCTGCCTGCATTAGACTATCAAAGGATTTAGCCCAGTTCCATCCAGTAAAGAACTGAAGGTAGCTAAATGCAGTAAAAATGAGATATAGATGACCACCTGAATCTCTCTAGATTTCCCACAGTACTTGAAAGGATTGGGCATTTTTCACCTGGAAGTTATTTGAGTTCATTTCTTTTGCTTAACCCATGATGTGGTAGCCTCCTATTAATTTCTAAAAAAAAAAAAAAAAAAAACACTGGTTACCTAGTTTTTTAGTACCATTATAATGNAAAAAAAAAAAAGTAAAAAACATTCTCAGTACTGCCAACTTAGTGAGTATGGAAGAAACATATGATTGAATCATTACATATTAAATGTCTTCATTATTTGTAAGTACTTGGAACCCTCCTTCAATAAGCAAAAAAACTCTTGTGTGGTTGAACTTCCTTCCTCAATGCTTTGTATCTTGCTAAATCTGAACAAGTTGACTGTTCTTCAATGAATGTATTTCTGCATGCATTTTCAGGAAGAAGCAAATGTAAACAGAAGTAGAATAGAGAAAGTGAAAATGTGGAAATTATTCTAGTAATAAAGTGTGTAATTCCATTTTTGATGAAAAATATTGCCAGGGTGATTTAGGAGTTTAGATCTCCTTTTTGTAAATAATATGACACTTTTAACCATGTTAATCATGTTTTAAATAGGTTTGGAAAGTAGTGTTGAAATCCTTTTCTTCTAGGGATATTAAGTGATTTATGGGAGCTTGCAAAAAAAACTGTTATGTTTCTATCCAAAATATCAACTAACATCTGAAAAGAAAGTCAAAATTCTTTTGCACTTTAAAATGCAAAATGAAATTATTAGGTATTGAATATAGTTTTAAAAGTACAGTGAATAATAATTTCAAATTTAATGTAATAAAAAGTTATTGCTCTACTGATGTACTTTTAATGCTACTTTTATATCATTGATGACTATGATTCTGAAGATTCCTTTACGTGAAAGTTTTACAAATTGCAATTCATGTTCAACATCTCTTGGTACTGGATTCTTCTTTGGTGTCATTGGTCATGTGGGTGCTAGAAAGATGGGTAGTCTTTCGTTACAGTATTAGGATGCCATGAAGATGGTTTATAAAGAAACAGGCACAGAAACTACCCATCATGGTGAAACTACATTTATAAATTATACAACTGTTGATCAGGGTTGCATCCATTGGTAACAAGGAAGATGAAGAAACTAATTAAAGGGAGGAAATGCTGGAGACAAAAAGGGAAACAAATTTGTTGCGGTGCGGATTCTGTATTTTACTATGTAATTTGGCCTTTCCTACCCATACCCCCCATGTACCTATGTACTGTGCTTATTTGTTATAGTTTTGTATTTTTGTATTATGTGTGGTCTGTTCCGGTGTCCCCCATTTTCCTGAGTTGGGTCTATCCTGGTATCTCCTAAGCCCCACCCCCTTTGTCTCCCATATATGGCCGTCCCCATTCCGCTATTCCAGACCCTTCTCCGTCCATCACTGTCCGGGTCCAATCATTAGCATATTAGTCCTATATATTATACGAAATTAAAAGCAGGTAAACTTAAGAAATAGAGGTGTAATTTCATCTTGCATTCCTTGTCTCTGGACAAACTACTTAGGTATTCTCCATAGCTTTATGGTATCATATGAAGCACATGGTAAAATTATAGATTAATGACTTAAATCTGTATTCTGAGAGTATTTTAAGAATTGAGTTTTTCGTGAGTGGTATCTCGGTAAAACAGTGGTGAACAGAATGTTAATATTCATCCTCAGGTAAAAGACTTTTGTTATACTTTAAAAATGTAATTCTTTTAGGCTGGAGCAGGAACACATATCAGTAGGTGCTAAAAAATTAGGGATTACTGTATATGTGTCTGTCTATCTATATCTATATTCTATATCTATCTATCTTTGCACACATATGTGTATTTTTAAACCTGATTCTGGCAGTGGGCTCTGTCTTCTTCCATTTAGATGAATTAAACTCTTTTCTGCCTGTACTCTTATCAGGCAGACAAGTGAAATATAGCTTATATTTTTAGATCTTTGGATAGTAGTAAGATTTGATCCATGCTTGTGTTCCTGTAACACCAATACTTGAGTTTGCATATTGATATAATTATGATTACTTATCAATATGATTGTGGTTACTATTGATTACTGAAGGGATGGAGAATCTATTAATATTGAATACGAGGACATTAAATTCACATTAAGGTAAAACTGATGAAAAAATGAATCAGTGTAGCTGTGTACGTTACTGAAGAAGCTCAACAAATACAAGTAAAACCCACAACGTAATGAGTAATTAAATTTTTATGTAATTTAAGTAATATTCCTTCATATCATAGCACTTAGTGCAGCTTTTTATGTACTCTGATATCTGCTCCATGTTATTTTCAATATGAATTAATAGTGTTATGTGTTTTAGGCCAGAAGAGCCAAGTATGTAGATTCAGATCTACAAGTACTGGTTTTCTAAACAGAGTTGCACTACACATATATGTAAATAAGAGGGAAAGGAACAGTATTTAAAAGCTTATTTTCCATCTTTCTAGAAATTGAGGGTTTTGATCATATTTCCTGTATTTCATCTTCTTTCATTGTGGACTACATTATTACCCTACCGCATGGAATTTGAACTTCAAACTACAAGCAGAAATGAACTATTTAAAGAAGGTATTTCCTCATACAGTGTCCATTCCACCTGCTATTTCCAGTTAGCTGAACTTGGTGAATCTGCCACTCTTAAAACATCTTTCCTAACTCTTGAAGATTACGCTTTTGCCACCATCTACTGAAACTGAATTAACACAATGTATCATTCACAGGGGAAAATTAGAGCCAGTTTTTTGTGCAGCTACTGAAATATTGGTCCTACCTTGTTCCGTTGATGTAGTTGCCAAGTTTTCTCCTGATGAAATATTCTTAGCAAAGACATTATTCATCTTATCTTCCCAGTGGCCTTAAGAGAAGGAGCTGAGCAGATGTAAAGTGCTGATCCCAGCACTCGTGCTATGTTTTATTGTGATATGTAGAGCAACAGGGATGAGGGCCCACCAGTTTTAATAGAAAAGTGGTGATTTTTTTAAACTGAGATCCAATGGTTTGCTGTAGCTTTCCTGCCTTTGTTGCTATTTTAATAGTCTTTTAGAATTTATTCAGTAAGAGAAAATTTCTCTTTGTCTAGCAGAAGGAATATTTGAGATAAAGTCCAGAGACCTATCACAAGTGGTAGGCAGGATGCTGCTGTATCTTTCAGCAATCTGTTTGTCTCCTTAGGCATCTTCTTTTCTCCAAGACAACTCAGATATACAGAATCTTCTGTTGCTATTACTAGAATTCTGTGATCCCTCTAGTTTAATTAAGGTTATCCTTAATAGCCAGTGTAGTTAGATAGAACACCTCAAAAGGTTATTCTCAAACACCACATGTAAAGTTAGAAGATTGTAAAGCAAAATAAAGTGAAATAATGAGTAATTTTTTGAAACCAAGGCTTCTTTTAAAAATACACTGAAAAGGTACTGAAATGTGATTTGGTTTTGAAAATGTAGCTTAGAAAGGCATATTTCTTGAGAAACACCAAGCCTGAGGTGGATTTGAATCCAGCTTCCTTGAAAATTCAGTATAGCACATTATCATTATTTAGAAATATTTCAAATCACAGAACAGTGGTAAAAATATGATTCTATTCATTACATGATTATTCATTTAACGTGCTGTGAACTTCATTGTGCAGAGAACATTACAATTAAATATATTGAAGAGAACAGCCATAACTGCTCGCACAAAGTAATAATGGTAATAGTATCAGGTCACTGATATTCATTTTTGTGAAGTGATAATCTTATTGGAGAACAATATCCAAGATGTAAGCATTTATTGTCTTGTAGTCAATTGTTTCAATAAGTGTTTATTGAGCACTAGCATCACAGGGAGAAAATTGTGTGCCTCAATCTTCTGTCCTGCCTATGGCTGTAATGAGGTCTCTGTAGTAACCTAACTGTATTGAGTCAGGAAAAAATTAAATTCTAATTGTCAACATAAAGCCCAGCAAATTGTCAGTAAAAACACACTAACTTAAGCCTTGTTGACACTGATGACAAAACTGTACTCTGTGGCCGAGAAAAAAAGCAGATTCTTCTGTAACACTAAACTTTAAACCATAAATTATGTAATCAACTGACTTTATGTACAGCTTGATAGTGAGGTTATTTGCATATGTTTTTTCCTTTAGATTTTCAGGTGTGCAAAGGGATTTCCAGATGTATTTGTTAGAAAATGCAGTTTTGGAGTGTTGTGTACAATTCTACCTCCATTTCTGAAAGTTACAAGAAGAAAAATCCACAGCAGAACAAAAAAGTGTCACACCCTCAGATTAGAATCTTGAAATCCCTCTTTTTTGACACCTACATGACAAAAGTAGTCTATGATAAATAAACTTTCTATTTTATTGTCAGGCAGAATTTCTTTAGTCTCCATCCTTGGGGTTGGACCAGATCACCTCTTTTGAGCTCCATTCTGTGATTCTATGACATATCATAGTATAGGTCTCAGAAGAACCACACTCTTCAAATGTTTTTGAGCTGTGAAAACAGTTTTAGTAATGATCACAATTATAGAATTAAAGAGAAAAATAAGCAAAATCCAACAAATACAAAATTTCCCATCAAGGCAATAAGGATTCATGCTGTTTAGCATGGTGTGTACAATAGAGTGGTGAGGCTTTTATTGTATCTGGCAAATGACGTGTGGCCCAATGACTGTTTGTAGTAGGGTCAGTTGCTGACACAGTTTTGGCTGCCTTTGAAAGGCTTTAATGGCTAATACCACAAGGAGAAGACTTAGCACATGTCAAGTGTAGCCCATATAAAATTTCAAAGAAAGTTTCTCTCTCCAATATTTAATTCTCTAAGAATGCAGCTCTACTACCTTGTCGTAGTTGACAAACCAAATCAAGATAATACAACCTTTTTTCTGTTAATTTTGGAAGTATTGTGGATTACCAAGCACTTGCAAAGGATGAGGAACAATTCATCTGTTTCAACACATACTGGAAGTGACAAGAACTTCATGTGCTTGACATTTTAAATGTTTTCTAAAAAAAATCATCTATTTTTTCATCAGGCTATTTCAAAAGATACAAACCACTTTCATCTTCATATTTTTTTTTTATAATGAGCTTCTTGATGTTATCCCAGGTCTTGATTTTAAAGCCAAGGTTGGGATGAAACATGGTAAGCATTTGTGTATTTGGTACACAAGATGTGCTATGATTCTTATAGCTCTTCCTACATTTTTTTCTATGTAGGGTATACTTTCAGCTAAAGTCTATAAAAAAACCAGTTACATTATTTTCTGCCATAAACCTAATGCCATATAGTGTGTGGCAAAATGAATGACCTGTTGTAATGTCATACAAAAACAGAGCTCTCCACAGCATTACCTGCTGGGCGAGAGGCTGTGTCATTTTCTGGGTGAGTAGGGAGAGGTAGCTGGTTTGGGTAAATCATCTGTATGATGTTTTGAGCTATGGATAGTCATGACCATGATGTTTTTTGACTTTTTTTCCCTCTAAATGATAGTATGATGGATTTTTCTCTACTAACTATCGTTCTTCTGTATCTGAAGCTCTACAGCTCATCCAATTCCTTACCAACCCAAATGATTGTTGGGTCTAGATGCTGTTATACTGTGAATTTGTATTTTGAAGTACCTTTATGTTTTTCATTCTTTCTATGAATTAAGGAAATAACTCACAGAGAGTCAGTCAGTAATGAAAATGTCCGGGAGCAGTGTTATGCTCCAGGTGACACTTTCAACAGGAGGTGTGGTCCCCTTCCCTGGGTTCACAGGTCCAGACAGGCTCCTGCCTCAGCATGGGCTCTCCATGGTGCCACAATCTCTGGCCCCTCAGGCTATTCCAACATGGGATCTTCCATGGGCTCTGGTGTGGATGTCTCCTCTATGTCCCTCCAAGAGCTGCTGGGGAACAGCTTGCTCCACCAATCCTCACAGAGTTAAACAGCGTACAGAGGGAACTGAGTGATGCCTGGCTGTGGTGATGGAATACAGTGTCATTGTATTCAGTGATCGTGTTGCAAAGGGGACATCTATTCACATATATTCACATATATTCACATGGGACTATTTGCAGTTTTAGGACCAGTGCTACTTCTGACCTTGTCATGATCTGAAAGTTGTCCTTTCAACTATTTTTAATGAAAATAATTTTTTCATAGGTAATATATAAAGTTAAATCACAAGAAAACGGAAATGGTGTAAATCTAACCTATTACTTTGAATCTCAAAGTTTAATCATACATTGCATTTTTTTTACAATTACTGGCTTAATAAATGTGTAGAAACTCATTATAAGGAGAAAGTTGATTAACCTATTTGTGTACCCAGTTTCTGCATTTATAAGGCATTTTCACACAACTAGGATGAAAACTGCCAGGATATGATAAGAAGATAATGCAGGGTCTTAAAACCTGGCTATACTTTGTTTTGTGAGGATTGAGAAATGTCATTGAGGGAAATTTTGTTGGTAAAATTTACTACATAAATAAACCACTAAACATTACATTTAATTGAAATTGAGGGAAAAGAACAAACATCATGATAAAAAATAAAAATGAAAAAAATGCCTGTTTGCTAACTTAGTTAAAATCTGCTTATTAAATTATTTATTTCTGTTTTGAATTATTTCAATGATATATATATTTTCATAATATGGATATGTGTTTTATGACTTATGGCTCTAATTATTCACTGTGAGTTAATTTATTCCATTAATATCTCATTCACTAGAAGAATGGTAAAACCTAAAGAGCATTGGTTTAGATAAATATCTAGCAACACAGATAATTGCATGAACATTTTTGAGCTTCACATTAAAAAATCTAATGAAATCAACATTTCTTTGATCCTTCAAATGAATGTAATCTGGTTTTTTATTTCTCATTCAATCAACTGACTCATTTTTTTGCTTTTTTACTTTTTTTTAGTCAAAAGAAAGGCAGCTCTTTAATGCAAAATTGATTGTTTTATCTGGTTTATAAGTTTGCTGAGTTTGTGTTTGTTTTGTATTTGTTTTTGTTTTGTTTTGTGTTTTCTTCTTCCTCCTGAGCACAAAGCCTATTAAAACAACATTTCTAATGGGCATAGTGCAGAAAGAATTCTTACATAAACAGAATGAAACTGCTTTAATTTAATTTTTGTCACAGAGAAAATTTAATACCATCCTGTCTAAGGGCAATGTGACAGCTGAATATGAATATAAATATCTGTAAAAGAAAGTTCAGGAAGAAAAGAAATTTGAACTGTTTCTTATTAAATGGCATAAATACTTTTGTTCTAAAGAAGTTTTAATGGTAAGTTTTTAAGCAGCTTGCAAACAGTTACTGCTTGCTTGTGTGTGAGAAGAATTTAAACTAGTTCAGGGATTCAACAGATTATATCCATCTCTTAAAGGGTGAAATGTTGGGTTTGTTTTTTTTTAAAAGGAGGCATGTATAATAAAATCAATTATTAATTAATTATTAATTTTATTTGCTAAGTATAATATAAGACTGAAAAAATTATTTATGAAATATATATTTTACAAAGGTGAGATTTTTCTTCTATTTGTATAAGAGAGTGTACTGGCTCCAAGCTTTATGAAGAAAATTACCTTTACCTTAGCCAAAACCAGTACAAAAGAAAAGGTACCTGATTGTTTCTCCAGAACTAAATTTTGCTGAATGATCTCATAAAGGACAATAAAACAATATGCAGTGTATGGTAAATATGAGTGTAAGGTAAATTCATAGACTACTTTTATATTTTTGATAGTTTCTTGCTGATAAATTTGAAATGCAAATCCAATTTGGAATAGAAACCAAAGGCTTACTTTAAATTCATAAAATCCATCAAATTCATACTAGATGCCTAGCAAAAAAAAAATGTTGATGTGGTTAATGCTAGATGAATGTGTCTCTTCTGTGCCCATAGAAACCGACTTTCTATACATTCTGAGATAATCTTCATGTAATATTACATGTGAAACACAGACCTCTCATTTACTTACTTATACTTACATCTTTCTTTTACAGATGACACGAGAGCAGTATATATTAGCAACACAACAGAACAGCCTTCCAAGGACAGAACATCCTCAGTTTTACCCAGTAGGGATTTATGGATGGCGAAAGAGGTGCTTATACTTCTTTGTCCTTCTGCTGTTGGTTACCATGATTGTTAATTTAGCAATGACAATATGGATTTTGAAGGTTATGAATTTCACAGTGGTAAGTATTACAGTAACTTTATGTACCTCCTTTCTTCAAGTACTAACTTCTAGTTTTTTCTTTTTCTTTTACCATTATATAGAAATCTTATAATTTTGGAGGAAAAATCCTATGTACTTCTTTGAGTGTTAGTTCAGATATTTGTACTTTATATATTCTGCAGTGAGTGGAGTTGTGCTCTATGATGTTTTTGGTTAGTCATATCTTCTGAAATTATATCTGGGTCTAATATTTTTTTTAGTTTGCCCAAATCAAAAGTGTCATGATGACTGCCTCAAACATCTTTTGTTTTCCTGTCACCACTTAATAACAAGCAAGAGCAGTTTACTATATCTGTTCTGTATAGTATCTCTCTTAGGAGGGAACATGGTTGGTCACGTCAATTTATGATTCCTTTTATAGGCTTTTTTTTTGTTCTTTGTATTGTTTTTAAGTTTACTGCCAGTTTGGACTGTGTTTTGCTAGAACTTGGAGTGGTTGTTTTAGTGTTGATGGGGTGTAGGTGAGTCTAAAAGACATGCTTTAATGAGTCAATCTCTGGCTGGAATCTTTAATATCAGCAAAGTATTTCAGATGTACACTTGAAAGAACATCTGCGTTCAATAGAAACTGTGGCAGGAGTGTGTACTAGCTGGCAGCAGAGTAGTGACTTGTATATCAAAACAAAAAGACAGAACTCTACACAGTTTAAAATAGCAGTGCCTCTACTAGGATCAGTGTCTTCTTCCTCTTTGGATTTTAACCTTCATAATCCATATTTTGATGCAGGTAGTTACAAATTTCCAATTCCTATGTCACAGTACATTTCTCTTCTCCATCGATTTATGGGAAATAAAAGAATAGTCAGAAAATCCAGTTTAAAACCTGTGTCTAAACTTGTTCTGTGTCTGTTGATCTATAATGCATTGGGTTATCTGAAACTGTTGTCTGGTAAGACACATTGTGCAAATACATTTCTTATTCTGAGCTTTCTACTAGTGGATGAACATGTTGAATTCAAATTTTGACATTTTGTATGGCTTCAGTATTCATGAACAGAAAAGTTTGTATGAATCTTTTGGGGGGTCACCTTTTTTCAGAGGAGGCTTTATTATTTTGGTTCTGTTTTTTCTTTTTTTTTTTTTAGCATAATGTACTTTGAAAATAGGACACCCATTTATGTTTTTGCTTATTAGAATATTACTCATTTGTACTGGAAACATATTTAGGCATAACTTTTTTAAACAACTAAAATATAGATTTTAAAAAGCACGGAATTTTTTGCTGTGCAGAAGATTGCATTCCTATAGAATATTTGAAAGTACTGTTTTCATATCTAGGGATTGTTGGACCTTCCACTCTACAAACTATTACAACACTATCCAAACACTATCCAGTTTAAATCTTTTCAAATTTGATCACATAGTTTTTTAAAACAAAACAAAAAGAGAAATTTCAAGATGTTTTTCTTTCTTGTATGTCAAAATTTGTTGGAAAGTTAAAAGTTTATGGTGAATTACTAAATCAGTGCAGGAATCTAGAGCGGAAAACAAACAGATTGTTGCAGCTCTTATAATAAAACATCTTTTCCTTGATCATATTCAAATACATTTTTTAAAAATTATGTGCTGAAGAATTTACTTCTACAGACTCGTGGAATGGTAGGTAGTGTACTTTGAGTAGCTAGTATTCCCATTGGAATCTCTGTATGCTAGAAGATGGCTAGAAGATCGTCATGTTAAAAGTTGAGTGACATCTTCATGCTCGTGTCTTTGCATGCACATTTGAGCATGAGTGGGAAATTTGTATTAAATCTGAAAGAGTCACGTTCTGAGGGACAGATGTTTGAAAGTAAAATAATTTAGTTTATGATCCTAAAGTTTGTGTATTTTAAAAGGCAATGGTTTTGAAATATATATATTCCATGTGCATGTACATATGTACAGATAAACTAAGAAATTTTATTTGTATAACTGGTGAGTAATAGTAAATCAGAAGTGCAGCTAAGAAACCTCAAGAGTGTTTGCTCAAAAGAGGAATATAGCCATGATAAGAATAATTGCTGAAATTGGACTGCTTTGACATTTTGACATTATTTTAAATTATTTCCTGTTTTAGCAAAAACCAGTGTTGAACTTTCTATAAAGCCAGTAATAATTGCAACATTTCAAGGGGTCATGAAGAGCCAGGTCACAGTTTGTCGTTGCTGTCTGACAATTGCAACACTGTTAATTTGTATTATCTGTTGACTTTCAATTTTTAACTGTAAAGCTACAGCCACTGACAATTTGGCATAATAAAAGCCTTTCAGCGATCAAGTTTCTAGTTGGAAAAGTTTTCTGAATATACTGACCTTGCACATAGAAGTCACATTCTGATTCTGAGCTAGTTATCCCGTGCTCTTTTTATACTCAGAGTGTTGAAGTAAGGTCTTCTCTAAAGCATTCATCTCATAGTAAGATGGGTAACTGATGTGAATTTTTCTAATTTTTCTTAAGGACAAATGTTGAATAGCTTATCAAAAAAGTATTTAAAAAAAAAAGGTTCTTTGCAATGGTGTAAAAACACTGTATAGGTAAGGTGTGCAAGTCTCCTTTTATCAGATTATGTAAGATGACTAGGAAACATAGAGAAATGTTCAGGGATACAATCTCTTCTTCCAGTGTACAAGGTAAGAAACTTGAAAGGTAAATACAGGTTACAAATAATTTCCTTGATATGTAATATGTATCAGATGAGCAAAACTAAAAGTAATTAGTATCTATGTAGTAGGAATAATAAATGGAAGAATCATAGGTGTTGTAATAATTTTTGAAATATATTTTCCCACTGGTAGCTTAGTCTTACTGCCCTTTAATATTTAGTCAAGCTTTGTTACCTCACTGTTCAATCACCTCTTTTGAAAGATGCCGCCAAAGAGGCCAAAGGTATCTTGGCCTGTATGAAGAACAGTGTGGCCAGCAGGACTTGGGAATTGATTATCCCTCTGTACTTGGCACTGGTGAGGTCACACCTCTTGTACTGTGCTCAGTTTTGCGCTCCTCACTTCTAAAAGGACACTGAGGTGCTGGAGCATGTCTGCAGACAGGCAACAGAACTGGCAAATGATCTAGAAAGACTCTCATGAGGAATGGCTGAGGGAGCTGGGGGTGTTTAACCTGCAGAAGAAGAGGCTCCAGGGGGAACCTCATTGCTCTCTACAACTGTCTGAAAGGAGGATGCAGTGAGAGAGAGGTTGTTTCCTTTTGCCATGTCTCAAATGAAAGGATGAGAAGAAATAGCCTTAAGCTGTGCCAGGGGAGGTTCAGATTACATATTAGATTTTTTTTTTTTCACTGAAAAAAGAGTTAGGCATTGAAATGAGATTCCCAGGCAACGTGTGAAGTTATGGTCTCTGGAAGTGTTCAAAGGGCATCTGTAATGTGGCACTTGGGAATATGATTTAGGAGCGGTCATGGTGGTACTGGGTGGATGGTTGGACTGGATGATCTTGAAGGTCTGATTTTCATAGGAAACAGGCAAAATATCTTGGAAAAATCAAGCCAGGAACTAAAATCTGTAAATTTTGTCAGTATATAAAATAATAGTCTTAGGGGACTTGGGTTTCATGGAACGCTTATAGTTTCCTTTCCTTGTACTAACCTTGGCATGGTTCACCCCATGGAAACATCTGCCTTTCACTTTCCATCAGGATGTAATTACCTCTCACTTAGTCTATGTTATATGAATTTAATGAAGCTCAAATCTGTTAGCCACTATTTTTCTGTCTGTACTGTTACTATACTAGGGATTTCAGGAAGGATGGACACTCAAGTCATGACCTGGTACCAGAGCCAAAGGATAAAATATTAATGGTTTTGTGTTTAGAACATCCTGATTACTTCATATATGTAATATATGTGAATTTTAAAGGCTTGTGAAGAAAGAAATATTTTTTAGCTGTGTCTGTATTCTTGCCAACCTGTATTTACATGAACCACAGCATAAGTAATTAGCTAATTTATTTATTAGAAGATCTAATCACTTTTTCATCATTGTCTGATAAAATTTTTATTTTCTACCATCTTTAAGTTATTCTAACCTCAAAAGAACTGTAATTTTATATGATTTATTCTTCATACAGCTGTAAACGAATAAAGCATATTGACATTCTGTCAATCTTATTAATTACTTTGTAAAAGAGATTTACTGTATCATTTTGTTACTAACCAAATAGCAGTGTAACAATACATGACTGAAAGGTTCCTGCATGTATTCAAATTAACTTTAAAAAAGGTAATTCAAAGCATTCCTCTTATTGTTAGAAGGTGACATTGTGAAATAACAAGGAGCAATCGGCATAGAAGCATAGGTCCAGCTCTTGGTGGTGGAGGCATTTAATAACAGCTCTTTTGTATATTTTCTAATTTGTGCACAATTGGCATTGATATTGGCCCTTATCTTGTTCCTTTGCTTATTGCATGACATTGATGTCTGGAGTTTACTAAAGCTAAAAAAATGGTAATTTAGAAAAAATGCTTGTGTGAACTCCTTTAGTTCTTAGATCTCTTTTCATGGCCTGTGGCAGACACATAGCCAAATTGTTTTACTGGTTTTGGTTGTACATCTGGTTTTGTGAGTCTTCGTATTCTGATTGCCCCTAGGAATCCATATATGAAAAGACATTTTGTGACCCTCTGTAAGAATGCAGTCACCTACTTTCAGATGTTTTCTCTTGCTGTAGTTGCAGTCCTGATGTCAGTTTTGACTGCTGTCATGACACAATGATGTATTGATCCATGTTAACATCCTCTTACCAATACTACCATGTGAATTACTTTTAAGATCAGGAACCAGACAACTTATCATCTGGGTGGAGACAGTTATTTCTCCAGGGACTTTGAACAGTGCTTTAGCTTCAGTCATAAGCAGGGTGTAAAGAGCAGTTTGAACTTCCTGGCTAGAACGTGTGTTCTTCGTGCCCCCAACTGAGCATACTCTCCTTGCTGGCTGCTTAGCTCTGCATTCACGTTGTATGGATGGCAGGTAGCTTGCAGGTGGAATGCCTGAATATACACAAGCCAAGGAAACATGATTTCTTTCTTATGTGACAGCATATGTAGTACGGCAGAAATATGCAATTATCAATTCCCCTCTGTTTGCATAATTGCCTATTATCCCTATAGTCCTTTACAAGTTTCAATTTTGCAATTGGAAAGTTTCAGGTCTTCAAGAAACTAAATCTGAATTTTAATGTTATATTAAGATTTCTTATCAAGACCAGTAAATAGGACATATTTTCCTGATTTTTCATTAATGTGCCAGAATGTGGAAATCTTTCAAATATTTAACTCTCTGTGTTGGGACATACACATGCTTCTGATGTTAGTATACCATATGGAGACAACACTCATAATTTCTTTAAAAGTAACTTCTCCATTGAAGTTATACTTTTATGCCTAAGTTTTTAGTGGTACAGAACTAAATCAGCTCTGTTCAGCGCTTTTATCTAGATGTAAACCAAACTTTCTTGGCATACTGAAAAAAAATATCTATTTTAAAAATTATATTGTAATTATCCATTTCTCAACAAGCATGACAGTGATATGAATAGTTATGTTTCTAATATTCTTTGGCCACTCATATGTCTTTATTTGATGGTTAAAACAATATTTGGTTATCAGTTCAGTTGGTTCTGCTGAGCTATGTGATGAAGATAGCATTTTCACATAACTAATAAAATATCAAGTAGAACTAGGGCAAGGGTCTTTTCCATTTCTTAGACAATCTTTGAAACACCCAATTTTTAGCAGGTTTGCATTTCAAAATTATGAAGTTTTGTACTTATCTAAAAAATATTTTGGTCATTTAGCAAATGCAAAAACTTTCATTTGACAAAGGCAGCAGTTTGTTACTAGGTTTTGAATAAATATGAACAGCAGCAGTTTATGTATATTTAATGAATATATTCTGTCACATCTGCAGGTTTAATTTACTTCAATGGCAATAATTTATTTTCGGTAGTTTTTTAAAAAAATGTATATTATCTAATTTAAAAATAATTATCTATTAACTAGGTAGAAAATTATTTCTGTAGATCCATCAGTATTTTAGCTTTCAAGAACACGATGTTTTGTTTTGGGATGAATGCAAGAAAGCTCTTGTTTCCTTCTTGTTTGGTTTTTATAGTGACAAAGTTCCGGTCCAGAGCAAGCAATATAATTAATTTCTAATGATTTTGAGACTTAGTCAAGGTATGAGAGACCAAGGTTCAAATTTTCTCCAATGTAAATCATGTTCCAGATAAGTGCTTTACCTGTAGGTTATTAGTCCTTCTGATTGATGATATTTCTTTTTAATAGATATGTAACATCTGTATTCTATCTTTTAATCTCAAACATTACATATCAAATTTTGTAACAAATCTTATTGAAAATTCCAATGAAATGGCTGTATATTCATCAGGAACATTTTCTGCACAGATTTATAATTCTTTTGAAAATTTGACTTTTAAATTATTTGAAAAAATGTTTAGAAAATCTTCAGCCAGCTAAACTGAGTATTAGAAAACACATGTCTGCACATGGACATATATACATGTACGCACAAAGTCTTATTCAAATAACTGACTATGTTCTCATATCCTTATGGTACTCTGGAAATCAGAAATTTCAGCTTATTGAATGAACCTGTCAGCTCCATGAATAATTCAACAACTTACTCATAGAATGTCAGCAAATTTCTATGAGTTAACTTTACTTGGAATTTTTTATTCCATTTTTGGAATATGTAAAAGCACAACTTTAGAGAGCTGGAGGGTATTTTGTACAACTTATGTCCTCTTTCATTTTCAGTGCCGTGGGCAAGACTGAACTGATTTATTCTTACTCTCTTATGAGCATTTCACATATTTGCTGTCCAGAGCACAATGAAAAACTCATTTTAAGTCATTTTACTACCATTCCTCTAAATCAGTTTTTTATCTCATCTTGTATGTGTACCTCCTGTATTGTATACTCCTTTTCCTGGTCCTTATGGGAAGGAAAAAAAATGGGTGTCAGTGCAAGTACGGTGTATATTTACTTGACTGTACAATAAATAATATAAAATCTGTTGTGTCACAGTGGAAAGACGACTAATCTGATGGCAAGTTTGTGATACATAAGGCAACAGCTTCCATGAACAGTCAAGCCCCTGTTAAATATATCTTGTTAGATATTTTATAGTACTGGACATCTCATAGATATCTTTTGGTAAAAAGTAGGAAAGTATTGTTTAAAACAATCCTATTTAATAGCCCTTCTCAGCAAACATTAACTCCCTTGCTTAATGTGCAAGTCACATTATTGATTCTGTGTGACTGAATGCAGATCTTAAATTATTTATTTTACTTCTGAGATGATAGGATGACATTTTGGGATTTGTTTTCAACAAATGATCTCTGATGAAGAAAGAATGGGGTAAAATTGATTTCTCATTTATATTTGTTTGGTCATTCAGATTTAATGGCAGTAGAGCTCCAAGAAAATACGTTGCATCTCAGACAGTTTTGTAAAAATGTGACTTAATTAACTGTAGAAAAATTTTATCTGTCTACAAAATTATTTAAACAATTTCAACTTGATCTTACAGTGGCCTTGGAAAATTGTACTGTGGTATCTAGGTCTTGATTTCCTAGGAAAAACTGCCTATAAAAAATGTTTACTTGATAGTCATGAGTTGAGACCATGAAGAGGCATTTTCATTTCCTAGGCCACTTCTTGCTCGTTTGTCTCATTGCTTTAGATTTGTTTCATTAAGAGTCAGGACTGACTTAGAATCAGTTTAAGGGACATGGATATAGCATGTAGCTTTTGGCCATTGAGCTGACCAGCATTTCAAATGTAGTTTGCTCCCCCTGTATTTCAAAATGTGGATGGCTACATCTTCTACCCTTCACTGGAGTGACTCTGATTGTGCATTAAACCATGACTGGTGCAACCTCCTATCTTGAGGGCCTTAACATTGCAGAAAAGACACAGAACATGTCTATAGAATGTACAGAAGAGAGCAACAACAGCTTTAATTCATGTAATAGGTTAGACAAAAATGCGGATATACATAAGTAGATATGTGTGCATATATATATATATTCAGTTTGCAGATGTTTACCTTCTCTGAAATAATCGTTATGTTCAAGCTGAGTGAACAATGTTTACTAGACAGCTTATTCTTAATCATTCATTGTGTAAATAGGCTGGAACAGGTATCAGAATTTTTTTCAAATATTTGCTTTCATGAAAATTGAATTAATTTCCATTAAAGGCTCTCTTTTTTCCTTTCTGTGTGTATTCTAGCATGACATTAGTGTTTATAGAAAATGAGATTTTCAAGAGAATACTATATAAATATAATTTTGAATTCTTAAAGGTTTATCGAGTAAGATAGTTCTGACACTTGTATTTGTCCAAGTGCATGACTTGAATAGCATATATTTGAAGAAGGTTTTTGATGTGCAGTCATTTTTAATGAGGGGGGAAAAGGAGGAAAAAATTAATTTTGTATACCAGGGTTCATGAAAATAATCAACCGAAAGTCATGAGAAGAAAAGAAGGCAAATGCATCAGCTGTTTTGACTCAAGTGGAGCAACTAAATAAGAGTTAATTTTATAGTTCAGGCCAAGCAGTAGTATTGTCTAAGTTTATTTTGCAGTGATTAGAGAGGTATCAAACCACTTGAACAAACTTTAGTTACTTAAAAGCACCAACAGTCTGTTTGAATAATGAAATGTGTCATTCTTATTTCCTTTCTATTATTGGGATGACTTATCTGAGTAAATAGTGCAATTAAAAATTACACTCTCTGCTTGGAATCCTGCTTTTATTTGCACAAATCTTCCATTTTGAAATAAATACAAGTCTGTGTATTCTACAAAAACAGAATGTACTTGTGTAAATCTAACCTAAATTAGACCAACCACATTTAGATATTATAATAAAAAAGAAACAGGAAGATAAGATGGAATACATAGTGATAAATGCCTTTCATGTATTTCCTCTTTTTTCTTACAAGTCAGGATATTAAATGTGTGGTTGGAATCCCAGACAGGACCAAATGATGAATCAAATGTTTCACTGGTGCAGGAGCAAAGCCATTTTTTTTTAATAAAAAATGTGGATAAGGAGTTTGTCTGTCCTGCAGAAAATGAGGAGAAAAATTTTCAAGGCCTTTACCCAATGATATAACCAAAAGATATAACACTGATGGAGGTATTGTTTCTATGCCTGACAAACATATTTTACTATTGCTAGGTACAATCAAGAAATGAAAATCAAGAAAGCAAATAAAAGTAGATGGTAACTGGTGTTGCCAGAGACAATGCAGAAGTAGTGGAAATACCACAAAATAGAAGTCAATACAGAGTCCTAAACCACTTAATCGTAACCTAAATTTGGCTGCCTTTTCTGGAAAAGCCTGGTGCATCAGAGTTTGTCAATGATTTGTTATTCAGGAAGCACTGTCTGTCACGTCAGTGTCCATCAATAATGTAGTTTTCACCATTTTACTGTGACACTCAGTTAAGTACAACAAATTGTGCACAGCCTTATGCAAGATCTTGAGTTTGAGCTTACTGCATCTTACAAAATAAAACCCCCCAAAACCCCTGATACATATTTTAATGTCTCTAATAATGAAATCAGCATTTTTGTGATGCAAAATCACAGTCTATACAATTGTTTTAATTATGGGTCTTCCTTTCCTCTCACCTTGTTGACATCTATTTATGCAGTAGAGCAACACCAAGAAGTACTTTCCCAAAGAGAAATTTCTAATTACTGTGTTTACATTTCTTATTATCTTCAAGAATCAGGTTTATAACTGCAAGGATGCGCAAGAGGGTAACAGATTTCTGTCTACATCAACAAAAAACTAAAACTGGAATAAATATAATAAAAATACAATAGGATTTAATATATATTAACTTTGACTAGTTCAAATTTTAACACATCTTCTCATATACTGGGATGGCACAGGTCAAAAAATGAAAAGCAATTCTTTTCATAAAATGGAAATCAAAATTGTTGCCATAGACTCCTCTGCTCAGTTGAGATGATATTATAATAATAAAGGTAGATGAAAGCAGATGTAAAGATAGAAATTAAAAAATATATACTTGGTCATCTCAAAATCATTCTTCCATCTTTTAGAGATAGAGCTTTCTCATTTCCTTCATTGTGTTCAGGACCATGCAATTCATATCAGTCATCTTTCAGGGTCTGGTCATACTACATAGAAGTAACAGAGGAGACTTATCTATATTAGCTTTATTGGCTGAACAAACAATATGAAAGACACTTATTTTAAATTGTTTTTTTCACATACTCCAACATTGTTATTAATTTACTGAAAGATGATAATCACTATTAAAAAAAGGGTTCATTTTTTACAGTAGTCAATTTAAAATAAAAATATATGATGCCAACAATTTGCCTGTGGCTTTGTTCCTCAGACTGATTGATATAAGCTTATGTGTATGTAAACATCCAAACTTATTTTTTCTCAAGAGGGATGCAAACTATTTACATTTGAATTTCCTGATGGTTTTCACAGTTTTCTTTGCTTCTTCAATAATTAAAATGCTAACTCTAAAGGGAGAAGTTTGATTTTTAAGCTTAGTTCTACATTATCTTGCTCTTACTTTTAAAGTTCATTAATTACTTGCGAAATTATTAAAATTAAATCCTATCTACAGGATGCTACCATGGAAATCCTTTTGTCATGATTGCAAAAAGGTCACGCTCTTTTGTGGAACCTAAGGAGGACCTGTTGGACAGTAAAAAAGAGCAAAGGGTATGGCAACACAAAGTCTCTGGCAGATATAAAACTTTGGGGGAATATGCTTGCTATAAATTCTCACATCACTTTTGATATTAAGCAGGAGTGTTATGGTCTGCAGTTCTTAATATGAACTGTGGAAAAATAAATATCCTGTTATGAATTGTTATCTGAGCTTTCGTCTATCTGTCAAAGGACTCTTATACTTCTGTTTTAAGGTTTAATAAAGCTGTAACCTGGAGCTCGCTGAAGGTTAACACATTTACTTTCAAGAAAATAAAATTCTATGGCAGATAAGGTCATTTATTACTATACAAATAAAAAAAAATAGTTTTTGTAGTCTAAAGGGAAACATTAATGGATTTTGAATTCACAGTGTGTGTGAATAAAATTACTTCAGATACCCTAAGGTTCAGGTGAAACCTGAGTCGTATGTAAAGTAAAAGTATAATGAAATACCTGATAATCCTTAACTGTTCTTAAAAATTCTGAGCACACTTAAACTACTTCCTCAATCAAAATTAAAATAAGCATAGATTTTACAATAGGATACAGTATAATCACAGGATCTCAAAGGTATAAGCTCAGCTGAAATATTCTGCAGACTACTACTCTTTATCGACAGAAGATCTGAGGAGTCCATCAAACTAGTCCAGTCATATAGATATTTCACCATAATCTCTTTCTAGTTAGCTGAAATTTATTAGTAGGGTATTAATGAATATCCAATAAGCTTATAATGTATAAATTTACATACACACAAAATGATATTCCTAAATAATTATTTTACATCAAGTAATCTTTCTGTATTACAGAGAACATTTCCAAAATCTTACTTGACAGCTTTTAGTATACTGGGTATTGAAACCTCTCACTACCTTGTTAGTTCACTCTGTTGAGTGTTATTACAAGTATTTCTATAAACTTTTTCACACTTCTGTGTGGGTTTTTTATATGTTTTAACATTTGGTATTATTTTTATACATGCAATCTATAAGATTCAAGTGTCAGGTTAGCAATTAATGGCTGGCTTTTCGAAAGTAATTGGAAATCAACCTTGACAACATGCATGTGTTTTGAAAAATACCATCCTGCGCAGCTTTATGCCTTTTGGTGTTACAAGATGCCCTCCAGATCCATTCTATGTGAAATATTTCCTTATCAAGCATGGTATTTGTTGTGTATCATAGGCATAGTGTGCTGGGTGTACTCTGGGAAGTAACAGCCAAATAAACAAGTATTCTGCTATAAAGGGTGTTGAAGAGCAGTATGCTTATGCAGGCTCTAAAGCCTCAAAGCATGGTGCTGGAAGGATTGATTCTCATGAAGGTGGAGCAGCAAAGTATGCAAACAAAGAATTTCTGTGACTGGCCAGGATGGTGAAGATCAGGAATTGTACATTAGAGGTGTATGTGAGGCACACAAGTCTTTCACCTTTCTCTTCATTTAGTGACGATTAGAAGCACCAATTCTAGGCCGAGTCCAGGAAAATAAGGCAGCTAGGGAAAGGTGTCCATATAGTGGGGTAGCCAGCTGAACATGAGCTACAGAGAAGAGACAGCTCTTCAGGCCACAGAAGGAACATCCTGTGGTGGGTAGCCACTTGGCTGGAGAGAAATTGTTAAAAGTTGGGGAAAGGTGTTACTCTAACAGCATCATATGTAGTTAATCTGTGGAGAACTTCACCCTATGGTGTGGATGTTAAAAAATTGATGGATGATTGAGAATTGAATGGGTAAACGCACGGAAGGAAATGTACCAAAAAACAAATCCTGGATCCAAATATCCTATTTTAATATTTGTGTGTCTGATGCTATTGGAAATGAGATATTTGGGTTAACTTTTGATCTCACCCAGAATAGCCATTCTTATGATTTTTTGAAAGCACGGCTGAGGACAAGATTCTCAGTTTATACATTATATTGATTTGTAGTGATTTGTATTGAGAATTTCAATGCATCACAATGTGCAGTCAAACTAGGAATTTAAGGATCACATTAAATCAGTAAAACTAAGTAGTTTAATCCTAATCCCAGGAAATAAGAAATTTAAAATCTTTATTTCCTCCCATAAATGGATAAGAAAATAAAAGTGTAGGCTGAGAAGCAGTGTTGTAGCACAGCAGAAAAAACCTAAACTGATATTTTGTCAAACTAAATTCTGGATTTGGATCTGTAAGTTATTGCTCTCTGTCATAAAAGTGTGACTTAATTAACTAAACTATTTCCTTTTTCCAGGCTGAACAACCCCAGTTCTCTCAGCCTTCCCCCTTAGGAGAGGTGTTCCATCCCTCTGATCAGCTTGGTGCCCCCCCTCTGGAGCAAGTGTTAACTCTGTTCTTATTTTTCCCCAATCCATTGTCTTCATCACTATCACCTGTGGTTATCAAATCACCCCACGTGGTTATCTCAATGTAACTGATATTACTTGTATGTTTACTTTAATGTAGCCATACTGTAGTGATGAGCATGAGGACAGAAACACCAAGAAATAAAATGCTTTAGCAACTCCAATTTTATGTGGAGAGAATTATTCATATAGCTATACTTCAGAATTGTTTGTATATATTTGAATTTCCTCCAGCTGCGAAGTGAAAGCTTTAGGGTGTACAGGAAAGAGAAGAAGAAATAGGAGGCAGAAGACTAATCAAATATGGTAAAATTATGAGATTAAAGAAGAATTATGAGATGGAAAAATTGAAATAAAGAAAAAAAGCCATTTATGTTTCACATAAAAGAGGTTTCTTAGCTAATAGATATATTAGCTTCAGGCAGCAATAAGTTTTAAAAATTAAAAACAATACATAATTTTTAGATCACTAAAATTAAAACGGTGACAGCACTAGTAGATATGATATATTGCAAAGAAGTATTTTAGTCTTCAGGATAAATAATTTATTTTCAGCACTCTCTGCAGTTGCCTAGCCAAAAATGTTAATGATTTATTTTCCCTAAATGAAAGTTGTTGGAAAACCAACTTGAATGAGAGCAGTCCTGAGAAGGATGTGTAGGTTCTGGTGGATGAGAAGCTTGACACGACCCCTCAGAGTGCAGCTCAGAGGACCAGCTACAACCTGAGCTGCATGAAAAGAAATGAGGCCAGCAGTTTTAGGGAGGTGATTCTACCCTTCTGCTCCACCCTTGTGAGGCCCCATTTGGATTGGTACAAGTATCTAATTTTCCTTTATTTCCTGGATTTTGTCATTCTTGCTTGCAATAGATTATCTTCAAATAAACATTGCTATTAAGAAAAGCTTTTTTGATAGTAATCAGCTTAATTATGGAAACCAGCTTTTTAAATATATAGTTTTGGAAAGGTAAGAAAAAGGAAAATAGAATCAAGAAAATTATTACAGAGGAAGCAACAGATAAAAGAAAAAAAACTCATGGAAATCAGGACAAATCCAACAACTGTACTCATTTTTTTAAGTGCCTTATTCAGGACTACACAAATTTTACAAGGACAGAGATATACTCTGAAATATACCTAAAACTAGGTTCTTAGAGTGATTCTGGCATTTTCTTCATGTGGAACTATGCTGAATATATTTTATTGCCTTTCAGTGGAAATAGGCACTTGGTTTATTTTCTCTGAAAATCTTTACTAGGTGGACTATAAATCTATTCTTAAAAATTGTGATTACTTTTCACATCAGTGGAAGAAAAATTCTAGCATATTTAGCAATACCAGCAAGGTGTTATTTATGCAGGTATGAGTTTTAACTGTGCCACTACAGATGCAGCATGTGTGTGTTATCAGAGAGGCACTAAGTACATGGCACATTCATTTTTATATGGTTTATAGGTTTAAAAGTCTCTTGAAATATTTAAGTATGTTAAAAGTGTTTGAAATATCTGGTAGGTACTCATTAGTTGTCTCTTTATTACTTTGTTCAATTAATGGAAGGCTATAAATTTTATATTAATTTAGAAATGCTTTTGGCCTCTCACAGTTATGATCTTTTATGATGTGTATGTCTTTAGTGACATTAAACAAAAACAATTGCTGGATCCTGGAATTATTTTAGAAATATTTATTCCTTACAGTAAAACTGTCTTTAAACTCAATAATGATACTGTAAAAATTGCAGTACCAGGAGAGAAAGGTCTTTAGGAAGAAGTGGTTTCAGACTCATACAAAGGCAGAGCAATGCGGGCCTAGTCTTGAAAATGAGAGCAGAGGAAGGAAGAAAGGGAAGGAAGGAGAAAGAAAGGAAAAAAAAGCTCTTCAATGCAAATTAGGGTGGCAGTTTCTGATTGTTGATCTGAGACTCATTAGCTGGGTATAGATAGCTAAATAAGCTCTAAGGAATATAATTGGTGAGACAAAATGTAAGGAAAAGTTGATGGATTAGAATTATTGATGCTGGCAGCCCTGAGTTTTCCAGGGAAACGCTGGTGTGAAGTAAGGAACAGATGCTGAACAATATGGCACATCTGATTTCATGCTGCTTGTGCACACTGACCCTTGGCATTCTCTATGAGGTCAAAAGATTTCTGAAATTTCAGTGAAGAGGCACTATGGGCATAGAGGTTGACAGCTTAAATCAGGTGTGTGTTTTGCCTTTTAGCAAATATCAGATGATGGTGGGTTTAAATAAAATTTAAGGCTCACCAGAGAATGCCTGAAATGCTGGTTGTTGTAGAATTTTGCAGCTCTTAAAGAACTGTTATATAATCTGCCATAATTTATTCCTGATCTATTTTTATTCTCTTCATTTGAAGGGTAGAAACTATTATTCAAAGTTATTGTCACTGCTGAAAATTGATTTCAACAAAGCAACTTGCACACAGTTTGGGAAAGGATGTGTAGAACTAAACTATTAGCTAGAATTACATTTATTACTTGATGTACTGTATTTTTTTTTAGTTGCATAGGAAAAATGATGATACATGAAAATAAAGTTCCAATTTTCATTTGAAACTTAAATAACCGTTCTCCCTGTCCCAATGATCTACATGCTGACTTTTAACATTTAAATACTGTTATTTAACCAAACCCACTGTTGCTTAGAATCTAGCTGTTAACAGAGACATTTATCTCTAGCTACTTTCTCTCATGCACTTTTGCTACAGAATAATTAGTTAGTAGATGATAATTTCAGTGTTACTTCAGTTAAGAATTATGAGATATTATGAGAAACTGCAGGTGAATTAAACACTCTAGAGTGTGAAGTATCACAACTTAAGATATAATTTCACATGCATCAGGTGTAAAAAACGTACAAACTGAGCTGCTCAGACCGAGCAATAGGGTTTTTCTTGATCCTTTGAGAAATAATCTGTTGCAAATACATTCCATCTGAGTCAATAAACATGTCTTCTGAATGTGTTTTCTAGAGAAGTAAAATTTAATAAACGATAAAGATACATATAATAATAGATCAATGCAATCTGAATAAACCTCATAGAGATTTTATATTTTATTTTCTTGAAACAAGCTACAAGAATGCCTGGCGTGAGTGGAAACAAAAATTTCCTCTGGACTGGGGACATCAGCATGTGGGAAATGACAATTACCTTTTGCAAAGGATTCAGTCAGCCTCTCTGTCTCAGAAAGATTAGAGACCTGGATGTGGTGACAAATATTAATTGTTTGAGATGTTTATCTTTTTACACAGACAGATTTATTTTAAAAAAAGCTAATTAGGTGATAAAAAGTATTCATATAGAACAATAAAAATTTTATTGTTTTGTTTACAATTCAAGGTAGTAAACATAATGGAATAGCACAAAATGCTAACTCCTGTTTAGTATTTTATTTTTATCATAGATGGCTAATTTCCTGCCTGATTTTTTATTTTATCATAAGCATTTTTAAAATTGTGATGCAATATTACTGTTTTGGATATACATTGTGTATTTGCTGGAAAAGGTAAAAAAGGTAAAAAAAGGTAAAAAGGTAAAAAATATTTATTTCAATAACCTTTACAAGGACCCAAATAAGAACAGTGTGCATCCTCAAGAAATGACAATTGCTTTTTTTCTTGTGAAATTTCCAGTATCTTAGGATAGGATCTTGTTAATGGAAATAGTTTTGACTGTACCTCATAAATATTTTATGGGCATGCATGATCATGGTGATAAAATGTTGTTTATATGATGAAATGGTGTTTATAGTTATGGGGAAATTGATGCATATTAAGCATGTTACACAGGATGGGGGTTTTTTTGTTTTATTTTTTGCCCAAATGGTTATGTCTGGGATTGGAAGACAATGAAAATCAGGTAATTTGAGGCACTCTTTCGTGTTTTTGAAATCTACTAGCACATCTTTTGGAAGAGCTATTTTTATCAATACAAACATGTTAAGACAAAAAAAATTAATATTATTAATCAAAAAGAAACTCTTCTTTATTCAAATCACTCAGCATTTGCTCTTTATATGCTCCATCTTCTTAATGCTGAAGTGAGACAATAGCAGGTACTTTCAGTGGTTAAATGTTAATTTAACTTTATAGACTATGGATTATGATATAGCTTGTCCTTCTACTGTCTAAAGTTATATTGCAAAATATTTTTTAATTTTCTCATGAAAAAATTGCTTTTTTTTAGTAAGAAAAATATATTCTCTCTTTTTACAGGGAATGAATATATCGTATAATTAAAGTAATTTTTACACATGTGCTAGAGAATGTAAAATAGATTGCACAGTTACCACAAGGAATTTTTTTTTTTTATCAGATCAGATACTCAGATACTCCATGTTTCAAAATAAATTCATATGGACAATAATGAACACAAAATCTCAGTGAACAGTGGGAAAGTATTTTTCCAAAATGGTTGTTCCATATTTTACCCTTTATTCTGTTCCATAATTCTCAATGGAAACTTGCAAAATATCTTCTGCAAATAAATCTTGGAACTAAAGCTAGCAGCAGTTAAAAATATAGAAAGAATAAACTCAATGGAAATACTGGGTTTATGACACGTTATAATTTTCTTCACATCTCTATCAGATGACCTTCAATTTTCCATAGCTAATAACTAACTTTCTCTCTTGCTGTTTCTCCAAAGGTTATTCCTTTGCTAATAACTTCTCTGCATGGGTGCCAACCACACTTATGTCTCACATTACCCAGCCAGTTAATGCAATTAAGTTAGAGTCAAAGCAGTTGTATTCAATTTTGGTTTGCTTTTGTTTCAGTGTGAGTTTGTTTCAAAGTGTGAGTTTATCCCTTTAGCTATACCAGTTGAGATAACAAGTGATATTACTTTGTCTTGTTTCTTAGCCTTCTAATTTCCAGATTGATACTTTCAATATTTTTTGTATGTCATGCAGGAAAGGTGGTGAGAAATCAGAGAAATCAGACCACACTTGTATGTGATCTCTGTAAATTTTCATTGATACTGTTAAATTATCAGAATGTAAACACAGGGAAGAGCCACAAGATCAGAGATACAGTAGCAATACTGGCTTGTGAAATTCCTGTCCAAACTTTGTAGTCATCACCATTTTAATATTTCAGTTGAATTTTGGCATCACTACATGACTGAAATAACCTGTTAAAAACAAAATTGCAGTTTGTTGGGGAGTACAGCTGGTAGAGAAGAACTTGGCTGAGGAGTCAGGAAAGTTACTCCTTCAGGCTGCATGTATTGTTGTGAACCTGCTCCTTGCCAGGTTACAACCAACCAGCTGTCCTCTGGGGATTACTTACAGTAACATCCAGGAAAAAACAAATTTTTAAAAAGCAGCACAAATTTGATAAGAACAGATTTATGCTTTTTATTTGGATTTCACATCATGTTGGTCACAGAAGTTCCCCTGTGCCCTTGCTACTAGATCTCACTAGATTAAAAAACTCAGCCATATGTTGCATCTCATAAACAAAAGTTATTTAATTCCCAGACTTATTATATGAAAAATAATTCAATCAAATTCATTATTTATTTTACATTTTTCAATTTGTGTGTATTGTTTTTCATACTGTATTGTAACATCAGATGTTCTTTTGTGATTCCTCTGGACCAAGAATATGCAACTTCACTGAGCAAGCATTAAGTTTAAAGCAAGAAAAAAACAAAGAATAATGAGATTACAGTAAAAGAATGGAAAGTTGATGTTATCAGAAGACTAGAAAAGCATTTAAAAGGTGTAAGCAAGGAACACGGGAATAAAGATCAATTACATTATATTATTAAATGGAAACTTCACCAAGTCATGGGCACATCTCTGCTGCTATGGAAACTGTTTTCTGTGTAGTCTTGGAGTCAGGGCACTGAAGTGATTACAAGCAGGGAACTATACGTAAAATACAATATGAAACTTCCTTTGAAATACTGAAAATAGAGAAATAAAGGAATTTCAGTAAATGAGGAAAACTGGAAGAGAGTATTTTACAATTTTATAAACTTTTCTTGTTTCCCCCTGAAACAAAAAAAAACTTTTCACCGTTTTTAAGAACTATTCAGTAGTCTGGCACTGAAACTGCAATTTTGGAATGTAGGAGACAAAGTTAAAAGGAGGTAATACAGCAGCTTTATAGTGTTTGATCACGCATTTCAGTACTTCTGAAGACATCTTTCTAAATTAGAAATCATCACATTCCTAATGTATTTTGTAGTAATCCTATAAACTAATATTTTCTATGGAAAGGTTTATTAAAATTTTGCAATTACTTGAATAATGACAAAAAATATATCTGAGTTAATGGGGTATACTTCTTGGGATTACATCAATGGAAAATATAATTCCATTTCACAATTCTCTTTGTGAGAATTTGTCATTATTTTATGTTTCATCAACAGAGAAGCTTACTATAGTGCATTGTCAGATCTGAAATTATCTCTGATTTTTTTTTTTTTTTTAATTAGATATTCTTGATGTAGCATTGCAATTTTTACTCGCTGCTTTAAGAGTTGTCTATGTATAATCTATTCTGGTAGTGGCTGTGGGTCTCAGTTTATGAGCTGCTAATAGCTGTAGGCTCTCAAAAAAAGCACTGTCCCCAAATATATTTTAAAACCCAACCTACCTTTTCTTTCACAGTAACAAACTACAGTCAAAGCTAAAATACTTTTTCTATTTGCTGGGAAGGCATATCCAGATTTAAATATTTTTGAACTGGTATATAATTGAAGAGACTGCATGAACCACAAGTGTTTACTCCCAAAGTGTTTGTTTGGATGTATGAACACAGTCCTGTAAAAAAACCCAACCATTTCAACTCTTTCCTTCCATTCTCTTAACAACTGTAATGAGTCCATTGTTCTTGTCATGGTATCTGGATAGCACTTGCAGTTGGGATGGGGACAGGGTCAGGACTGCCTTCCTGCTGCCATGGACTGTTTTATCAGGTCACTCTTCTCTCAGGACTGCAGTCTGAAGCTGATGGAGTCATGACTTAGGAATTTGCAAAACTCTGTTCTCTTGATTTTATTAAAAAGAATAATGTAGCTTCTGCACTGTATCCTGGTGCCAGGACAGGAAAACCTGAGCAGGCCTTTTCCGATAATCTCTTCTTTCTTCCACTGCACATTCCCGTTCCTTAACCACAGCAGACTAGCTGTGTTCTGATATTAATACTTTGTTCCTCGTTTGTTTATGTTCTTTTTTGTTTGTTTTTTTGTTTGTTTGCTTGGTGGGGTGTTGTTTTACTTTGTTTTGTTTGTTGTTTTATTTCATTTGGGCCTTTGGGAGCAGAGTCAGGAAGAGTGAGAAAATATCAGGAAATCTGAAAATTTTCATTTTTTGTTCGTGTATAATTTTTTTTTTTTAAACTCTTCTCAGTTAATTTTTCCAATGGTAGAGGTCTGGGAGATAAAAAAATAGAAAGAAATATAACAGCAACTGCTGCAGCAGATTTCACTTTATGATACTGCATCTTAAGCCAGTGTCAATCAGTGCTGCATGCAGACACTGTTGCCCAGGCTGGCTGCTATTGCAAGTGTCTCCCAGGTCTCACACATTGCTCTTCCACTCTCTGCCATTTGATTTGGTAGGGTCTGACAGAGACCTTGAGATGTGCTTTGTGCTCCCTGATTCAGGTGAAAGTACAGAACAGTGGATAGATGACAGGGTTTGTCAATGGCTACCACACAACAATCCTCATTGATTACAGTCAGTGGTAATTGCCGGTCAGTCACTATGCTGGGCAGTTTATGCCTTTCTTTACTGGACGTATATTTTAAAAGTTTTTTCAAGATATTCCAAACTTAATAGAAGCTTTACAGCAAAGAGGGGTAAAAAAAGCTTATTTTTCTCTACTAGGAGTAAGGTTTCAAAGCTGCCATCGTACTACACCATAGTTACCTTTTTTCCAGGCTATTTTGTGAAGTTAGAATGATTTGCAACTCTGAAAACTATTTTGGGATACCAATTCTGCTTCAGAAGGAGCAGTAGTCTCTTTTACAGGATTTAGGATAAAGTCTCTTAATTCTGCTCTATCAGAATCATTCTATCCACCCAGAGCTAGTGATGCACTTGAGATTAACCCTTTGTGAAGAGATTAAGAGTGCTCTGTATCCCTAGGAACAGCAATGGATTCTGAGACTTCAGAGGGAGCAAGTGGGGTGGATCTGTGTCTCTTCAGAGGTGCTGCTTTTTAGTGAGCTTTGACATTAACCTGAAATGGAATCTCTTAAGTGGGATCTGTAATTTTGTATAAAAAAAACCATAATTGTATTTAAAAGTCTGTAAAAGTTCAGTAGTAAAAGAAATTTATTCTGTGCAAAACAATGGAATATGCATTTTTCAGTATTATTGATAATTGATAGAGACAGTACATGATCAGGAAACATTTTCAGAAGCTAAAAAATATTCAGTGCTATAGTATTGATTGAAATTTATTTACTGTACAGTTTTTGAGGAAACACTGCATTTCCTTATGGTAAAGGAAATATTTCCCAACANAGTGATTATATATATATATATATATATATATATATATACATGGTTGTAATAGGGTGTATTTCTTTGAGTGCTCCAATGTAGACTTATGGAACTGTGCTCTTATGCTTTCTGTAAGCTCTATAAAAATCTACACTGAATTAATGACCAGATTCTAAAACTTCCTGTGGTATCTGTAATTTACTCCAATATCTTCCATCAATCTTTTCAGTACTATAACGAATTAATAATAATTCAGTACTATAAGTTCTAAGTTTAAGTTATGTTGGAAGATCAAAAAGAAGGGATTTTAGCTTAAATGTTTTAATGGAAATTCTTTTATTATGTCAAATGTCAACTTTGCCTTAGTAAAGAGTAAAAAATATGGTATGATTTGATTCAATTTTTTTTTAAATAACTTAATATAAGGAAGGAAGATACCCTAAGATATGAGAGTTTGTTTTGTTTTTTTTACTGATTTTGCTGTAAGAGTTTTTCAGCATATGAAATTTATGCATCAATTGCCTCATAATTTTGGAGAATTACTTTCAATTAAACTTTCATAAATAGTGATGCACCAGGCAAAGTAAAATATTGTGTCTTACAGAGAAGTAATACTGCCCTTTCTTTGGCCATGCTGTGTGATTGTTACTTTTGACACAGAAATATCTGCCATTTTCAGTGCTTTTTGACAGCTTGACAGACCATGTTCATATCTAATAAATGTTTATCTTGATGAAAACTGTACACCTAAACTCCCTAAAAATTAACATCTTGTTTGAATGGGAAGAATTTGCAGCTAGTATTATGCTGTGCCTAGACAGCAACTGATTCAAAAATAACTGTTATTTGTTAAGTAATTATGATGTGTACTTGAGAAAATTATTTTTCTTCACTGTGATTGACCCTTTCTCTGTTTACATTTAAACCATGATATGAAAGGATTACATTTAAAAACTGAGAAGTCTGTGCTGTCACTTGCAGGCCATTGAAAGTTTTCAAGTTTATGAACCTCTCTCTGAGTTCTTTGCAGACTTCCTCTGTCAACATCCTTGATGACATATTGATTAACTTTTCTGAACATTCACAAAGTTCTCAGGAATATTAATCAAACTAGCAGTATGTAAAATCCAACTAGGTAAGGTGGCCGCCCATTATTATCCCTTTAAAATACGAGTATTATTTTTATATGCTGCACATTTGAAAACGGGTTTTTTTTTGGTCAATGATAATTTTCATTTGTATTTTCCTTTCAGAAGTATATGTCACCACTTTATATACATTCAGACATTTACTTATATAAACTACTAACTTAGAAGGCTTGATTATATTGTCTAAATTAATAGTCTCCCTGAACAACTCTGAAAGTACATTAGCACAATCCAGACCTAATGAAAGAGCAAATGCAGAATCTCCTCACACTGTTCAGAAAGTCCAGTTTATTACTGACACGTCATTCTGTCTATGTGAATAATAATAGCACATTAAATTTTCAGATTTTCGGTGTAATGGCTACTAGGCAAAAAGTTTGGGGTTGATCGATTTATTGATTTTAATGCCCTGTGGATATGCTTCTTATTCATATGAGATTGCTTATTAGTGTTGTTTCTCTTAAGTTTCTTCCTTAAATGTTCTGATGCTACTGATAATTTGGCCAATTTTCCACTAATTTTACAGTTCACTAATCCAATCCATATGTACTTTTTTTGGCTACCAAGATCTAAAAGCTTTGTTAAAATCAAGATAAGTTACATCATCTGCTTTCCCTTCCATCTGCAGAACTGTTCATCTGATTTTAGAAACAATTACTTCAATCAAGTGTTATTTGCTAAATTGCTTCTTTGTTCTGTAGTTGGAATATTGAATAGTGTCAGCTACAAATTAGTTTAACACAATATATTTAAAATATTTGTAGTGGAATCTGAGAATAGTTTGAGTTGTAAGGGATCTTAAAGACCAGCTTGGATGGGGCTTTGAGTAAACTGTTATAGTGGAAGGTGTCCCTGCCCATCACAAGAGAGTTAGAACGTAGATTTCCAACTAGAATTGGAAAATCAAATTGCATTTCTAGTTAGTTTTGTTATGAAAACAATATGACTCTGTAAAAATTTTACTTATAGGTTTGTCTGTCTCTAATCCTAAAAATGAAACTCAGGTTAAACTGCAGTGCTATTTGAATGACAAGTAAATCCTGCAGTAAGTGTGAGTCACCCTGACCAGAACACAGAAAGTGTGATCCATCACCAGAAGCTGACTTTGCATTTAAACCATCTGTTATGGAGTTTTATGATAGTTACTCAGATGACATCAGTACAAATAGGTAAAGTGGGAATATAAATGGGTTATAAAACAGTGTTTTTCATGTAGTGGTATAAGTTATTGTTATCCAGATTGCCAGTCAAAGATTTTAGTAGAGATTGCACGGTATAAAATTGTTGATATTAAAGTTGCTTCAGCAGGAAACAGATGGTCTGATTTTTTCAGCTCTGCAGTTTAGATCATTAGTGTAACTGCAATAAAAAAAAGTCTTTGTAATGCCAGTGAAATTTACCTCATTACTCCTGGGCAAGTCACTCTTGTTAAAATCATGAAAGAAATAATGTTGTGTGTGTGTTTTTATATAGGAGAATATATTATTTGCTGATGCAATTGCTACATCAAACAGTAAGAGGAATATTAGAAACAAGTTGCAGAAAAAGATCTAGTTTGATTTTAGGTAGAATAAAAGCTCTTGTGGTCAGATCAGAGGAGAAAAAATGAATATAAAAAATACTCAGTCTTAAGTGAATAAGCCTTATTTTTTTGCCACCAAACAAATCTTGAATACAGCAAACAATTTGCATTATCACCCTAGAGATTCATGTGGCTATTAAATGATCATTAAAGAGAAGATAAAATATTTGGAGTCCATATAACATTAGTCATTTAACTGAACAAATCCATCAAGATGACATCATATACAAGTTATGAAAAACACTACTTCCTAGGGCATTTTATAAAAATTAATGTAAAAATAAATTTTTCAGTCTCTATGCACACTTGGATGGAACTAAAGATTCATATAAGAGGAATGGTTTCTATATCACTACAACATAGATAGTCTTAGACATTGAAATCACGCAAATGTAGCAGTTACTTAGAAATTCTCTGTAAATGCTTACTATTCAGTATTTATTTAGGAAGAATATTTAGGAGAATACGCATTCTACTGTTGCCTTAAGCAAGAGTTCTCTATAGAATTTAAAGGTAGCACTGGTGTTATTCAACTAGTTGAAAAATTCTGAATGAAGCTTTCTCAGAATGTTAAGTTTCTTTATCTTCTAGATTTCATCAAGACTTTTTTTATTATTTTTAATGTATGTATGAAATGCTTTTCAAGAAATGCATTAATTCTGACATTGAATTCTTACTTGAATTCAAAGTCTTACTTGAATTTCTTGCAACAATTCTGGCTTGAATTTCCAAATTCTAAATTGCTAGATGGAATCAAGGGGTCCTAAGCTGGCCAATTAAAATTACTCCTTAAATGCAGCAGACAGAACTCATCTGGGACAGCTGAACCATGTTCCTGGAGTTTCCAGGTGCTAGGATGTGGAACATGGATCTGTGTGGCTCAGACAGCAGCAACGCTGCCATGTCAAACAGCTAACAAGCAGTGTGCAGAGCTTCCTCATTATGTTGGTGACATCAGATAGTGTAGCTTAATAGTTTTTACTCCATGCCTGGAAAAACTATCTGCGCAAAACTGACTTATATTTTGCCTGAATCTGTAACAAATTTGCTTGCTGCTTGTGGATGCCTGTGTTCAATGTTGAATAGATAAAGTTTGCAAAACTTAGGTTTCCATTTAGTCTGTTTCATAACACTTCTACATAATTCAATTTTATTGTCATGCAGAATATTTAAACACCTGCTTTCTGGTAGTTTATTACATACCAATCTAGAAATAAAAATTAATTTGGTGCAGTTTTTAATATTTGTTCATTTTAATGTTATGAATTATAAATGTGCTGCATGCTGAGATTATTTATACCTAGTTTTATGTTTCTTATCAAATAGGATGCCATAGAATCATGTAAATCCTAGGAAGAAAGATAAATATTTACCCTAGTCTATAAATTCCCAGAGTAAGATGACACTGGAAGAATTAACACAAAACTGTGCTTTGTCATTAACATTTTATTTAGGCTCTGCAGTCAGATTTCTAAATAAGTGAATAAGAATCTTACTTCATTAAGTGCTGGCTATTATCTTTATAGGTGACATCTTTCAAGGTAAATTATTTGAAAAATTTGAAATTAGTTTAGTTAATGGTTAGTCAGGGAAAAGTAATAGGAAAAAAATCCTCAAAAGATAGTCTCCTACACTCTACATCTAGATCCTCAGTTTAGTAGATTTCATTGCTTGTGGGGTTCTTTTGCTTTTTTCCCCCCATTTCTAGCTCTTATCAGCTCACAGTGGAATTGAATGATTTTAATTACATGTAGTTACTTTCCTTTTATGTAGCCATTGATGACTTTCCACCAATGCATACAGTGAGGGTAACAAACAGGAGGAGTTGTAAAGTATGATGCAATTAGAAATCTATGACCTAATTGCTCTCACAGAAACATGGCGGGATGAGTTACAGAGCTAGAACACTGCCTGTGAGGGCTACAAGATTTTCAGAAGGATAGACTGGGAAGGAGGGGCAGAGCTATTGCTGTTTGTGTTCAGGAATGGATAGATTGTGAAGAGCTCCCTCGGAGTCACAGCTGTCAACAGGTTAAGGGCCTGTGGGTGAAAATGAAGGCCAGGACCAGCAAAGGACAGGTTTCAGCTGGAGTCTTCTCTGGGAAGCCTGTTGAAGAGGCTTCTTGCTTCAGAGAGAGGAAGTGTCACACACATAAGCTCTCATCCTGATGGGGCTTTCAGCCACTTGGATGTCAGATGGGAAAGCAATACAGCAGGTTGCAAGGAATCCAGGAGACTCCTGGGGTGTATAGAGGCCACCTTCCAGCTCCAGATATTAGACAAACCAGACAGTAGTAAGCCCTGAGGGACAACGATACCAGCAGGTAGAAGAATGTGAGACAGAATTAATGACATTATGGAAAAGATTTGAGAGTCAATAACAAAATCTAGAGATAGATTTGTTGTGTTCAATCGAGAATCTAAAATTTTTATTTCAGAGCCTTTCTTGCTTTACTAAGTGGATACATAGGAGCATGGAGACTAAAATGCTCTAGTCTTGCTTCAGTCAGCTACAAAAGGTCATCTTACCTCGTTCTGTTCAGCATTACCTTCCTTTTCTTCCCTATATAAAAATGAAGACTGAGAAAGCTAACTATGAGAGTGCTAGAAGAATACACCACTATGTCCTCAAATCATACAGTACAGAGCAAGAAAAATGCAAAATTTTCAGTAATCAGAACTTCAAGCTCAGTGCTTCTCTCCATGCTTTTTCTGCTACACTGATGTTATCCAAGTGTGGAGAGAGCTCAGCACAGGTTAAATAAAATTTTCTTCATTGAAATCCTCTACACTTACTTACTGCTGGTATGAAAGTTCCTGAAACATCTCTATTTACTATTTTTCTCCCTATGAGAAGTCTCAACACCACACTTCCAAGCTGTAGTCTGAAACCATTTTCTGTCCATTGTGGTTTTCTGTTTGCAAAATCTTTTTTTTTGTATTTTCTCTATTATTCCTAGAGAGTCTGACAGTGTGTCATTAAGATGTAGTCTTGACAGAATTATACTGCAGTCCTATCCCATGTTCTCCCATAAGGAATCCCAGAAGTCCATCTGAATCAGCCAAAGCATACATTGTCTTTCAAATTACATGTGACAAGATACGTATGAAGAATGGATACGGTCAGTTCTGTTCTGTTACTTAAGTGAAATGGAAGTTTATCAGGTTCTATGGCTGCACTTACTATAATTATGTCATGAACCCCAAAATACTTATTTCAGCTGAATGTGAATCTTTAATGTTAACCCACCTCAATGCACCATGGCATTGATTCTGTTCCCTACTGCTATTAGGTCATTCCTTAATTTTACTGTAGAAAAAAAGCCAAATCTAATACATATGCTTGTCTAGGACTGTAAACAACCCTTCTGAGAGGAGCTTATTTAAGAGCAAAAAATCTAAACTGAACAGTCTATTTGGTTTTAAATGTAAATTAATTGCTTCAAAAATTCTAAGCTTTTTGCAACAGATCGCAGCATCCTTTGCCTTTTAGTAACAAGTTGATACATGCTGCTGCCTTGCAGAATGAGTTCAAATAATTTGTTTTGGTTCTTTGTTAGATATTTTCCTTTGACTACTGAGTTGAAACCAGCATCTCACCAAGAATATTTTTAGTTGTCGCCTAAATGGGAATTAACAATGACATATCAGGCAAAAGCAGATATTCTGCAAAACATATTTTCTGAATATCTTACCATAAACCCTATGACTCATTTTCTGAATTTTTCCTCTTCATAATCCTCACCATCAACATATTTACAGTTGTGAAGCTATGAAGACAAATTTTTAGGCCTTCTTTTAGGGTGGTCAAAAAGCCAAGAAAAGCCTGATATTCTGATTCTGGATTCACATATACAGTTGGACTTTCTTATGCCTTTTATGTAAAACTTACTAGGAGTTTTGCCAGTAGAAAGCCTAAACAATGAACTATCAAAAAATCAATATTTCCCCAACTTGCAGTGTACAAATGTGTTATAATGAGCTGTATAGCATTCATTAGAAGATCTTTTCCTGAAGAAAGACAATATAGATTTTTACAGCTATGAATAAATATGCTTGATTAAAGTAAACCTCTCATTTTTTAATTCTTTGAAATGAATAATAATGCTTATTTTAAGAGGTCTTGAAAATAACAGAAAACTTGCTCAGGTTCTAATCTAATAACCTTCATATAGTGCTGTGTCCTTTCCTTCCTGAATGATAATGGTAGTTGATACTGACATACAAGAAAAAGCAAAGTTCCATCCTTCCTAGCACAGACAAATTTTATCAAGGACTGTAGTGAGCTTTGGCTTCAAAGCTTTATTTGCAACGAAGCACTGCCAATCTTATTGAAATAAAGAAGTATGTTCAAATCATTGTGGGTTACTCTGGTGTAAAACTATCTTTGACAAAATGGTAGAAGTTGTGAATATTCTATTTTGAAAATTATGTTATGATAGTAGAGTATGGAAATTGACATTTTCATTTAATCTGGGAGTACTGAATATCATAGAAAATGTTGGTTATATTTTCTAAATTCACTATTAGAAGTTTTGCACAATAGGTTAATTCTCTAGTAGGTCACATCAGTAGCAATATCTTACCAAGTTCTCAGTGGGCACGCTCTAGTGTCATCACTGATGGGGCTGTCCCCTTGTTCTCTCATGATACCTGAGAGCATCCATAAAGCGCTGAATCATTCGTAGACCAGTTATATATATCCATGCTGAGTTCAGAAAAAACCAAACAAACAAATTGGAAATAAAAAGCTTAGCTGAGATTCAAAATATAAGGAAAAAATGTTGATGTAATTTTTCATCAATATATAACTGATGAATTCTCAGAAATTTTTAAAAACTTTTCAAACCAACAACCCACCTTCCTTTTCTTCAAGCATTTAAGTTAAAAAGATAATTATTTGTTGGTTTTTAGACAGAAGTTTTTTTCAATTTTGTTTCTTTACATTAAAGAAACATATTTCTTTTCTGGATAAGGTTGATAATGCTACAACTTAGGGGGAAATATTTTCTTTAAAATAGTCTGCGACCTACTGTGCTACATCACTAGTGATTCATAGACAGAAAAGTTTACTGAATAACCATTACTGAGACCTATTTAAAGGAGAAACTTTATCAGCTATTTTGGATCTGAAATATATTTCTGAATATCTATATCTATCTATCTTTCTACAGATATAAAGGATAGAGGGTCAAACTGCAGAGTGTTAGCTGAAAGACAGATCTTAAATCTTCAGGACATATTAGAAACCACATTCAAACATTATATAGAAACCATATTTATATTAGAAACCATGTTGAAATATGAGAACAAAACAAATGTGATGAATTTCTCATCAATGAACACAGCTGTTTTTATACTTCACAAGTTACTAAAGTATTTAATAAAATAACACATAAAAATATTTGAAGTGACTAAAAAGTAGTAATACTAATATACCAAATTAAGATTTTAATATAGACTTTCTGTTGCCTTATATTCAGAACATTATTTTCATCACAGAAAATAAATGAGTTTGAATTTAGTGGTGAAATCCAGAGATTATAGTGAGTACAGTGGCACTCAAAATTATGTTATATAGAAATAAATGACTACTGGCAGTATCAAAAGGAGTATCAAACTTGGAAACCTGGAAAGCAGTTCCATATGTAAGCTCCTTTTGTTATGGTTTGACAAATAAAACCAGTATATTGTGACACAATATATGAAAATGCTGTAAAAGTTCTTTGTGATACAAGCTTTTGAAAATAGATGTGATCCCATTGTTCTGATCCAGGCTTGTATATATGATACTGAGAAAATATGCTTTGATCCTGTAAGTGGCATATTTCTCAGCCAGCATAACCACTACCTTAATTTTCAGAACTTGTTCTGAAGATGAAGTCAGCTCTGAAAAGTTAAAGAGAACATTTTTATTTTTGGGGGTAAATGGTGTTGCAATGGATTAAAAGATTCTATAGTCTAGAAAATTAAAAGCAATTTGAAATCAAATAACTTTTGGTAAATAGAGATGTAGTTAATTTACATCACTGTTTCAGTGTGTATGCTGGACTGCTAAATTTTGTTTAATATACATATTTAACTGCATTCAAGCATCAAAATCCACTACAGAAAATAACAATTTAAATACGTTAGCCATATCACACCAATGCACAGACCTGCACCATTGGAATGCTTTTATTGTTTGGTAAGGGCTTGACTACAGATCACCATACATGAGGAGTATTAAAGGAATCTGAGCTGGAGACTCACAAGATTATCTGTATCTGTTTCTTTCATGTGATCAGACAGAAGTGGAGGTTTGGCATTCACCCAGTGATAATATCTGACAAGACCTGGTGATGCAATCAGGAAGTGTCCAGGATCAGCAGAACGTGGGCCAAGCACAATGTAAAAATGGGCTGTTCCTGTCACATCCCATAACCTGTGCACCGCAGTCCAGATTATACTGGAGAAGTAGCCTTGTCTTCACAGAATCTAGCAATCAATTCCTGTCAAAACCAAAGTCTGTCTGCTCTTAGAAGGAATAGACACACACTGTCCCTCATGACAAGGATCTTGTCATTTACAATTTAGAAAAATATTAACAGTTTCTACTGCCAAGAACAATATTTTTTTATTTACTTACTTACTTACTTACTAACTAGACTCTAGTGTAGATCCGATTTTCCACAATGCCTTTCTGTCAATATTCCCACAGCATGTGTGTGAATATTCATGATGCTACACTTTTCTGGGTGTTCTTGGATAAAGCCAGTGCCTGCAATTGAGAGGATGATAAAATCAGAGACCTTACTGAGGGAATGTTACTGCTCAGTGAAGGTCAAGGGACTGAGCTTTATGAATAGGGGTATATCTTCTAGTTGTATAATCTGGTTTTAAGTCAGCAGCTAAAAAAGTATACCGTGTAAGAAAATAAAATAGAATTGAAGCAGAATCCTACTGTTTGCATGTCTCTCTGCAGATAATGTCTTATGGCTTACAAAGCAGCCTTTTATTGATAGCCACATCTAAATTATTTTCATACCGATTATGCTTGAGAAGTCCAAGATTTTTATGAATATGGTCTCGAGCTTAGTAGAACTGCAACTAATAGAACAACCTGGTGACTGCATGAATTATGTATTATTTTAATTGCTTTTGTTGATTGACTCAATTCATACAGATTTGTTCTCATATAAACTAGAATTGCAACAGTGAAAGAGAATAGAATATAGACACTATGGTATAATTTTCCTCTGTTGTTTTACTTGTATCCCTTTATAGTTTAAAATATTTGCATCTGGTATGTGACTACATATCAAAGCTGTGTATTGATAATGTACATGGAACATACTTGAAAACAAAGCAAATACTCCAGAAGAAAAACATACAAAACACTGACAAAAATATTCCATTGTTCACCCAAGTATTATTATTTCATTTTTTAAAAGCTTAGCCCAGACTTTAAAGCTGCAATTTTGCATATGGAAAGCTCTTTTCTGACTGTTTTCTCCAGGCTGGGTTGACACATATAATTTCAGTTAGTCTTTCTTGCTGGTACTAGAAAATATCTTTGTGTAATTCTGTGCCATCTTAGGTAATGCGCCTCAGCAATGGATTCAGTACCATTGACTACTCACAAGATGTGCTTGGCAGCAGTAGACTCCAGATGGTGAACTAAAAAATCCTGCTTTTCTGCAGCAGAAGTAGCATCTGGGTATGTGGCTGCCTTTCTTGTTGTTTTCTGTTCAACCTACTTGGCTCCCTTCCCTGTTTTATATCATCGTAAATTTCAAAATACTGGCGAGAAGGGCTCTTTTTAGGATACATTTTCTTGTTAATGAAAAGTGACTGATCTGCTTCAGAAAGTTAAAAGTTTTGGGGTGAAAGTGGTAAAATAGGAAGCACGCTTTTATTGTCCTGAATTGTATATCCTATCGACTAAATACTCTTTAGTGGTTTAGAGGCAATCTAGCTTCATTAGGAAATACTCTGGTTTTCACATGTTTAGAGAATTAGGCAGCATAAGTGGGAATGATCTGGAGATAATCTTCATCAGATTCACACCTAAACTAAAACTATAAATTTAAATTCACTCTTGGAGTTATTCCCAAAGCTTGTTCAGGCCTTCAAGAAGTTCAGAAAATGAGGATCAAGCTTGACAAGGGCTGTAAAGTACAAATGTTCTGCAGTAAAATTTGAGGTGAAGGAATTTAGAACGAAGAACACTTATGAAGTTTGTCCTACTCTATGAAAAGCTTGTTCTAGATGAAGGCAAAGATGTTTTTGCTTTGTTAAGAAGAGGAAGCTGTTATTCACCTTTTCATATCAGAGTGAAAACTTGATCTGTCATTCCTGGTTTATTTTTATTATAGGGGAAAAATGCCTAATTTTTTTTTTGAGAGTGTTAAAAATAATGGGAAAACAAAAATATTCAGTCCTTGCTCTTCAGTTATTGGATGTTTTGAATATGCTAAGAACATCCATTCTAGCAATCCAAGCAAAGGCTGTTTACAGTTGTCTGTATGCACCATATCAGATCTCTTCTAAGATAAATCATGCAATTAATGCTATTTAGATACAAGTGTAGAGTGAGAATAGATGGGATACAGGTGGGTCATACAACTTGCAGAGGTGTTTTCAAGCCTATGCAAAGAGGAATGGACATCTGTATTTTCCACCTCTGAAGACTTTTATTAATAGACTGTATTTGCCCATGCTTGAACAAAAATTGTCATGGACAAAAGAGGTGCCATGTATGCTGGAAACTCAAACTTCTTTATTTATTAAGGCAAGTGTGACAACTTATTATCAAGCCAAAAAATAATCAACCCTTTCATTTGCAGTTGAAATTCTTAAATGACAGAATCACAGAATGAGATTAAAGTCTTGCTATTAACCTTAATAAAATGATAGTTTTACTTATGAATCTTTTTTCCCAATGATTAAAAATCCCAAAAGGAGTTTGACAAATCAAGGTACTCAGATCCCAAGTCAAAGACCAAATTTCTCTTCAGGATTTCTTATGCTTCCATTTCAAAGAAAGAACTGTTTGGTTGCAATAGATATTTTAGATGCTACTCTATAATAACTCATAGAAAATAGCCAAACATAATTATAATTATTTGTAATACATACAAAGTGATATCAACTTTTACAGCTTCATTTGTCCAATAAAAATATCACACATTTTATCTGTGATTGTTTTGAAAAGTACTTTCTTTCATAATTGCTCTCTGAAAACCCATGAACCTTTTCTGTTAATAAACATGTTAAATTGCCATGGTCTTATCCAAATGTTTGTTTACTGTAAGTTTATGTCATTGTACATGACAGAAGCAATACAGCTAAAATTCATAGAAGTATTTGACTTCACAGTAAATTTATCTGAAATTTATTCTGTATGTTGCACTGGCTCTAGTATTTGTTTTTAAAAAGTTCTACTGTACTGTAGAGCAGTGGAAGTTTACTAACTGTATTGAAAATCAATACATGTGTCTTGCATACATTGATACTGCAAAAATTCTAAATGCTTCATAGCCTCTGAAACTTAAAATAGAATTACAGTTATGTAAAAATAAGCTAGATTGTAATTTATGGCCACTAAAATTTTAAAATATTCACTTGCATTAAATAATTGTTTATGTAGTAATAGATCCATGGTTTTAAATAATGAAGGCAAGAGTATTTAAGATATTGTTCTTCAAATGGCCACAACAAAGGGTGTAGACTTCCACAGACAGCTCTGATCCCATTCATATCCCATTCCTTTAATGCAGCAGGTGCTTGTCGTTTCTCTGGCCTTCTCTGGGATTGAGGCTGCACTGAGGAGATCAGCGAGCAAATGCTATAGGCTGTAGAGGAACGTAAGAAATAGCAGCTATGAGTCTGCACTACTTCACCTTCTACTTCTAGTTTAGGACAGCTCTTCCTCCAGAATGAAGTTGTTTTCTCTCATTTCACCCATATTGATTTGCTTTGTGTAGTGCTTCCTTGTACAGCTTTTGTAAGCTGATAATTCAATTTGCATTCCAATTGTCCAGTTTAACTGTGGTAAGGGGAGATTTGGCAAAAAGCATTGTGCAGTGCAAAAATGCAATTAGTCATGAGGTTAGTCTTAGAGCTTCCTTTTTCTGGATAATGAGTAGATTATCATAAGTACCATGTTACTATTGATTTTGGTTTTCAATTGATGTCTGTAGTCTTTTGGGGGTTTTTTGGTAGTTGAATAATGCATATCCAAACAAAACTCCACTGCTTAAAATTCTTGGGTGTTCATGGAATCATTTTCAAAGGAGTAGCCATAGCCGCTAGTACTTAAAATCCCTTCCAAAGGACTTCCTTTTGTTAGTTAAAGTAGGATTTATCTAGTGCTGCTTAAATTTAATTCATCTTCATAAAAATTCAAGCACAATAAGCGGTCATACTAATTTCTGACAACATAGGCTTTTCTATTACCACTACTAGCTGTACTTTTTTGGGGATTCTATGCTAGCAATTCAGCATATCAGAGTATCTACATCTGGGATTTACAAAGGGTCATTTGTAGAATAGCAAACTATATTAGTGTATGCACATTGGATGGATATTGTGAATTTGTATTTTGTAAGTTTAGGTGCTGCTTGTATATTACCTATGATGCCTTTTCAGGATGCCCTGAATTTAGGGGAGAGAATGCTAACTGAACCTGATTTTCATAGGACAGTAGAAAGGCTTGGTTGGGTTGGAAGGGACCATAAAGACCCTCTAATTCCAACCACTTTGCCAATGACAAGGATACTGCTCACTAGATCTGTTCACTCAGGGCCCCATCCAACCTGGCCTTGAACACTTCCAGGGAAGGGACATCCACAAGTTCTCTGTGCAGTGTTTTCCACTGCTTTACCATCCTCACAGTAAGATTTTTTTCTTAGCATCTAATCTAAATCTCACCTATTTTAGTTTAAAAGTGTTCCCCACCGTCCTATCACTATCTACACATGTTAATTGTCACTCTCTTTCCTTTTCATAAGCTCCCTTTAAGCACTGGAAGGCTGTGAGACATTTTTGCCAGAGCATCACTGCCGCAGAAATTATGTTCATTAAACAAGTGTCCAGAACAAGGAGTTTCAGCTTAAGCAGTGAGCATAGGGAAAGAGTTATACATATTCCCTTTCTTTGTAAGTGTTATGATCCAGTTATTAAAATGCTTAGATAACATGACAGTCTCTCACAAGAAGTGACAGAATTACTGCATTTCTTTTACAGTGTCTTATCTGTGTTCTATTTTTAAAAGATCAGAATTACTAAGTTCAAACCATATAAAACTTTGATTCTGGTCAGCAAGACCTAATCAGCAGTGCCTCTTTTGTTCACATGCTCTTCAACATATCTGTTGGAGAGGTTTAATTGTACACAGTATTCTGTGATTTTGGCTATGGTGTAGCGCTCTTCCTGTAAACCTACACAGAACGGTGTTATTGCTTACAAAGGTAATGTTGTGATATGTGGCAATCAGCCACATAACTCTGTTTAACCAGTTGGTAGAGAGATATTTCATTGTAATCTCTCTTTCCTGTTGTGTTAATTTGCAAACATCAAATAGAGTGTTGTTTTTTATGTCTGCGTAGCAGCTATCATAACCACTCTAATGTGATTAGCTTCTCTAAGCAGTACTGCAATTTAATTGATAAGAAAAAGAAGAGAGGAAGGGGAATTAATTTATCGCATAGCTGGTAAAAGATCTACTGTGGCCAATTCATCAAACTTCCTATGTAATATTAACAAGAAAGTCCATCCATTTGATAGTATAGTATGTGTGGTACTTTTCTTTTGTATTTAGTTCCTAGGGACTGTATCAAGATTGTTACAGAATATCTCCTTCACATTATGAGTGGGGTTTTTGATTGTAGTTCCTTAACTTTGACTCCTGTCCATAACTTTAAAGATGGAGCTCCATGAGTCTTTCAAAATAAAGTATAAGGCTTTGCAACATTTTTCCTAATCCTTTAATAGTTCATCTCATCCCTAGCCTTTCTCCTCAATTTATCAATGTACTTCTTGATTTTCTCTTGACCTTTGTACTTTGAATTTCATATAAAAATGAAAGAGACAATATAGTTAATCTCCTAAAACTTGGCAGGTGCTTATCTGCCTGTTCCACCATGAAGATTCAGAAGAAAGTTTTCACTTTTTAGATGAATTTTTTCAGAGACAAGTCTCCCATCTTAAAGAATTTTTAACGCTGTGTTGGGTTTGTGTGGCAAGGTTTTGGTACTGGTGTAGAGGAGAGGACCGTGGTCTATAGGGGTGGCTTCTCTGAAAAGATGCACTACTCAGTGTAGAAGAGTGAGTGGTAAGAGTGTGAGTAGGGGTGGCAGAGACCATGTGTGATGAACTGACTATAAACTCCATTCCCTGTCTCTCTGCACTACTACAGGGGGAAAGGGTTGAGAATTCAGGAGTAAATTTAAGTCTCAGGAGAGACTTCATTTACTTAAATATTTACTGCTTCTTGGCCTGTTATTTGAAGCAGCACAATAATATGCCTAAGCTGTTAAAAGAGTAATTGTTGTAGTTAAAGGTGGATACAGAACCTAGATGCCCACCTGATAGTGTGCATATTTTGTATAATTTTTTTTTTTATTTCCAGAAAACACTTCATTCAACCATATTTTCTTTTACTTCTTTATTTATGAATAGATGAATTTTCAGAGGTATTCTAATTCTGTATCATTTATCTTGTGCTTTGCTTATTTAATGTTCAAGACATTTTAATAACTATAGAAATGTATACCAAATACAGATAAATACACAGATGAAATGGTAACACTTGATACCAAAACTGGATTTATTAGCATTGATCAATCAGAAAAGCCACATAAGACATTTATGTTCACTGAGTGAATGGTTCCTACACTTAATGTAGGTAAAACCTAAAGGAGAAGATATGATTCATAGAAACAAAAATAGAAGAGAAGAATATGTTTATATATGACCTGTAGAAATGTGCAGGAACTTCTATAAAAAGGCTGCAATAAATACCTTTTAATTTTTTTTTAAATTAGCTCACAATAAAGAATGATATTCTACCAGTTTATAGGTTTATTCTTTATGAGTTGTATAAAAGAGCTTTTTTACTTTTTCCCCCTCCTCAGTAGAAGGTGTACAAGTCCAATGGTATTTCACCAGAGATAAATTCAACATGATTAAGCTTTTCATTAGGTAGTTTGCTCTTGGGGTAACTACTATTTATGTGAATATATATACAGAAAAACATATATGTATCTACATACAGATTATAAACAGAAAATTTGAAAATTTGTCCAAATTTATGACTGTATCTGACTAATATTATCTCAGTAAAATGTCTTGACAGCCCACCTTTTTTTACTCCTCTAAGTCATTGATAAAGACATGACCAGAGGTCACTGTGGTACACCACTTGTCACCAGTCTCCAGATAGGGAATGAACATTAATCACTATCCTACGTGTCTAATTGTCCAGCCCACTTTTACTCACATGCTTCTCCACCTGTCCACAACCTCGGACTGTCCTTCTACCCTCTTTTGAAGGCAGGTGCAACTGCTATCTTTCCCCAGTTGCTGTGGATGTTCCTTGATCTCCATAATTTTTCAAAGCTGATGTGAAGGGAATATCAGCGCCCTCATTCAGCCCACTGGGTCCCACTGATTTGAATTCTCTCAGTTAGTCCTTGCTTCAGTCCTCATCCACTGCTGGTAGCTCACCTCTTTGAGCTGTTTCTCCAAACAGAGAGGCCTGGAAGATTCAGGTGGTGAGGATGGGGTCCTCACTTTGTGCAACAGTTACTTGAAGGCCTATGCCACATCACATTACATGTAGCCATTATTATCTTAAATGTAATGTTTAATATACCTCTATGTTTTCAGGAAAAAGGAATCATCTCCTGTGGTTTTTCTCCCTCTGTCTCTGTATTATCAGTGTTTGTAAAAAAACCCATAAACCTGCTATTAAAATTCAACATTTTGCAGCTATGAAAAATCCCTGTTTTGATGGCTTGGTTCTTTGAAGTTTTCATGTAACTGATTGATAAAATAACTCACCTAGTAGAATCTAAGCTGAATTGAAATTCATTACCATTATTTGTAGGCTTAGGCTTGAATAAATAAAAGAAGAAAACAGATTTCACTTCTTATTTTTGTTTTTATTTGGTTATTTTCTTTTTTTTCCCTACTTTTACAAAGTAAATCCTCATCAGAACCCTGCTGTTAGTGATTGCCAATTACCTGCAACTGCAGGAGCACTGGTAAAGTGTTGCCTTAATTAGGGAGGCCTAAAAATGCCCTTGGGATCTAAGCAAGCATAAATGTAGCTGGAAGGTTCTCTTTCTCCTTGACAAGCACAACGCTTTGTGCGGAAACAACTGATAGGCATTCTTGAACATACCTTCATTGAGCTGCTCTGAATATTTTGTTAGCCAAATAAGGTAAATTGACCATCTTGATAATAATTTTTTTTTAATGGTATTTTCTTAAAATACTGGTTTTGCAGGCATAGGCAGGTATACAGTTCCCCTTCATTCAGATTTATTTGCTATAAAGTATTTTCATGAAAAGGAAAAGAATATTTCATCTGATTTATTGTAAAACAGAAAAGAGGAATCAACTTCAAGTTAAAAAGAATGAAACTTATTTGAGTAGCACATAAACCTGAAACTATTAACATTTGTGTTGGTTTTAACACCATCAGGAAAATTAAACTGCAATTAATCCACTCTCTTTGCCACTTTTGAAGGAAGGGACAATAAACGAGATTATGAGTTGAAATAACACTTTACTAGAAACGTTAACAACAGCAGTATTAATTGCAAAAGTGTACAAAAGGAAAGGTGGAAGCTGGTGGGCAGCAGAAGTTCAGTAAGGATTTTAAGGGGACTGTCTGGTCTCCTCTGGCAGAGATGACAAACTTCTGATTTCCAGTGCCCGGCGTTTCCTGCTGAAACCTGTTGTTTTGGTGTTCACTTTTCATGGTGTTACATATCTTAAGATGATGATTAAATCTTTGATATTCCTTTTTTGCTATTTGCTTCATCTTTTTTTGATGGTCGGTGGTGAAGTTAATGTTACATGCAACTCCTTTTACTGTTCTGTTTGCTGCATTACAATTGTGTTGCAAAGTTAGCATGAAGGAAGGTTTCAGCATTTATAGATAGGAAACTTTCTTTGTTCTAGTTTATCCAGAGATTAAATTAAGAAAAGTTTTTGTTTACCAAATTGAAAAGACCTTACAAATTCATCTTTTACTTTACTTTACTGTAAGATATACAGTGAAAACCCATTTAGTAGTGTTGGCAAAAGATTTTGTAATGGTCATTTGCAACAGTAATTAATTTAGCTGCTCCTCAGTTATTCTCCAAATTTAGTTTTCTGGCTGATAGAACATTTATAGAAGGTTGTTTCTTTCAATCAAGACTTGAAATGTATTCTTTTCCTACATTCCCCATTGTAATATACAGCCCTGCTTGCATTATTTAGGTAGAACAATGATCACTTAGGAGCAACAAGAGTTTTGTGGTGTTTTTACCGTCTTTGGTTTTGATTCTTTTTGTCTGTTGGTCCTTGCTTTTTTTTTTTTCTTTTTTTTTTTTTTTAACTTTCAAGGACATTTTTTTGGAACTTGATCAAGCATTCCCAAAGTATAAATTAAGGTATTTTAAGTATAAAGACATCTAGATGCCATGCTTGGTTTAGACACTAATTTATCTTTTTTGTCAACAAAATTAAGTTGGAGGTGAAGATTTTTTTCAGGATTTTTAAAGATCCTGTGACCCTAGGAAGAGTGGTGGGAGCTGAATTTGGGAGAAAGGTTGTGAAAGTGGAGTATGCCAGTTTAGTTCTAGAGAAAACAATGCCTTTTTTGCTAGGTCCAAAAATAAATGTCTCTGACTCTAAAGCCAGAAACTTAAAAAACCCAAAAGAGCAGAACAGAAGTATCTGCAAAAAGTAATTGAATTTCACTAAAACATTATCTGCTACTGCAATCTTGTTTAGAACTGCAAAAAAAAAATAAAATAAAAAAAGCTATTTGGCTCCTTTTCTGAATAATTCTGTGTTTTTTCTGTATGAGTTGTATGAACTGTGAACTTTCTAGCCTTTATTTTTCTTTGTGGTTTTAGGTCTTTTTGTCTCTACAGTACTCTTTAATTTTCAAAGCATTGTATCTACATATTTCACAAGGACATTGTTGTGACACAGTTCACTGGGACAGTATCTCCAAATTTCAGAAGCTCTTACTTTCTGAAGAGGGCATTTAGTTTTATTAGGCCTTTTGGAAAAAGAAATTGAATTCTGGATTTAGTGATACTTTTTACTGCTTCATGGCCACAATGGACAGCACTGTTGTGCGACAGTACAAAAATACATGTGTGTTAGGATTTTTTTTTCATTTAATACTAATTCAGTTGTGTGGAATATCGATTTATGCAGTAGTCTGTGCTTTAAGTTGTTGAGAGTGACAGTCTGATGTCCCTCTGAATCAGAGGGAAATTTGCAAGTGATCCTGCTAAGTCTCAATGATTTTGGAGGAGGGAATTTTCTCATGTTCAGCTGTTATTCTTTCTAGCTATTTTTTACCCTGCAGAAGGAAAGTATTTCTATATTTTATGTATTAGAGTTATGAAAAATAGTAATATTTTTAAAATTAAAAAAAACTTTGAAAACTGAAGCTGGGATGAAATGAAGGTATAAAACAGAGCACTGCTGGCACAGATTTCTCAAGCGAAGAATAGATGTCTGGGCTTGGCGTTAATTTTGTCATAATGCAATTGAATTTAGTCAGGAAATGTTCACACTGAGTATTTAATTAGACTCTAGGTGATCAATCTTGTAGGGACTTTGCTAATTATCAAGTGGCTGAGTCACTGAAGAAAGTCAAAGTAATGCTTCAGAGGACTGTATTTCACTGAAGGGTTTGGATGTGTGAGCAGAAGTTTTTAAGGTGATAAATGTTAAAGAAGGTTAATAAATAGTTTATAGTTAATAATGGAGTTGCAGGAATAATAGATGGAAGCACAGATGTATGAGAGACTGGAACTTCAGCCTACATTAATTTGTATAAATTATAATTGATTGTCTAAGAAATATGTAGAGGTTAAAATCCTGAGCAGAAATAGTTCAGAGAAAAGCTGTATCTCTCTGACAAGGCCATGCTAGCTCTAGATTACAACAGTAGGAATGATTCTGTTCTCCTTCCTTCACATATGTCTTATGTATAAAGTGGGAACTGCATAGACCTAGATATGCTTTTGCAGAGCAAGCCAAGTGCATGAAGGCTTTCTCCCAAAATGTAGTGATACTTGGAGTCAGTGCAGTTCCACTGACTCCAAGGGTAGAGAAAGACTGCAAAATCACCACCTCTGTTTCTCAACTCTGTCCCTCATTATCTAAAGATCTGTAGCATTCCCTTAAACTGTGCTCTATTTCTGTATGGCTTCTGTCAATGCTTTGCATTTCCCCATCAGCGTTTACTGAAGTTTGTTATTGTGGTGGGTTAGGAATGGTATTATTGAATTTAATATTCCCTCTAAAACCACAGGAAGATTCCTCTCCTTCTTCTCCAGTTGGAGGCAAAAAAGGCAAAAATCATGGGTTGAGAAAAGAACAATTTACTGGAAACAACAGTAAGTTTAAAGAATGAACAGAAACAGAAAAAATATTAATGACAAAAGGCATGAGAAAAAAAAATTCACAAGGAAAACATACAACAATAAATAATACTGGACATCTCTCCCACTACATATTCTCAGCCTGCAGGAACCCTCTCCTCTGAAGCAGTCTCTTTCTTCCCATCCTCAGCAATGACCTGAAGAGGTATAGAAAAACCTCTGTGCCCTAAGTAGCCACACTCCCTCCTGAATACTGCAAAAAATGAACACTGTCCTGGCCCAAAGCAGAACAGTTATTCAATACCATTTAAGATACACATACAATGCTGAGTTGGAACACATCTCATTTCTCAAACTTGGTGCTTCATTCTCTGGCCCTCTACCAAAAATCTTCCTATCCATTGAAATCTGTTGCTGAACAACTACTGTGATCTTGACACCCCACCTAGGATTTTATGCTCTTGGATCCTTTCTTCATCCATCAAACACACAGTTCTAGTCTTTTGTAGTCCTGAATAAATCACCCTTCTTGTGTAAGTGCTCTCAGTTTATCACCTTGCTTCCTGTTACTGTGCCTGGCTATGAATCTAAGAATAGTAGTAACTTGATGTCAGTGGCAGTAAAACTAACTTTCAGGTAATTAATTCGAATTTTATTTGGAACATTATCACATTTTAAATGAAGTTGTGCATGAATACCTGCCAGGTTTTTCAGCACTGCTAACACAAATCTATGTGCATTCCTCACTTCCCTGGGATTCTCTTGCTGCAAGATCCTGTGGTAGAGCCTGCTTTCTGCATGGAAGACAACTGGCCGATGCCAAATAGTGTAGAAATTTCAGGAGTTTTTGTTAAAGTATACTTAGTAATTATGTTTGTTTATTTCTATATTTAAATTTGTATAGTTAAAGCTGTATACGAATAATTCTACGGTATATGTAAATTCAAGTTCTTACTGATGCTCACATAATTTTCCATTACTTGTTTCTTTCATCCATTATTCAATGCCTATGGTTTATTAGTTTGAGGTTTATGTTATGGATAGCAGTAAGTTTTATCTTCTCTTTGTACAATGCTAAGCACAAATGGATTTTTACCAGGTAAACTGTAACAAAAGTAATAAATAAAATTTATTATACTAGTGCAGTCATGGGATAAGTAAAATTAGTTTTGAAGCATTTATGCAAATAATCTGTTTTCAACAGTCCATGCTTAGACACATATTCTTCTACTCTCAGAATACTGATATGATTACTCAAAGTATTTTAATAGATATTTGAAGGCAGATATATGTATGCAGTTATTTTTAAAGCCATAAATATTAAATATTTTCTTGGGAAATAGAACAATTTCAGTAAGAGAAGCAAAAATGAGTGCAGCAATAATTTATGTATAACGTGGAGTTTGACTTCATGGGCTCCTTTCAATAGATAAGGGTCCACATTTTTAGCTCTGCATAAAAATGCAGTTGGGAGCTCTACAGAGTGAAAATAAATCCATAGGCATGATGAAACTATACTCTCTGTTTTCTGTTTGAAAGAAAAATATTTTCCTACAGCCACAAGTGGGGTGGTTTTTTGTGGTTTTTTTTTTCCTCTGAATTATTTCTGCATTATTTAATCTCCTTACTGTCTTGCCTCATCTGTTATCATTTTACAAGAATTATTCTAATCCTTAGCTGTTTTGGTTGTCCCAGTGCAATAGAGAACACATAACCAGGAATGTTTTATGGAGAGTTATGAAGTTTTGGCTGGGATAGGTTTCACAATTCCAAAGCCGAAAACTGACTATGGGTGGAGCTTGGTGCATTTTAACTAACAATGTAGATGAATATCGTGTGTGTTTTGGTTTGATGGTTTGGAGTTTTAGCAAGTTTTGTTGGTTGGTTGGTTTTTTTGTTTGGTTTTGTTCTTTGGTTGGGTTTTGGGTTCTTTTGTACTTGGTTGGATAGTTGTTTATTTGGGGCTTTTGTTTGTTTTGATTAATTTTTTTTTTAACTTTTATCATAACTCACATATTTCAGGTACAGATTTGAAAAAACTACGAGAAATTCTAAAAACTAAAAGAAATTCATTAAACTGTCAAGGATCATTTAACAGAACAATATCTCCTGTAGCTTAGAAAGTACCATTATCTTGCTGTTTGTTGTTTCACACTCTGCCATCTGAGACATTTTAGTAATCAGGCAAATTATTCTCCTATTTGCCTGTATTTTTTTATGTTTTCTGTGCAGATAATGTGAAAATAGATGCTAAGTGTCATTTGGACAAAACTGTAGTTGCTTTTTGTGAGGTTGTGTTGGATGATGATGATGGTAACAGTCACTATGTCTGACTGTGTCTATCTGTGGCATTCAGGAGCTCAAGGATATTAGATATTAGCCTGGAGTCAGCTGACTTTTTTTTTTTTTTTAGATCATTTCCCCTACCTACATAGACTTAATAATAGGTCAGCTAAAAATGTAATTTAATTCTAAATAATGAGAAAACAGTGATAACCTGTTTTAAGTGTTACTAGAATTCAAGAGTATACAGGCACATGTCAAAGTCACACATTACTTCTTTTTTAAATGTGCTCTTTCAGTGTCACAATGACTAATATTTTTCTGAAGGTTATTAGTTGAACTCAGAAATAAAAAATATTTCTTCTTTGAAGTATTTTATAATAAAGAGTTTTTGTCCCTGTCTGCAAAAACTATTTAACTGTGCTCTGCAGAGGTCTGTCCCCTGCTAGGGAAAATGTAGTTTTTAATTATTTTTAATAAGTTATTTAATGAGAAAATTAAACAGAGTAGGATGAGTTAGTTTTGTAATTGTAAGCACAATTATTGATGTGAAGTTGATTTTAATTTCTTGACTAAATTTTTGTTGTTGTTTTTATGAAGTGTCCCCAGTGTCATGACATATTTGAAAACTAAACACTGAATTTATGGAGTGAGAATGTTTATTTACAGGACTGAGGATTTTATATAGGTACACTTAAAGTTTCAAACTTACATATATTCTTCAACATCAGATAAAGGAAAAAAAGATTCACACGCTCCACATATGTAGAAAAACAAGCAAGGTATTTAAATCCTTCACACCTTAAATTTTTTTTACTATATGAAGGAGCTGAAAAAGTTCCAAACCCATCTTTATATGTCCTAAAGTTTTGGATTTTTTAACTGCAGAAATTATTAAGTCATAAAATAATCCTCCATAGCCCTACTTCCATTATCTAAATAAATTTAATTTTGTTAGGAACAAAATGTTTTCATTTACAGTGGATGGTCTTTTGTTTTCCACTCACTGTTCTTTTGGTGAAGGTAGTATACTGTCTACATCTATAACAAGGAACATGAACTTTAGAACTTCAGAAAACTTGAGGCCAGTGGCTTAGTCAGATACCAAACTATGTATTTGGAATTTATCAGAAAAGTTCTGAACACCTGAAGCATGCTATTATCTTACTCCATCAATCCATACCTTAATTTCCACTTCAAATATACCATGAAACTCTTCTCATTGCATCTTGAGAATAAAATATTGGAAAAATGGATCATAGAATGGGAAGCTATGCCTTATAAAGAATGGCTCTCAAACATGGAATAATAGATAAGGAACTATAAAATTAGGAGTGAAAACATTAAACACATTACTTCAAATTATTTCTATGCACATTTGAACAGTGAAGATCGCAGCTGGCCAAATGTATAAATGGATTTTAAATAAAAAGCTTAGACCAAATAAGAGAATATACATTCATCAGCGTTCATTAAACACAGTAATTAGAGTCTCACCTCAGAGTCTTTATAGCCGGGCAAGTATCATTCTGCACTGATCCTGTTTTATTATTTTTCTAATCAAATGCTGCTGACAGCTGTCAGGACAGATTGTGTTGCTGGACAGTCCTTGGGTCTAAGTTAGTATGGCTGTTCTTGAGATCTTGAAATTTCTTTTAAGAATATTAAATTATTAATTCTATTATTATGTATTGGATTTTTTAGGGCAGTTTTGGAACTCTTGGAGGGATTTTTTAATTTTGTTTGAATTAACATACAGTTTTTAAGAAAGCCCTCTTACACCCATAACTGAATCTATTGGTTTTTGATGTTTTTATTCAGAAATGTTTCTAGTTTTAGATTGTTGGTATGTTTGTTTCCAATTTTCTGATAAAAGCTTTTTGACTCTGATATAATAGGATTTGATCTAGCCTCTGGGCCTGCTGGTGACCAGTGTGTTCATGGGCATTCCAGAATGAAGTGGTGAGCTGGACAAGTTATTCTGCCTGCAATAGTCTACTCCTAATGTGCACAATTTGGGGGGGATTTCCCCAAAACAGTGTTTAAGCAATTTCTACAATTCACTCCTTGGCTCCTTCAAGGGAAAAATTGGATATCCTGTTCATTTTGAGTCTGCTGTGCTCTGTGTGCACCGTATCTGTATGATGTGAGCAGAGCAGTTCTTGTGTTCAGCCCTTCCCTGCACTTGTAACAAGTTGTATGGGCTACTCAGATGTAAGTATTGGAGGTCAGTGGGCCACACAGAAATTGCAGCTTTAGCCTAACTGTTATGAAACATTTTTATCTATTGGGGTCTGAGATAACATTAGAACATTATCAGCTAGGATAGCTCATGTCAAATGTTACTGATAGGTCCCTCACATACAAAAATACGAGATATTTGAGAATGATGTGATCTTTCATCTTAGTCCATGGTGTGAGAAAATAAAATTGATACATATGTATTGTTTTTTGTAATTATTACTTAATAATAATGTACCAAAAATACTGGAAGGATCTTTAAAATATCTGAATATTTTTTCATAAACGGTTGAATCCCAAAATATCAAATTTCTGTTCTGTTAGGTAGGGATGTCTGGTTTTAACCCAACTCTCTCCCTTCCCATCTATATACATATATGTGTGTTTATGCATGTATATATGTATATATTAATTTATGTGGCTTTATATGTGTATACATATATTACTTTTTGGAGATTATTCCTTCATTTTGTTATGAAATAACATACATATAAAAAAGAAAATGTTGGAAACTTCTGTTAGTGATCAGTGTTCACATTTTGCATGCTTCAGGCAAGTTGCAGTGGTACAATACAAACAAAACATAATGTAATTGGTTTCCAGCTCAGAAATAATTAATCTAATGTTTTACAGGATATCATTTTCTCAAAACACTGGAAGAGAACAGCAAAATTTTAATTAAAGTTCCCTTTTACATCTCAAAGTCCTCCTGTAGTAAATTGTTGAACTTTTTTTTTCTTCCTTTTGAGAAGAAAATATGTGAGTGTAAATACTGTGTTAGTTTCTTAAAGGTACTTCAATACATAAATAGAGACTTTTGTTTTTTATGAGACTCATGCTTTGCACGTACTCGGATATGTGTTAGAAAGTTGATGGTTTCTCTCTTGGATTATCCTAATGACCCCTGCACTCAGTTGAGCAAAGAATTCCTTTTTTGTGGTGGTTCTGGTGCTACAAGAGAAAAAAACCAAAAGGGACTTGAGGAAAGCATTACTGCAGTTATTCTCAGGCCCACCATGCAGAATTTACAACAGAGACTATGTAAAATGCAGTATTGTACACTGCTTGATAAAATGTGATCAATGCAATTTAGGGCTTTTGATATAATTCTTTATTACTCTTTCTTACTCAAAATGAAATAATAAGAGATGTAAACTTAAAAGCTTACATGCTTGTAAAAAAGTTTACAAAAGCTTGTAAACTTTAAAAGCTGTCTAATTAGTCTTGGAGANGAAATAATAAGAGATGTAAACTTACCAGTTTAAAAGCTGTCTAATTAGTCTGAGGATCTCATAACCTCTTCAGTGATTTTAATATTAGTATTTTTATTATAATCTGTGGTTGATTCCAGAGATTAGTTACATATAGGACATAACATATACATTGTATGTGGCAAAATTATTGAGGATTAAAAATTGCTAATAGTAGATTGTAATATAATGTAGATCAAACATTCACACAAATGCCATGTTAAAACACACAAACAAAACTCAAAACCCAAACACAGATCAAAACTTGAATGGAGATTATTTAGCTAGGGGCAAAAATCACTGACTTTCCAACAGATTGAGCAATGTTAACCTGAAAGAAAGTCTTTAGAAAAGAGTTAAAAGTCATAATGGATAACCCTATGTAGCATGTCAAGAGACTCATGCTACTGTAAAGAAAGTCTTTAGAAAAAGAAACAAAACCCCAAACCTAATAAAACCCCTAAACACACCTGCTCTCCAAAACCCAACATCAACAAAAAAGCCTTCAAAATGAAAAAATGAAGAACTTTAGCACTTATCCACTCATGCCCCCACACCCCCAATGACTTTGAATTTAATTTGGAGTTGATACCCCAATGGAAATGCTGGAGTGTTTCTTGTATTTTTATTCACAAAGGAATAACAATAAGACAAAAAGAACTTTAAGGCTCAACTGTGTACATATGCAGTGTTTGAAAATCAGTTTTAAAATACAATGCTTAAGGAGGTCAGTTTACTTCTCATAGTTTACTTCTCATAGTAACATATCGTGTTCTTTAGATCTACTATCTCACTTATTGAAGGTGATGAGATGGTGAGTTCTATTAGAGATCTTTATGTAACACTGCTGTGTTTTGGCAAGGCAAACCTCTTCCTCTGTAGATAAACTGCCTATTCAAACTCTGAAACTCTTACTTTTTACCCTAGGAATTAGAAAGTCGAATTCCCTAAGCTCTCATTATTACTATGTTAAAATCTTTTCTTATGGAAACCTTTATTGTCTTTAATTGTTTTTTATTGCCTCAATTGTCTCATAACTATTGCCCGATTAAAAAAAAAAATACAACCAACCAACTCAAAACCCCCCCACAAAACCCTCCCACCCTGTGACATCAGTCAGAAAACTTTATTCCCTGCCTTCAGGTAAAAAGGAGTACATTTTTTCCAAACTCAACTGCTGGTGCACTTTTAAGCTGAAATCATAGCTACAAACTCCTTACAGTGTTGTTGTCATCTATTAAATGACATAACATAAGGATCTGCTTTGTATTGCTTGACTGTGTAAAATGCCTGATACAGAAGAATCAGACATGTTACATTAAGGGAATATACAGTCATCATGTTGCAATGGCTGAGCAACTGAAGCCTTGCACTGCTCTTTCTACATCTAACTAAATCACTGAAATAACGTTCTTGATGGGAAAAGGTAGGTCAGGAGGTATTTACTGATACATTTATTTCCATTATACCTGCTGAGATATATTACACAGTGGAACCACTAGATTTTGTTAGGATTCTTGACTACTTTTATTCACCTCGATCTAGAGTCAGTTCACACATTTTTGATTCTGTAGTTATTTCTAACCAAAAAATAGAAGAGCAATTGAAATTTAATTAAAAAATTAATCATCTAAACTTACGGAAGTATAATGTAATAACATAAATGATATATAAATATAAGATAATAAAGTAATAATTTTCCCAGCCTTTGCATAAATTTAGGGCTCTTCTCCCCCCTGAGTCATCTTCCCTCCTCCCCAGTTTCTAGTTTTAAAAATGTTATTCTAGATTATAATTGCTGCAAAAGCTAAATATTAATGTCTAGAAATAATTTTTTGCCTGATTATACTTCTGCTTATATAAAGAGGGGAATATCATCTAGAATTATTTAAACTTTAACAAGACACCTGGCTTAATGTACAAGCCAGACTGATTCTTATTTTTCATAGTTTTCATCATGGTTTAGAATATCAAATGCTTTATGAAACCAATAGTTTCTAATTAAAGTAATGCCATTCTCCTATCTATGAAGAAAACTTAGATGCTTTTTCATCTTGATGGAAAAGGCTTTGTGTGTTTTTTGTGTGTGTTTACTATACTTGCAAGCACAGTGTGCTCTTCCCTGCAAAAGCTTGCCCCTCAGTTGGCAGTTATTCCTATCTGCTGCAAAGTGAGCTCCAAAACTGCTCATAAAAGATGCTTTCCTTGAATTGCAACCATCTGATCTTGTTGCAAAGCACGTTGTATTACCTAGTGACTAGGTGGATTACTTAAACTGAACAGCACAAAATACTTCTGATAAGTTCATATAACTTGATGTGTTTAAACTGGAAAAATACCCAACTGGAAGATTTATGACACTTCTCTATTTCAAAGGATATACATCAAAGGACACTTTGCATCCTTATTTTACATTTTAATAGTTGAGTTGGCTTTGCCCTATAAATAATTAATACCACTAAGAATTTAACATCTGAAATGATAAATAGCACTTGGCAGTAATAATGTATTGTTTTTATGCTAACAGGATATAATTCTACCAGCCAGCATTCAAAAGACATAGTAGAATAAATTGTATCACCACTTGATTTATTATTATGGAAAAATGGAAAGATCAGACTCCTGGGTCTTGTCACATGGGTACTTCAGTGCTGTCAACTTTTTAAAAGGTAGATGCTACACTGAACCTGTCTTTTGTGTGTGTGAGGCTTTCCACCCTTCAAAGACTTTTCTAGGGACACCAGTGAAATATCTTGCCCTACATTCTGGCAGTGGCCAGTACAGATTGCAGGATATATTTCAGAAAGCTGTTAGTGAACACTTGGCTACTGGAATCCTAACAGGATGGCTTTCTTTCCTGCCTCAAGTTTCTATTATTTAATCCTGGGCTTATATTTTGAACCACAGGGATTTAGTGCTGAGTTGTGGCATAGAGTTCTACAAATTAGTTACACGGCTGGACTATTTTTTTTTTCCAAGTTTTAATTTACTTTTGCTCCTCTCTTTCATTTTCATATGACAACTCTCTGTGGTACTCATTTTTTCTCTGCTCTGCCTCTTGCTGTGTTTTATCTTTCTGCTCTGTACCACCTTCATACCACCTCTAAATTAGATACTTTCTCTTTTCGAACCTTGTTTTTTATATGCAAAGCTTTAATTTTTTTATTCGCTTTTTGGTTTTTTATTTCTACATTGCTATATCTTCCAGGAAGCAACATTTTTCAAAAGCGTGTACCTCTCTTATAGCAGTAAATCTGTATAGATTCTTCCAATTAATTCTTTTGCACACAAATATCCAAAAAATATTCACAAATATTCACGCTCTCCTAGAAAAATTTGTTTTCCTAATGTCCAGCCTCAGACTAGCAGTGTGCAATTTGTAGTGATGCACCTTTATTATATTGTCATAATTGAGGCTCCACATCTTTGCTCCTCATGTAGTTAAAATTTGTGTTCTCTCCCCTTATCCACACCTTCACCAGACTTACAGCTCCAGCTCCCCAAATATTATCTTGTAGTCATATTCTCTGGGCTCCTGACCATCTTAGTAGCCCTGTACGGAATGTTCTTTGTTTTTAAGTCACTCCTGAGCTGGGATGGGGTTAAGCTTTAACTGGCCATATGTTCCAGATGTGACCTCATCAGGTCCAAGTAGAGGGAGGTAGAAATTGCCTTTGGTTGCACATTTAACTTGTCATGTGCTTTAAGCTCTGAATGTATTTCAGCAGAATTGATACTCAGATAATTGTTTATCAGCTTTTTTACATGCATGCCATTATTCTTCCCTTGTGTGTCTTGGTAGAGATTGTTAGATTTTTTTTTGCCCTTCTCTGGAGCTCTGCTATTAAGCATTATGAGCTCCTCACTTATCTTTCCCATTTAGCATCATCTACAGATTTCTTAGGGTGGACAGAGGGGGGATGTTCCATCTCTTCATTCAAGTCTGAAACAAAATTTTACAGTGTAGAAATAGTTATAGAGTAGTTTGGGTTGGAAGGCACCTTTACAAATTAGTTCAACTTCACTGCAATGAGCAGGCACATCATCTAGGTAAGACTCAAACACCCATCATGCTTGACCTCCTTGAATGTTTCCAGGGATGGGGAATTCACCACCTCTCTGATTTTCAAATGTCATGGATAGTGTCTTGGCAACTACATTAGCTGATTCCCTCAAGACTCAGGGATTCTGGTCATCAGGTCCCATAGACTTAACTATGTTCACAACTGTGTTCATGTGCTCACAAACTGGAGTTTCTTTTACAGGGGGAGGAAATTTCCTTCCTCTGTCCCCATCCTGCTGTCCACCCAATGGGGAGTTGTGGGAAGAGAGGGTGCCAGTGAAAACTGGAGAGGGAGGAAATGTGTGGAGTTTGTCAGTTTTCTCCTCATGCATTGTTATTGAATCGTCAGTCTTGCTTATCATGGGGACATGCCAGCTTTGACCCACCTTTTCTGGCTGACATACCTGTAGGAGCCTTTATTCTTCACATCCTTAATCCAAATCTGACCCTCCTGACCATATTCCTACACAGCCAGGCATCATTCCTCTCTTCTTCCCGGGATATCTGTCCCTGCTTCTACTGCATGTGTATTTGATTCTTGTCCATTAGTTTGATCAACAGGTCTCAACTTTGTTGGTCTCTTTCCTTCCTTTTTTAACCCAGCTAATGGCTTGTTCTTGCAAGCAATTCACAGTTTCTCAGATTCCACAGAAGAACGTGGCTGGCTGTGTCAAAAACTTTTCCTAAAGCAGTGTTTGTCATTGGCTGCACACATATAAATTTCCATACAGAAATCTCTTCCTGAATAGGCAGAGTGTGGGAACATTTTACATGCAGGCTGTTGAATTTACTGAGCCATTTCTTCAAGCCTATATGATTCAGAAATGTAATTAGTCACACTGGAATAATTGCCTGTATAAAGTGACTGAAGTGTTTTGAAAATTGACTATAGCTCAGCGTTCATGTTAATTGTTATAGAATGCTCTGTATGTTATATAATTGTTCTAGAATGGTGTATATTTTAGACTGCTATTAAGCATCAATCAAAAATAATCCACCTTTAACAAAATTTTCAAAACATGCAGTAATATTGAAGAAAATGTTATGATAGGGTTGATTGAGAACTACTGTGGAATGTATAGAGGTTGTTAATTACTGTATTTGAAAGGAAAATAATCTAGTACACATAGATATAAAAGTAATTTCACACAAAAAGCCCAAAAACAAACCAGCCAAACAAAATGAAACTAACAAACAAACAAAAAAACCTCAGCAATAAACCAAAAACCTCACAAAAAGCCTCAAATATAGCCAAAGTCAACCCACTGAGAGCTTTTTGAGCCCAGCTAGTTTAGTCAATACCAAGGTCACTGCTAAATAAGAATGAGGAATGAAAAGCAGGTCAACTATGCAGTAACAAGTAGCAAGTAATGGGTTTCCTAAGTTACAGCTCAATGGAATTCCATGTTACAGGAATGAAACAACAAGGCTAAAGGGGCATGGAGCAGCAGCAGAAAACCATAAAAGACAAATGAAGTAAATTAGGTTGAGAAATGAACAATTAACACATCAAAATCCACATATTTTGCTAGTTTTTAGGATCCAAGGATTTGTGGAGGTTTTATTTTGTTGTTCTTTTTTTCATAACAGCTATTTCATGATCATACATTATAGGGAAATGGAGAAATATTGTATTTCAATTTGTGAAATAATATCATTGCTACCTAACATTAAACATTTGTATATAAGTAAAATATATACAACTCATTTTAGGTGTTGGCAGAGGTCTGGGAAAAACTCCTTTGAAACCCATTGTTCCAAGTATCTTTACAAATACTGAACTTTTTCCTCCTTGAATGGTTTTATTTCAATAGATTTTGACTCAAATTCTTTTTTGTAACTCCTGAGGAAAATGGCTAAAGGACTTCCCTTTTAAAAATGTTTTTACGATTTTAAAAAATTGTTTCTAACTCCTTTTATTTGAATTTTTTAATTGGTGTGTGCAGGGGAATGTAATGTGCTTTTTCTGATTTGCAACTATAATTTAGTTTAATAAACTTGTATCAAAATGACAATTATGTTGGGTTTTTTTTTTTTTTTTAGTTTTTGTTGTTAAATTATCATGCTGATGTGGGATTCGCTCTGTTTTGCAGCCTTAATTTTATTTTCTGGGAAAATTTTATTTTATTTTTTGAGAAAAGGGGATTTAGGGATAATACTTACAGATTTGATATAAGCAAATATTTCTGTAGTTTACTATTCTCCTTTTATTCACAGAATAGAAGGAAGAGGGGAAAAAAAAGTTTTTTGTTTTTGTTTTTTTTTACATGTCCGCAATTTTATGTATAATAATATTGAAAAGCTTGTCCTATTAATCATTTTTAAATCTAGGCCTTCACCCCTTCTTAGTACTTCTAATTAATCATTAGCATGTACTGTCATTAAAAAGCCATTAATTTTGACATATGCTAATGTCAATACAAGATCTAATGAACCTAATAAAACAATATATAATCTGTTCCAGGCCTCTGTGTCATATTTAGCCTGTGCCAAAGAGAATAACAAAACAGATAGAGCTGCCAACAGTTTTTTGTTATTTAAACAAAATATTATCATATATCGTTGTGATATACCTATGCAGAAGGAAAAAAAAACAAAACACATAACGTGTACCTACTAACATCCTGGTTTTTGTCTCTTGATTCAATCTAATTTCTTACCCATGTAAACTTTGACTCTAATCTCTGAATGGCACTGCATACATTTTATCTCAGAATCTGCAGAGATAAGATACCAGATTTTTTTGAGAAATGTGCTAAAGCAGTGCATGTTAGAGATTATGAGGCAAAACAGCATCTAGGATTCTGGTTCCGTGTTGCTTGTTTTAATGCAGTCCTTTATTTATTCCGTGTTCATACTTGTTTTGTTGGTTAGTTTGGAGGTTTTTTTCCTCCTTCTAATATCTTTCAGTGGCAGATTTAATTCATCATGCAATTATTAAATAAGTAAATTCTTGAAATGTACTGTGGAGTCTTAGATATCAAGGAGACTTGTTTGTGATGTAGGATACTTCTGCCACTGTAATCTGTCTTCCTAGAGTGCTATATGAGAGTGCAGATACTCAACATTATGTGACCATATCTGTCAGTGTGATGTTTATGAAATAGAAATGAAAAACGCAATTAAAATCTGAAAATACCTTCTGGAAAAGGAGCCTTTCTGAAAGTTCTTGATATAATTGAATTGTTTAAGCTCTTTATGGTGTTGACAACCAGAATAGACAGAATACTTTGATTCCAGAAACTGAGGTTAAGAACACATTTTTCCTTCTACTTTTTTCATTATTATGTAAACTGTTTATGGTGAATATAGGTACTAACATGGCTCTGGATGTTTGCAAACTTTGGATTTATAAATATAAGGTCAGAAACATAGAGTTTGGATGCTTTTCAGTCTGCATATAGCATTTATTAGACCTGTTAAGTGTACCTTCTAGAACATTTGCAGAAAAGTGTGCATGGTGCAGTGGAAGGTAGTACCAACCTGTACTGTGACTTATCTATAGTCTTGTATCATGGCATCAAAAGTCAGTACCTATCTGAGAGAAAAACTTCAAAGCTCTGGGCAACCTCAGTGTAAGGATAACTAAGTAAAACGGAGTTGCTGAAGGAATCAACTCAGGTTCCTTATGGTTTCCATTTCTGTGTGAATATTGTAACTCTTGGGCTTCTATTATAAGAGTTTGAAATAAACTTCACATTTGACCAGATTGTCATTATAGGGCTAATTTTCACTAGGGAGAAAAATAAAAAGACAAAACATTAGCTCTTATCCTTTATCACATTTATGTTATTTTTAAAAACTTTGTTTTGATATTAAAACTCAAATACTGAAAATTATATTACATATATTTGCTGATTACCCAAGAAATGGGCAGATTTTGAAATCTCACTGCCTTCACCTGACCCATGATTTCCCTTGCAGCAGGCACTAGGAACATCTGCATTTCACTGTTTGACCTTCATGTTAGTCTGGCATATTCCATGTTTGAGCCTTGACAATATGTTCTGTTCTCTTTTTGTAATGCAATAAATTGAGATAAAATCCTTAGCTTTCAAATTTAAGTAAAGTGAACCCAAAGGACCTGTTTGTTTCTGTAAGGTTGTTCAGGCACTGAAAGAGGTTGCCCAAGGAGATAGTGGAGTTCCAGTCCTTGGAAGCAGTCAAAGTTCAAAGTGGGCAGTGTCCTAAGCAAGCTGCTGTAGCTGCTGTGAGCACCCAGTGGGCTGGATGAGTCAAACACCAGAGGTGCAGTCCAGTGGCAGTGATTTTGTGCTTCTATTGCTGTTTTAATTGACTGGAGGAAAGCATGTACCACTACTGATACTGCATGAAAATATTTTCTGTAATCCAAGACATACCTCTAAGTTTCCATGGTTCTTAGACCTGTTTTTCAGGTCCGTGAGAGATAAGTAGATAGGTTTGTATACCAGGCAGATTAAATATTATATATTATGTCTTTGAGACCTGGATGGTATTTTCTCTGTTTGAGTAATCCTTGCTTTATTTTAGAGCTGCACTTAGGTCTGACTATGGCATATGAATATCTTTATTTTGCAGTGTGCACAGTGGTACATGATTCACAACTGGATTTGTGCTTTCTGGGGCTTCATTTCAGTTTTCTGTAAAAATTACATAATCAAACAGATCGCTCTCAGTCTATTGCCAGCCCAGTTTTCAGGGCCTTTCTTCTTTTGTTTTCCATTCTGTATCTAAAAAAGGACCCTGCTCATCCTTCTCCTGTGAGTGTTGAGGAATATAAGTAAATGAAGTATGTGAATAATTTACTGCATATTTAATTGCAGTACAGAAAAACTTATGTAGGTTTTCTTGAAACTGCCTTGCTGTCTGCACAGTAAGAAATTATGCTTGCTCCATTGCTCTACTACTTCCACAAAAAACACCACACTCATATAGATTATGTCAATTATTTAGAATAGAAAGAGGTACTTTGTTTTCTTGCAATCCAATAAAACTGTTAGTTATTGGTGATCACTGCAGTAATTTTATCATAGTCTTGAAATAGTCAAGGCAAGTATAGTTCTTAAGCCAGCTAAGTGTACATACATTTTGGTGAATAATGAAGTCAGCAATAATTGTTGAAACTTACATGTTAAATATATTTATTTTTTGATTCAAGGGCAATATTAGAGCAAATTATGACACATATAACAACCAAAAGGGCATTCACTGAAAATTCAGATATATTTCATTCTTTATCTCTTATAATCATCTTTCTTTTTTGGGTTTTTTGTGGGTTTATTTGTTTTGTTTTGATTTTTTTTAATAATGTTTGGAAAAATATGCAGATATGCTGCACTGCATTTGGACATCTGTAAGATCTTGTATGGAAACAGCGTTCTTATTTTCATTTGTCTGCAGATAGACTCAGTAAAATGTTTTATCTACAGTAAGCATAGGAAAAATATATTCTGCAAAGAATAATTTAAATAAATGTTTAATATTTTTAATTTTAAATATTTTTTAAATTTTTAATATTTTTAGTAAATTTTAATGTATTCTAAGATATTTTGATTTTTCTTTAATTGTGTGGCTCAGATGGGTACAGTGTTATAGAGTGGGATTAAAAGAGATTTAAATGCGTTTTGTACAAGGATTTCCTCAACAAAGTTGAGGTATCTTGTGAAGATACATACTGTGTGTAATAGTTCATGCATGGAAATCTAAAATGAATTATAGAGAGAATGTCCAGAAAAGGTTTCCAAAAGTCAACTGCTCTGCCCTTTCCTGCAGCATAGCTTAAACTGTATATCATTCTTGATATGTCTGTCCAAAAGTTAATTTAAAATCTTTTTGAATGGGTATTGCACAGCCTTGCAAGGTCTTTCTGGGCCAGTTTCTGTATTCTACTGACACCCACTTGATTCTCAATTCCTTCATTGTAAGTTCACTCTCTATTGTTTTATTATCAATGGGCATGAATCACATGTTTTCGTAGTTTACTCTTGCATGCTTACTTTCTCTTCACCAGTTTGAACAATGTCATCAATTTTAGCCCTTCTTTGTATGTCTTTCTAATTCCTCCCCCCCCNNNATGTCTTTCTAATTCCCCCCCCCCCCCCCCTTATTATTTTATGTTTATTTGCATTGTCCCTTGCGTCATCCTTCTCCTATTTTGGTTTTTCATCACTTTTGCATCTCAGATCTCATGGGCATCTTCCAGCTTCCTACAAATAGCTTGTTTTATTATCTGTTCTGGTAGAGTTCATGATATTTTTTAAAGGATTCAAGGTAAGTTGATCTTTACTGCCTCTCTTTTGCCTTTTAAAAGATAAATGCCAATTCTTTCTTCTAGTTTTCACCTTTACAGTTTGCTCTCATCCATCCTTTATGAGCTCTCACAGACTTTGTACTCACAGGCTGTATAATTATGAGCCACACAGCAAGAACTACTGTGGTGCAATATGAATAGATCAGTAGAAAAAACAGTTCGTACCAGGGACCCAAAAGCTGCAGTATAGGTATGCTTATTTATTTACTTTATGATTACTTTGATAATCCTGGAAAAAACATCCCTATTGTAGGTGTTATTTAAAGACAGCCAAAGTAAAGTTATTTTGCAGACTCTTTTTTTCCGCTGTCCAAGCGTCCTGCTGTCGCTTCAGCAAGTGCCAGAGCATACTTTCATCTGTTTAGTGGAGGTGACAGGAGCACATGGGTCTTCTCATGCCCTTTTTCATCAAAGCTAGTCTTATTTTAGTTGTTGTTCATTTAAATGCAACATATAGTGCCTGTTGCTTCCTAATTCTGTGTTTGGGTATCAGCTAGAATGGAAGAGATGGTATCTTAAGTCTTGTGGTGGAGGCAAATGATCAAGTGTACACGACAGAATTATGACTTTCAATGACTCAGTTCTTCCTTTGTATGAGGAGGAGGCAGGATAACTGAGAGAAGATATGCAGTTTTGCATTTGGACAGACAGAAGTTCAAAATCTTGGGGACAACTGACAGCAGATGCAGAACTTATGGAGACCAACATAGTTGAGACCCTTGACCATGAACTGGTACTATGACTGCAATGTATTGAATCTTCTATGAGACCAAAGAAGCTGATGACAAAGGAGGGATAGAAAAGGGAAATAATTGTTACTTTAAAAAATAGGCGGGTGAGACGAGCAAATCAGAAAAGTGCTGAAGAGGGATACAGCAGCTGAAGCAAGAAGAAAATATATTCAGCCATAGGAGGGCTTGATAAAATATAAAAGAATACCTTTAGCTTGAGGGTATCTGTGTGAACTGGATACTGACCTTGAGACCTTTACCCTTTTAAGTGGTAAAAGAAGCAGAAGGACACAGGAGGTCTCTGTGATTTGAGAGCATTCTGTTGGTGCATGTGCACTTGGTACTTGCTATGGGACTTGCTTGTGCTGCAGATCACACATTGATTCAGACCTTTCTGTTCCTTTTAGAGACTGTTGCTGCACTTTGAACAGATCTTCTGATTTAATTTCATCCAAAAGGAATCCCCTTCACATGCAGAAAAACTGCCCCACAGTGTGAGCCAACATGGAGTAAGTGGGGAAATGAGGGATTGCTGCACTCTACTGCTCTATGTCACTGTTGTGGACACCTTTTAGCTAATATTTTATCATTTGCTGATTTTGTATACCTCAAGATGAAGTTCATTTCACTCAGTGGGCTTAAAAATACCTAGGTTATACAAATACTCATAAATGCATTCATCCTTTTCTTACAGGATCTTAATCCTTTATCACTGATGCACCAATTAAAACAGAAAACCAATTTATTTTGACCTTTTGACTAAAGAAGAAATTTAGAAAGCAGAAGAAAAATGCAGAAGAAATGCCAATATTCTTCAGTATTTGTCAGAAGCCTTTCTTCTCCTTTGGATAAATTAGTTTGTTAAAGAGCTACCACTTCACTCTAATTTCTTTTTCACCTTCGGCAAGTCTCCCAGGAAATTTTAAATAAGATTCCTTTCACTGGAATTTGCCTTCTTGAAAAGCTCTGCTTTTACTTTGAATTATTTTCCTTCTAATCTAACTTTCAAGAATTTTGTCCTTTTGTGACCAATCTGAACTATGAAACCACTTAATCTTCCCTTTCACTCTTCGTTGTTAATTGGAGCCAAATGGGAAGCAGCGCCTATCCACCCCTATTACTCCTCATGAAAGCATTTCAGGAGCTTCCTCTTCATCCTGTCTCCTGTTTTATTCATAAAAAACATTAGCCAGTAACCTGGCTATTATCACTAAGGTCTGTGCTCTAGTTTACTCTTCACAAATACATTATCTAGCTGATCTTTCTGGTCTTCTAGGGAAATTCCAAAGCGGTAATGTTGTTTGGGATTTGTTTTGTTTTGTTTTGTTTTTCTTCTTTAAGTTTGCACAGTTTTGTAGTCACTTAGCAGTTCTTTTTCTTTTTTGGTCTGGACCTCAAAATGAGTGGATTCATCCATGCTCCCTTACTGTTTTTCCTCAACAAGATGTACCACATGAATTTGAAGTCTTCAACCTCCTTCTGTCCTTGTTATATTATTACTGTCATTACAAATCAGCTGTATGAGGTAATAATCATGTGGCTGGTGAACATCAAATCCAGTCTAATTCTTGATGTAAGTGACGTATGACTCCTGTTCCGCTAGCCCTGAAATGGGCTCTACATTTGCTCTTGGGGATTGGACCATTTGCTTCCTTAATCAGCTGCTTTGGAGGCTGTCCATTTCAACTTCCATGTCTGGTACTCCTGCATTCCTTTTCAGCTGGTCAATTACATTTTCACTGGAATTCCTCGTGCCTAATGTTATTGACATTTTTTTGTATCATGCGGGCTTCTCAGTTTCACAACTTTTTTATAGGTCTTCTGCCAGTTTCCTGAAGGATATATGTGGAGACTCTTTCATTCCTGATTTCTACTTTTGGAAGATATAGGTCTGTGTCCCCTGCTTTCAGCACAGAACCTGAACTGAAGGTTCACAGTTCCTTTGTGGGCACAACAGCAGGTAGCTGCTCTGCATCCAGCCTGCATCCTCAGAGCTGTAGGCTGAAAATGATCTGATGACAAGGGTGATTCTGATGCCGTGCTTTTAAGGGGGTGAATTGTGATACTAAACTTCTTTCTAAAGTCCCTTCTCCAATCTGTCTCTAAAGTTTTCCTGTTATGAAAGCCATCAAGCCATTGAAGTGTTGATTCACAAATACATATCTTTCATTGTGTTTCTGTGATCAGTTTAGACACTCCATAGGAAATGTATGATATCTGAGAACACACTATTATCCCTTGAAATTATGCAGTACATTTTTTTCATGTTTTCTTGTGAAATTATCCCCTTTTCAAGGCTTCTCCCATTTGCCAATATAACTGATAACTTCTCAATGAATTTTGCCATGCTGAGCTACATGCAAAGAGATTAGGTAGATCCTTTATCCACTGTAACACTCCATTCAAAACTGAAGGTTGCTATTTTTACTCCCTTTGCACTGCAGAGAAGGAACTGGAAGCTATTATTTAGGAGATCAGTGTTCTACTGAGCAGGTTGTTAGATAAAAGAGGAGCCATTTTCAAGCAACTTTGTGGCATTTCTTACACTTCTATTTTCTTTGCCCTGATAGCACAAGACTGATCTCTGCAGCAAGCTACATTGCCCTTTGTGCCATTTATTTTATCAGATGCATCAATGGAGCAAGGTTTTGCTTATTGAAAGATGTGTAGAAGTTTTTTAAAAGCATGCAGTGTTTGTACTATAATACTAAATAACTGTCTAAACTTAGATAATATTAAGACTGCAATGTTATATAGTCACACTTCTTGAATAGTAAAATTTTTTGATACAACACTTTTTCTTCACATGAAAATAATAATTTTTCATTTTGAAAGTAATAGGCTCCTTAGACTGGACTGGACTGAAAATTGATTTCTTTCATGCTCTTTAATACTGCAATGTGATCAAGGAAGCATTGTAATAGGTCCTACTTAATTATATTTGTTTTGTTGTAAGAAAAGCACACTTCACTAAATACAAGTGCTAGTTCAGGGAGCTACTGAAGGATGTGCTTGGCTGTGGGTACTTCAGTACCTCCATGGTATGGCTCATGAGGTTATTGTAAGTTAAGTCTTTATAATGAGTACAGTCATAGTACAACAAAATATTTCAGAAAGTACACATGCCTTAGTATAAGAAAGTAAAAATTCAGGCTCAAATTTCTTTGGATGCTGAAATTTGAATTAAGGAACATTTTAAATCTAGGACCTAGACCTGCAGATGAGAATCTGAGCCTGCAAAACTTGTCTTTAAATGGCTTTCAGTCTTTTGTGATGGAGCAGCATGGATTTTAATATTAAAAAAAGTCTTTTGGGCCAAAGAATGTTGGTATTAAGGATTTTGAGGACAAATTACTTCATTTTTTCCCAGCAAGTTTTTTTATTACTTGTATGAACCGGATGGTTACCTAGGAAAGAGCAATCATTAGAATAAGGTTGTTCTATCATTATATAAATAGACTAGTCATCACATACTAAGGTGGTAAAAAAAAAAGTTGTCCCTGTCATAGACAGGGTAAGTACTCTGATAAGTATATAAAAGGGAAGTTATTGTCTAGCCAGTTTGTGGAATCCAATATTTAAATTCATTTGTTCTGATGACAATATCTGATTTTTAGCATATCATCAATCAGAATATTATTGCAGAAATACCAGACATGCTGAAATCAACAAGTGAGATTATTTTTGTCTGTTTAGCCATAGTAAGTGTTCACAAGTTATGCTTCTGGTTTTTTTATTCTACTGACAGAGAGAGATATGGGTGATAAAGGCAGACTAGCAGCAACGTGAAGCATTAAGATGCAGAATAACATACAAAGAAAATGAACTGTGATTATTTAGTCTAAGCAATTATGCATCTGAAGACAAACAAAAGTAATTTCATTATAGCAATGGAATTTCAGGCTATGTATGAAGAAAATACTTTTAAAAATAGTAGAGGCAATATAGTAACTTGCCTAAAGAAGATATAGAAACTGTCTTTAAAGGAAAGAACAAGAGAAAACCAAACTTTTAGCTACCATAGTAGCTAAGGTAGGACTGACTTTGCAATGGTGCAAGAGAATAATATTCTTTACAGAACCTCCCTACTAAGCCCACTGCTCAATTCAAGACATGCTTTGTCATTTTTGCATAGGTATAAATGCTGCCTGAATAGTTATTAATGCTTGTTTAGCATTTGGTTTTTTTCTGCTGCCCCACTTAGAGATTAGGGTCACAAGAGCTGAAGTTTTGGTTGTGTCAGGCTTATTGAAAGGGCAAGGTGCAAACATGAAAAGCACAAAACACATTATTGCATTAACACAAACTATTTTGTGCATGTGACTGAATGAGTTGCAAGGCATTACAACCCAAATAATCTTTTTACTTCTCAAAATCTTGAAAATACTGCATTAGTTCAGTGTAGTTCACTGGAGTACTCCATAAGAGTAGGTGCTAAAAGTTGTTTGTAGAAATTCCTAGAAAAATGTCAGAACCTCTTCTTTACTTTAATTTCCATATATATATACAACATACCAGTGGGGCTGTATAATTTTTTTTTCCATATAGGTAAATATTTTTTACAGATTTATCAACAATGTTGACTGCTTCCGTATAGAGCATATTTCATTATTGTCCTCTCATATCAGTTTTTAATTTTTATTTCTGAAGTCAGGCAATCACTTACTTGAAAAATAAAAGAATAATATATGATTAAATTTTCAGCATGACTAAATTATCTTCAAGATTTTGTGCTGAAATTACAACCAGGGTTCAAACACAGGGATGTGGATTAAATAAACCGTGCAATTTATGTGGACAAAATGAACACACCCACACTCAATAATGCTGGCCCATGGACAGCCTGGTGTCCACCAGGACCCCCAGGCCCTTCCCTGTGCAGCTGCTTTCCAGCAGCTCAGCCCCAGCCTGTGCTGGTGCAGGGGGTTACTCCTCCCCAGCTGCAGGACCCTGCACTTGCCTTCACTGAATTTCCTTCCTGCCCATCTCTCCAGCCTCTCAAGGCCCTTCTGAAGGGCTCACAGCACTCAGGGGTATTGGCTGCTCCTCCCAGCTTTGTGTCATCAGTGAAGTTACTGAGGAGGCATCTGCCCCTTCATCCAAGCCATTCATGAATAAGTTTAACAATTCTGGACCATAGCAGTATTGAACCTTGGAGGACACCACTAGTGAAAGGCTTCCAGCTAGACCCTGAGGTTAGATTGTGACTCTCAGGGGTCAGCCAGCTCTCTATCCCTCTCACTGTCCATTCAACCAGTCCACACTTCCTGAGTTTGCCTACGAGGATGTTGTGAGAGACCAGTGTCAAAAGCCTTGCTGAAGCAGAGGTAGATAATGTGCAAGGCTCTCCCCTCATCCCTCCAGGTGGTTTTTTCTTTGTAGAAGACATCAAACAATGATTTTCCCTTAGTGAATCCATGATCCTGATCACCTTCTTGTCACCTACATGGAGAGAGACGGTCTGCAGAATGAAGCACTCCACCTTTCCAGGTATAGAGATCAGGCTGACTGGTCACTAGTTCTTTAAGTCCTTCTTGCTCTTTTTGAAGACTGGGGTGATATTTGCTTTCTTTTAGTTCTTACATACTTCTCTTGACTGCCACAACCTTTCAAAGATGATAGTGAGCAGTCTCACAATGGTGACATTAAAGGACACATCTATGTTTGAATGAAAAATAGCATAATTCCCTTTATCACGGAATAAAATCAAATTTTTAAATATGATATAGGGGTTTCATCTTATTCTCATGATAGGTATATGTTTTGTATTAATATAGATAGTTTATAAATGAAGAACCAGGTCATGTTCTACACTTTCAAAAAACATTCAAAAGTAACATATATTTGGGAATTTTAATTCCAGTTAGTGTGGATAATAGTCTGACTTTTTTCCGTTTTTAATGGGTTTTCCTGTTATTTTATTTCCTTAGTTTATTTCTCTTTTAACATTCCTGCACTACACCACAGTAATTTCTTCCATAGCTTTACCCTGATATCTACAATGTCAGCTATTATTGTCAGCAGATGGATGAAGGCAGGTGTTTCCATCAATTCAGATTTTTGCCATTCCAGTGAATAGCTTGCTATTTTTTTACCTTTATTTTCGGCTATTGAAATTCAGTTATCTTTCCTAGTAATCCAGGAAAATACTGTCTGGTTTTGTTGCTTATACCACTACCCATTTTGTTTATGCAAGAGTATTGCTGCCTACAATTTTTCCTTCAATTGTACATCCATAATGACATCGAAATACCAGTTTTCTCCAACTGGAATTATTTTCCAGCTCTGTTTATTAAATCCAGGTTTTTGCATGTGTGAACACAATACAAATAATTTATTTTGCCATCTTCCTTCCACACTTTTCTGTACATCTTCCATCTTATCGGCAACATAGCTGCTAATATATTTCATCTTCCTAATCATCCCCATTGTCATCCCTTTACACTACCTGCTTTTTTACCTCATATCCTGCCAAGTTCAGTATTCTTTTTCCATCTTCACTATAATTCACTACTGCTACGTTGGTTCAGTCACCTTTCTTCTGGTATCATACCCTCTCTTTTTTCTTTGGCACGTTTGTATTCTTAGATGTTTCATCTGTGCTTTTTCGTAACAGTGCAGCCACATCATTCAAATTCCATTTCATGTTTAGCTTGTGCTATGATGCCTACAAGGCAACAGACATTGCTTATTAATTTATTGGACATCAGATGTAGGAACTTTGTTTAAACCCTAATTTTCTGTTATTATAATTTCCCCCCTCCCTGTTTTGTGTAATGACTCCTTCTTCAGAATGTGAATTTTTGGGGACAGAGTTTGGTCTTAAATATAAATATTATGCATATTTCTGTGCATATTATATGCACAGAAAATATGCGGGATATCACATCTAATATCAGAACTTTTGAAAACTTTGACTACTATTGATAAGAATGGATTTCCTGACCCACCAACTACTTGGTTTTTCATGCTATAAAGTACTGAAACTCATATTTGATGTATGATGTTATAATTTAGGAAGTCAGAAAAAAACCCATGCAAACTTGAAATATAAAATACTGTTTATTAATTTTTTTATTCAATTCAGAATAACCAACACTTCAGTTTACTTTTCACTGTGCTATTGCATGTACGTTCATGATCCTAAGGAAGAACCTGCATTTTACTTAGCAGAGTCCATTACTACCTTCTCACTGCCCACTTCATGAGATGCATTACAAATTATTGGAGGATCTCTCAGAACTCTGTTCTCACTCCATGTAATAAGAATTTTCATTCCTGACCTGGAGCATCATGCCTTCCAACTTCCTTTCTCCAGATCAAGGAATTTTGAATTCTGTGGTCTTACACAGGAATTGCAGATGTTTCTCCACTTTAATGTCTTTCATATAACGTTATTGATAGATTTGCAGAATTTTTTTAATATTAAAGGTCTGAGTTTGCTCTCACTCAAGGAGGTGTTATTTCGTCTTGGTGGAGGAATTTATGAGAGATAGTTATTGACTTCCAAAATTTTATTTCTAATTTGAATAGTCCACAGCTTGGCTTCAGAACTGCCCTTTTTGTATCCTAAAGGTCTTCTAAGCCAATTTAGTGAATCCTGTCCTAAGTCTCCAGTTCTTGTCATCTATGTCACAGAGGACTGGCTTTATTGTGTAGACAGCTAAGCTTGTTCCTGCATGCTTCTGGTTTATCAGCAATTTGTGTAGAATTCTTTATCTTCTTTTTTATTAGAATGCCTTAGTTTTTAAATAAAAAGGAAAAAAAAAAAAAAAGAAAGAAGGAAAAATGAGAGAGAGAGAACGGTAAAAGAAAGCACAGCCCCATATATTTCATTAGATAACAATATGTGTAGTCCAGGACTAGTTGTATTAATTTAGATTGCAGATAGACTACTGCAGATTGTAGTTTTGGCCAGCTTCCTGACTTATTGAGAAGTATTCATAATTCTAGCATATACTTTATATTTGTAGTTATCATAAAAGATGCTGCTGTAAGAGTTTATTGGGAAGAAATGATACAGGCTGTATAAGTAATAGACCCTTGTAGAATTTTCAGTACATTGTGAAGAAATCACTTAATCTTTTAAAAGATCATCCCGCCTGTTTTAAGACAGTGAATTAATCCTGATTTTCTTATAAACCATTTATAGGATCATTGAAGAACGTAAATCTCTGCCTGTTTATAAGCAGGTCACGGCTTGAAAAAGCTCTGAATGTCTGAATGCAGAATATTTTTCTGGGGAGTTCTTTTATGCTGATTCAAAGTTATACTCTCATTATCACAGATTTATAGTAAGTATAGTTTAGGACCTCATTGACTTTAATGTAGTGTTCAAAGTCAGTAAAACCCTTTCTTAGGTTGCTGCAGTTGTAAGACAACAGCATAAATCAGTGCTTGGTTTTCATATTTTAATAGCTTCTTATTTGAATTTCTGGTTTTAATAACTGAAATGTGATGTATTCTAAGAATAACAAAGTATTGATAGTGATATTTGATTTTGTTACTATCTCTGTAAGATGTTTATGGATGTTGTTTTTCTTAGTGTCTGAGGGAAAAGAACAATGTAAGTGAGGCTGGGTCACTGTCAGTTTCTTTCATATTCTTAAATGAGAAACATGGATAGTTGTACATGGTATAACACACATAATAATAATAAATATTGAATAAAAATATAGAGGAAATAAAGTGATGCAAAAACAATCACTCACAACCTAGCACAGACTGATGCCCACTCTGTCTTCAAGCAGTGACCACTTTGAAAGACAATCCTTGTTCTCCAGCCCTCCATTCCCCTAGCCCCCTTCTTCCTCTACCACCACTTTTTCTTTCTGAGCATAACCTTACAGGTATGGAATATGCCCTTGGTCCCCTGGGGTCATTTGGCATAGCTGTGTTACCTCGGGACTCCTTGGCCACCCCCACTCAACTTATTGGGGGCAGAGAGAGGGGAAGAAAATGAGAAAGGCTTAACACTGTGGCAGCACAGTTCAACAATAGCCAAAGCATTGGTGTTTTATGAGCACTGTTTTAGCCAAAACTCCACACTATCATACCAGCTGCTATGATGAAAGAAAACTTCCATCCCAGTGAGTCCCAGTACCTGAACTTGATGTTTAAGTACTGGCATAGTTCATTCAAGCCTATTTTTGCACCTGCATGAAATCAAATCCCACCAAAAGGATAATCTGAGTTTTATTGCCTGGAAAACCTAAAAATTATGGAGCTTGTTTGGGAAATAAGTAGAAGGACTTTCCTGTGATTAATCTTTTTAATATTAATAACTTTTTAACCAAGTTGTGTTAGTTCTGAAAACCCTTGAATTTTTCCCCGTAACAGCATAGATCTAACTCAAAGAAAAAAGAAACTCCTCATATTCCAATCCCTTTTTAAGCATGGGGTTGATGGGAGGTTATTGATGGAAAAAAAAATACTAGGAAGTAATTCTTTAAATGGGCTTATCTTTGTTAAGCATGTCATAGAAACACATGTCTGACTATTTTCTGTATTTTACTATTCTGCCTTAATTCACCTTGGTCATTGCACACTTCAGGAAGTTATTGTCTGGAGGATTATTGTGTTTGTCAAGGAATTGAGGTTGCAGTCATCCTATTCCAGTTGAATAACACCTTTTGTGACTTAGGCTCCTGAATGTATTGACTGTCTTTTTGAATCATGTAATTTTATTGAAGCTAGAGTGCTTCTGTATGTGCAGAGTCTGTCTGCATTCAATCTGTTGGATTTTGCTAAAAGGATATCTCTCTGCTCAACTAAAGAATGAGTACTTAGAAAGGTCACTGAGAAAAATGAAAGCCCTCATGGACACAATAGGCTCTATCATTACTTTGTTTCTGAGACTTTGACAGTTTAATCTTGCTATACAAATTAACTTCCTACTGCTGAAAGTAAACTGAGAAAATATGATAATTATCAAAAAATAGTGAACAAATTGATTTTGTGCTTTAGGTCTCTGTCAGAAACATAAGAACAGCACCCCTATATAAAGTTACTGAAAATATATTTTGAAAATTAATTAATGCTTGTGAGGAACTACATAACTTGTGTAATAAACACTTATGAAAACAGAAGTCTGGAAGAAAACTGACTGTTCTGTCTTCAAAGCAGAGTTTTAATAGAGTACAATAAATGAGGAGCAAAGAGAATGATGATGTCAAAGCAAAATAGTGAGTAGCTGCTGATTGAAGTTTGTGCCAAACTTGTGTGGAATAAGCTGAGATTCAGGAGGGTAAATATCATATATAAATATAGAATTTTATCCTAAACATACTTGCAAGATAGAGTAGATGGAAGCTTCTTAGGCAACATTAATTTCAGCATTTCCAGTTTTCTGAAAGCTTGATTTTACATTTTTGTATATCTTGTGTTTCTTTTTCACTTCCTTCTTTTCCCTCCTTCCCTATTTTTATTGTAAATATATTTTATGTATGTCATTTACGAACACTCCACAGAATCAGGTAAAACAAAATATTGAATCTGCCTTTTCAGTTAGAAAACCTGTTTATATCAAAATCAATACATCAATAAAATACGTTATTATTGTTGAGTATTTATTCACTGACAAAAACTACAACATGCTTGTTGTATTTTCCCAGGTTATTCTTTACTATTAAAATTTTATATTCTGTTACTGTAGGAGTCATCAAATTGAGACCATTTTTGTTAATAGAGATTGCACATTTTTTATTTCCTTTTCAAAAATAGGCATCACTGTTTCATTTTGCATTTTTTGTTGGAAAGCCTAAAAATACCTGAAGTTTTCTATGTGAAAATATTTGTGTAAACATTACTTGATTTAAGATAAATACTTTAAGATATATCGTCACTTTCTCAAGAGGCATTATTTGACAATTGTGCTGTAGCAGTCGAGGACTCATACTCTGCTCTTTACCCAGTAGGCAGAGGTTACTTGCCTTACAGTTCAGCCAGCAGAACAAAAGTGCAAGTTCTCATTGCTCCAGCACACTAGAGCCAACAATGGCTTCGAAATATATAATTAGCAATTAGATTAAATGTTCTTATTTTGCACTTAAGTGGATCAAGTTAAATTCCACTGGCTGTACAATGAAGAAGTACTTTTCCATTCGGAACATAGTAACAAGATTCTCGGGATAAAAAAAAAAAATCTTGAATTTCTATTGCTGTCCAAAATAATTTTGTCTCTTGGTTATCAAGAATGTTTCATTGTTCTTTTTTCCCGTAAGAGTGCAGCTGAAGCCTTATTATGCCACTTTTCTATGTTTATATTTTATTGAACATTGATTTATGTGGTTTACTTGTTTCATTCAGACAATGGCACCTTTCCTGTTTCTATTCTGATAAAAAACACAAACAATCAAAATTAACATTTTAGAAGATGTTCATCAGCAACATGCTCTTAGTAGTGATGAGCAAGCACTAAAAACTATTTTTGATCTTTCTACATGGTATTTTCCTACGTATTTTAATCACTGGGAATAGCAAAAACACTGGATTCAAGATATAACAATGAATAAATTGCTTTACCAAATGTTACATATTTAGAGAGAAAATTGAGGGTTTTTTAATTGTAAAATTCAGGATCTATTTTCACTCTACACAGGAAATAATGATGATGCACAATTTTCCCCTGGCATTAGGTGCAGCCAAGGAATAAATCACCATTTATTTCACCATCAGGTTGCACCTCAGCCCTAGGTGAAGCTCTGGCTATAATTGTGCCCATCTACCTCCTGCCCAAGATCATGAGAAGAGCTGGGGACTCTGGGACAGCCCTGACTATTTTTAGGGGTTAAGCCAACTACTGTCTTCTTTTTAGGTTGTTCTGGATAAGGTTATTTCCTAAAGTGAATATATATATATATTATTGATTGTAGGATGGAATGGGAAATTTGAGAGTCACTAAAAAAGGAATACGACTTGAAGGAATATCTGAATTTCTACTTCCACTATATGTGAAAGAAATCCATTCCCGAAAGGTAGGTATTTTTCATCTTTATTTCTTAATTTGCAGCTAATATAAATTGATCTCTTCAATCTCAAACTACAAAGTTTAATTCTTATACCTCCTAGATTAGCAATCAGTAGAGGTTTGCTTTGAGAATATCTTAGCAGTGAAAGCTTCCTTCATGTCAAAATTTTTTTTTTTCCCTGAAACCTTGCTTGCTTCTTAAAAGAAATGTTTTATCCTAAAGAAAGGAGATTCAAAGCATGTATATTTTTTACTTCAAATGACCTCGGCACTGGGAATGGAACATTTGACTCTCATTTGATGTAAATCCAGATTTAAGTCCAGAAAAACAAGAGTGGTGATAAGTTCAAAGTGCAGTGAAATAAGGAATGGTCCTGTTATTTTTATCAGTAGTCATCAGGGTTTCTTTTTTCATTTTCATTATTTTATAATTTTAATTTTTGTTTGGATATATTTTGCTCATTAAGTAGAGGAAATTCTGCTGTGTAATGTCCCTAGGATTTAATTTTTGAAAGCAAACCCTTCCAAATTTTGGTTAAATGCAATTATCATATAGCATCAGGCTATTAGAGAGGAAAAAAGAAAAACAAGAAGTTTTGTACTATGAAATTCAGTGTAGGTCATTTTAACTCTTTTCTTTTGACATTCATTTATGCTGTTTATATTATCACTGTCAATGAATTTTAAAAAGTATTGAAATGCTGGGGGAAAAAATATTTTTACCATGAGAATGATTACCTATGATTAGAGTAGAATGTAGTGTTGGTTTTCAGTCAAACATCTGAAAAGAATTTTAACGTGCATACTGCAACATTTGACAGGAATGAGAAGTATGTTGACCCTAAATTCCTTTGTGGAAAACTTTGTCTGTTGAAATCTGTTTTTTATGAATATAAGAAAGTACATTCATAAAGTAGATGACAGTTTCCCATTTCTCTTAATTAGTTCACTCTTGTGTTAATAAGTCCTTGAGGTAGTCTCTTCATCTTCTTTTTCTGTAAAGCTAAGATCTTTCAATGTTTAGTATAGGGTAGCAGTATTGTCCTAAGTAATGAAAACTTGTATAATATTTAAGTAGCCTTGCAGGGAGCATACTTTTTATTCAAGGCTGCAGAACATTACTCATGATGTGTGCGTTTTTCTCATTTGTTTTTTGCGAGTGGACACTGTGTATTATTGCTCCATTTCTTGTTGCTGTACTTGAGAGTGATTTGGAATATTTTCTTGCCCAGTGCTTCATACTGCAGAACATTGGTTCTGTTAAAGATGGAAACTTTTGTTTCAAATGATAGTAATGAGATTTGAGCAGGGTCCTAATTTCAGTTAGCTATTAACAAATCCCAGAAAATTGCACACAAATGCATTTTCTGCATATTTGATGCAGAATTATTGTAAAGAAAAGAGATGCAGAATCTACCAGATGCCTAACACAAGGTCCCACTAGTCCTGTGAGACTCATGAAAAAACGGCACTTATCAGTAAATATTCTCAAGCCAGCAAAAAGTAGAGTTCATCATTAACTCTCTAACAAAATATATAAAAACGAATCATATAATAACAAAATAATGAAAATACTTTTGGAGTCCAGGTATACCTACATGTATTAACTTTAAGGCATTTGTCACCTGGATAAAAAGGTGGTATTTACAGAGGCTTTATTCTCATCTTGCAGCACTTTTGAACTTTACTTCCCAGTCTTAGGCTAACTTGCTCAGTAGTTGTGCTAAAGTTTGGTAACTTCTGTATGCAAATGGGAATGCCACAAGAGAATGATGAAAGAAACGTCTGGAGCTGTACCCAGCTTAGCAGTAGGGTTTTGTAATGTCTCTGAAGGGTATTTCTACAGCTTTATGGCATCTGCATGTGACGTGAGCTGGTTTGGCACTTACAAAAGTGGCCACAGTGCTGTTGAAACCTAAAAGTAAGCTAGATTTTCGGAGCTCTCATCACAGTCAGTAGTGACCTAGTCAATACTGACAGCAGATTCTGAGCAACTATCCTGCTTGCCAGCTATTAGTGTTTATTTTGGGTAATACAGACAGAAATGCTTTTATCTGCCTTTTCCATTCAAGTTATAACGATTTAAGTTTGTTGTATACTGGAGTTAAAATATTCTGTGAAACCAAAAACTCACTGCTTATTTTCTAGCAGAGATAATTCTTTTAGCCTACTCATTCCCCTATAAAAGAACACATCCATTAAAGTGACATTGCTTGATTAACTCCTGAGATGACTTGTAACATATTCAGCAGTAACTTTGCAGGGCCAGTATATTTCCTCTGTACTGCAGAAGATGGTTTTTGGGATGGCCTCTGAGGGACCCCCATGGAGGCTCTTGGCTCAGGAGGTCAGGCCTTCACTGTTCTCCCACTGCAGCACAGGGCAGTGTGAGGTGGGAAGGGCAGTGTTATTAGCAGTGAGCTACAGCAGCGGCTGGGCTGTGTTGTGGCTAAGAGGCATGACTGGAATTCTTGCACATTTGCTGGTGCTATCTTTTAGTAAGCTTGATCTGAAAGTGATAAAAATGTTCATTGAGAGGGCAGCATACACCTTTGATTCTGATCATGAATTACTGCTGATAAGAGCGCCCAGCAGTCTGTTGAATAAGTAGGTGGAGCTGTGCTCTCTGCTGCTGCAATTTTAGTGTGAGAGTGGCAAAATTTGCTAATGTAAAGCTCACATGTGCTTACTGATGACCACTTGCCTGCTGCCTACCTGGATGCCAAAATAAGATCATTTATGCAGTGTTAAATGCAGATCTTAAACTGCCTTTATTGAGAGAATAGTATTGAACTTCGTATATAGGTTGAAATACTGCCTTTTGTCTTGTGATTGTTTCATTGAAACCCTGAATATTCAAAGTAAATGCTAAAATACTTAGCTTTAAGTCAGTTGGAAAACAAATGTATGTGAATTTCTTTTTTTAAAAAAAAGAAAACTTCTAGTGACATTAGACAATATAAAATCTTCTTTCAAAAAGTAGTAGTAAAAAAAGCCAGGTCTTGAATAAAATGAGTATTTTCTTTTATGTATAAGTTGAGTAAATGAGAAGGCTACTCAAAGTGTGCTGTTCCTCTTGCCCTGCTCCTCGTTTGCCCTTTTTACTATACCTTGTTTAGTGATGCCCACAGATCTATGAGTTCCTACCCCAATTCTATGTTTATGCACAGAAGAATCTTCTGTATTTTCATCAAATGGCTTTGCTGCATGCCAGAATTTAAAATTATGCATCAGACCCTGAGCAGATAAGGGCTCATTGGATCCTGAATTGACATCTTTATATCCCCAAAACCAGAGAATGTGTACTTTATGAAATGAATCTTACAGAGAATTCCATTTTGACTATGAATAGTCTAGCTGTATACTTTTGATCAAACTGCTAGCCTGACACCAGTAAGTTTCATCCAGACCACGTTATATTTCCCATGCTTATATCATTTGCATTGATGTGATGCAAACTTCATTCTTTATAGTGTATCATTAATGAGATATATGAAATCAAACAATACATAATACAACATCCTGAATTATTTCAATATTTCAGTTCTTCTGAATTAAATGTTCTTACTATCAGACTACTGCAGCCATACTACTGCACGTTTGAATGGAAACAATTAAGATACCTTCTTTTTAGCTTATCATATAACAATAAAAGTGGTTCATGGTGTTTTCTTGAGAATGTATTCCTGGGTTTATTAATCTTTTTTCTTTTGCATATACAGTTCTTAAGGGATGAAAAAAATCCTGTTTTCTCTCTGTTAAATTGTTTCCATTACAAAACAAGAAAGAACTCATTATCCCTTAAAGTAGAGGGCATTAATTTGGGGTTTTTTTTTCACAATTAATAAGGTTAAAATGTATTCTCTGAAATTAGCGTGTATTTTCCAGAGATAATCTTAAAGAACATAGAATTTAATAATTGAATTAAAAGTTTTTGTGAAAATGCCAAGAAAACCAGAAAGAGTGAATATTTATGAACTCCTTACTGAACACAGGAATCTCTGAAAACTTTATGTATATCTCACATTTTGAAATATGTGATTCTATATGAATTAAGAAATTGTAGGTGGGGTTGAAAACAGGATTCCTTTCAGATTTTTTTTCCTCCATATTTTTACTCGAGAGACTGAAAATCCTTGTAAGTATTTAGAGAGCTTTATTTTACACTGTTTTATTTCCAAACCTGGACCAATCTCAACAAAAACAAATCTACAATATATTTATTTCATTACTGTTTCTCTGAGTGTATAAAATCATCAAAATAGAATTACCTTTGCTAATTTCAGCCAAATCATTGCATGTATTTAGGTTTATGTTTGGGTCTTAGGTGGCTTAACGTCGAATTCCTTTTCTGAGACAATGGCTTTGTTGAGTTTCTCTCTCTGATCCAGTTACAAGGATGCAGCATAGGAGATCACATCAAAAGCTTTATGAAGTTGAGGAAGAACAAACACTCTTCTTGTGCATTGAGACAGGCTTCTCTTTTTGCAAGATCACAAGTCAGTGCTCCTTGCCTTTACTAACCCCATGCTCATTTTGTCCCAACTGCCTTTTTTTCATGTCTACATGGTAATAATTTTCAGGGGCCTCTCCCATATAATCTTACTAAGAACTGAAGTGAGACTGGGCTGCAGTTTCCAAAGTCTTCCCTCCTTGCAAGATGCTCATACTCTCGTAAGGGTCTGCCAGGACAGGGGTTTTGTTAATTTTGGTATTGGGAAGGAGGAGCATATTTCCCCACATTTCACTCTGACACGTTCTCCCAAAATTTCAAGGCCAGATTTGCTATATCTACTCTCTTTTCTGCTCTGTAAGATATCCTTCTACTGTGCAGTCCAAACTGCTTCAAGAACCATACAATCCTACCACTGCTGAGCTATATAGGTATCAGAGAAACTCCATTTAGGACATGTCATTGCACACTTCTTTGTAATATCAAAAAAATCACAAAGGTACCCAAAGAATCTGCCACTGTTATAGCACAGGATGAAATGTCATGATTGTTTCTGTAGCTACATGTCACAACACACTCAGATAAAACTTGAAATGCTTCCCAGTTAATTTTTCTGCTACCTGCTCTTCAAGCCTTGCCCTTTGGGATCACTCACCTGTCACTAAGGATAAAGGTGCAGTTATGGCATTGTCCTGGTTTTGAGAACTAGGACAGTCATAAAGGACTCCTTAAGTCATTTTGGCTCCCAACACAATGTCATTCCAATAGTGTCACTTTTATTGGTATGAACAAGATATAAGCATTTCTTAATCACAAGCTTTGCCAAAGGACAAGTCACTCCTATATTTGTTGGTGGTCTCTGGAGGGACTACCACTCTGAAATTGAGTTGGCTTTTCTTGTTCTTTGCTGACAGCTGATAAGAACTTCCATGATTCATGATTTTGTTCTTGATTTGCTGTACTTCAATGGAATCTGTCTGGGGATCATTCAGTTGAACAACTTTATCTTTTGAACATCACTTTTTCATGTCAGCCTCTATTCCTGTTGTTATTGGTGAGACTTGTTTCTCAGTCAAGGAGGATCTCTGCTTTTTACACTGGAAAATCTGAGTTCATATTACCCAAGCATTTTTCTTTGGTTGATTATGGTTCATGAATCAAGTCATGAGAGGTCTATATCCACACAATTTTATGCCAGCCTGAGGAACTGAATTTGATTTGGGAACATTCCTTCAGATGGATGTGGGAAAGTTATTGAACTTGGAACTGTTTGTCTGAGGGTTGGTTGTTGTTGATTTTGACCTCAATTGCATTTTCAGTTTTTTTAAAATACTTTCTTCATCTAATACCTTTCTGTTCTGCTGGGGAAAATGTCAGTGAAACCATGTGACATCTCAGTTTGATATTCATAATGTTTTGTATCTGCTTCTCATGTAAAGTGTATTTAGATTGAGCTGTTTTAACTGGCATCTAATGCTGAGGAATGACCTTTTATTTCCTGAACAACTTTAAAATAATTTAGTTGCAGTTTACACAAGCTAAGCAATTAAAGAAATACTACATGTTTAAAAAAAATGTTAGTATTTCCATAGAAAATTTGATCCAACACAATAAAAAAAAGCAGATGACATGCAAGTGACTTGAAAAGGGGAAAAATCTCTGCCTTTATCTCTTTGTGCATGAATTTGCTTATATTTCTTTTATCCTTTGCATGACATTTTATAATCTTGAGGAACACCTTAGTTTTTGCTCCTCTGTATAAACCTTAAGACTATGGATGTGCAGGTAAAACTAAGGCAAAAATATCCACAGAAGACATTAAACACAAAAAAATAAATTAACATAATTTTATCTCCCTAAAATATTGACAGATTTTTAACCCTGACTTGAGGGTTTCTGAGATAATTTTAAATGTATTCCTTACAAGTTTGGCAGTGTAATATTCTCACTCTTAGGCCTTTGGTAGGCAAAAGACATATTTTCACAGAAACCATTGTAAACAGGTGTGTCCTAAGTTAGACATGTCCATATCCAAAGACTCAATGTACTAAAAGCTAAGAATATTCATGTAATAAAATAATAAGTCTAATGATGTTGGAAGCTGTCAGAATGGATTTCTGAAGGGGAAATCATGTCTGCCCAAGCTGACTGTCTTCTACTACAAGTGTAGTAGAAGTGTCACGCATGGTGGATGAGGACAGTTATTATTTTTAATTTTGCCTTTAGTCTCCCATCACATATGGGACTGATTGATGTACAGTCTAAAAGAACAGTGAGATAGCCTGAAAACTGGCTAAAACTGCTGGGTTCCAAGGGCTGTGACCAGGGGAGGCCAGTTTCTCGTGATGTAGTCAAGGGATCAGTACTGAGAACAGTGTTGTTTAATTTCTTCATTAATGACCTGGACAATCACAGTGCAATCTCTGCAAGATTGTATATGAGACATAACTAGGAATGAGTGTATGAAAAAGTAATTTTTAGAAGCAAAAGAGAACAAGAAAAATAACGGAAGCATTGTAGTTTTAACTGTTCAAAATTTTAATTATTCCCAACTCATTAGTAATAACACTCTTTTTTCTTTTCATGTTTCACATCAGATGAATTTCAAAAGTATTGAGAGTAATGATCAAATCACAACTTCAAAGATAACACTTTCAAAATTAATATAAGAAAGATTCTCAAGGTACTTATTCTGCAACAGAAGTTAGTGTCCTAAAGTTTGAATGTGTAGATTCCAGAAATACAAGTTAACTTACAAAATAAATTTTACCAATTATATATTTAATTTTTTTAATCTCCAAATAAAACTGAATTGTTACAATCTTCTTTTACTTGATCAGTTTTTCAGAATATTTATTTTCTTGCATGATGTTTCTCACTTTAAAAACATTTGTAATGAAATCATATAAACTAGTCAAGTCATTAATAATCTATAAAAATAAATATCAGTAAAATTCTCCAAATGCCCCAAACCTGAAGACTGCTTGTTACAGATCAGCGGTGAGAAGTTGTGAACCAATTTTGATTTTGATGATATCTGTGATGAAGTCATAGGCGCTTACTCCCAGAGTTTCACGAGACAGTTTAGAAAAAATCTTTTACCTATTTATGTAATTTGTCAGAACTGTATTGTGTTAGAACCAGGATTGTTGGGTGGTAGAGGGTTTTGTTTGGGTTTTTTTTCTGTTAATATTCTCAATATTTCTCTATCAAGAAGAATAAAAGTCCATGAGAAAAGAGAGAAAATTGCCTTCTAACTATGAAGAAATACTCTATACATGGAGACACTGCACACAATATTGTGTTTGACATCACAGTAGAGAAAATTAGGGAATATTTCAAAGTTAAAGACTAAAAAAAATAGGAATTAATCTCGTGTTGACTAGCTGGAGTGAAATTCAAAAGATAAGTTATGGAATAATTATCATGACAATGTCTTATTAGGACACCACTGCTCTCTTACAGGGAAAACTTGCTTGTTCCTTCACAGCTTCTGATAGCCACTACAAGCAAATATATTTCATAAAAAATACTGTCCCACTCCCATTTGAAATGAGCTTTATATTTTCTTGTTTTCAGAAAGAACTAAGTTAAATTTTACTGCTTCATAATGAGCAACATTTTTTTGTATGAAGACATATATATCACCTGCTTGGTCAGTCTTAAGAGCTGGAGTGTTTTATTCCAGAAAGCAAGCATGCTTTTTGGCTTTGTACTTTACAGCATTTGTTGTCATAATAAATATGTCATGTTATAACCTCTAGTTTCAGAGACAACTTGTCTCCAACAATGAAATTTTCTGCTTTGAAAATGTCTTTGCAGTGTGATTTTTGGGGTTTTTTTGACCATTCCCTGAAGGAGTTCCCTGTCTATCTGGTGTTGTGACTTAAACTTCCATCCGTTTTATACAGTTCTGAAATCCCTCTCTCAGTGACTAAAACTTCATAAGTTTTTGTACTGTCAGATCAATTTGTCAGGAACGTGCTGAACTTCCATCAGTTTTAGGAAGCAATATGACCACAGCATTACCTGTATTGGGGAAGTATTAAGTTAAGTAAAGAAGGCAAAGAGATGCAAGAAGTGCTACAAGCATTTTAATAAAATAGTAAAACTTGCTAAGACATTTTAGAATAAAAAATATCCTTTTTCTCTTTCTCTTTTCAGGCAGTGCAAGAAATACATGTTACTTTATATTTTTCGCTCGTAGATATTCAATACATGGTTAATTCAATTCATCCTTAAAAATAGGCAGGTAGAGTAATCACTGTCCTTTTAGATGCAAAATAAGTACCACATTTTATCATCCTATGGATTATATTCTCAAATCTTTGTTACTCCAAAGCAGCTGGAAATTTATTATTTGAGGAAATGAAACGAAAACATTGATTATACCATAGCATGGACTGTGTTTTGACACTGGCTTCCATCCAAGAGTGATAAGTAATGCTAATGTTAGTTGAAAGCCTTGTTGACTTGAAGAGCATCCTCAGGAAATAATTGCACAAATAATTTATATTCTTTTCATTACCAAGTGTATGATGATGTATGGTGACTTCCTTTAATCTCAAGTTATTATGATACGTTGAAATTTCAAATAACAAAGTTACCCAACTTTTTATCTTCAACAAGTTATATGAAGTTAATTTTTTAAACTCAGTTTTGATTAGACTCTTCTAATTCACTGAAATGTGATTTTTTTTTTTAAAGTCTTAGAAGTAAATTGCAGAAAAAAATTTAAGGTAGTGACTAAGTGTGTAGGTTTTTCAAGGCTAAATCTCCAAACTATACAAATACCTCACATTAAAGAAGGAAAGCCTTAAAATAGCAAACTAGTTCATTACTGTGTGGTGTATTATTTCTATCTCATAGAAAGCAAGGGAAAGTTTTTACTTTTTTTTTTTTTTTTTGGGTAGAAATTCAGCAAGAACTTCAAATTATAGATGGTGAAATCCATGGGTGAGATTAGGACAAAGAAAACTCACAAGTAGAAATCTTATAATGGAAGCAGCTGAATGAGTTAGATGCTGTAATGGAATTGGTAATTACAGCTTCAGCATTATGATTGCACAATAACAACTGGGGATTTACAGTAAAGTTGGCTCCTGGGCTTCAGCCAGAGGCTCATTTGTATCTTTTGCTGAATTTAAATCAGTTGTTCTGCAAAGGAACATACCATAGTTCACACAATTTGTTAATTTAAAGTGGCAATCTGTCATGCATAATTCTACAACAGCTTCTACAGTCCATACCCCTGCTGAACTCCTTGTAAGCTTAAGTGGTAGTTGCAGTAGTCAGCTGAAGGTTGATGCTGAGTTTACTTTTGTTCTGAAGTTGAAAATATTTTTTTAAATACAAGATTATACATAATTCTGATTAGTAAAAGTGAAATCTGTATTGATACTAAACTTGACACTCCAGTGGTGATTTACATGAAAGAAGTTTCTCAGTAGAAGGGAAAATTGAAGTTTACAGTGAGAATGATTAGATTCTTTTTCTTTTTTTTTCCTCTTGCTACATCAGCAGAGGAATTACAAGGTTTGGACAAAGTTTACTTTTGCCTCTGAGTTTCTCCACTGGCATCCACCAGATTAGGATCTTCCTATAAATCTGTGGTCTCTCTTTCTGAGTATAGTACAAAATCCCAGAAGGAAAGTGCTCCATACTTGTGTTGTTATTTTCATATTTTCTTGTATAAAACAGGCATTTTGTAATGTCAGTTAACTCTCCTGACAAGCTGAGCCAAAACATTGCCACAGAAAATGCAGAAAGCAGATTGGCTTTTTGCAGGAGAAACTACTTTACATTGTACAAGCAGCAAATTGGTTTTAAAAATATTGTAATAAAAATATTATTATGACTATTTAGATCGAGGATACTACTAAATGTTATTTCAAGATGCAGTGCTGTTAATCTTATAAAATATTCTCTACTAGGATACAGGTTTTTTTTTTTAAACAGTGTGGATCATATAGAATAATACACTAATTTTAGAGTAGCTTCATTGGTTGTTCAGCATGAATAAGGACAATAAAATTTTGTTATTCTGAAGTGAGGAAAATTATGCATTAGAATCATAATTGATGTGACTCATGCGCTGCTCAGACAAGGTGTTGGGATTACCTGAAAGCAGTCAATGCAAGAAAGAAGTGGTCTCTCTTCATCTTTTATAAATGGTGGTGATTGAACTCTTGGGGAGAATACAGTCGAGTTTATAGAAAGAACAGTTGTGCTGTGACAAGGGAAGAGAATCGGCTGCATATTCAGCTGTCATGCTTACCATCCCTTTAGGTTAGGAGACAGGGCAAAGGGTAATGGCTTTAAACAGAAAGAGGGTGGATTTAGATCATACATTAGAAATAAATTCTTTACTGTGAGGGTGGTGAGGCACTGGAACAGGTTGCCCAGAGCAGCTGTGGATGCCCCATCCCTGGAAGTGTTCAGGGCCAGATAAGATGGGGCTTCGAGCAACCTGGTCTAGTGGAAGGTGTTTCTGCCCATGGGAGCTGGAAACCAGATGATCTTTAATGTCCCTTCTGACATAAACCATTTGATGATTCTTTGCTTTTATTTCCTCATTTTTTTTTTATTCAATTAGATGGAAAACAATATCTTGTGACAGTTCTTAAGTTGTCACACAAAACCCACAGAAATTATTAGCTGAATTATTGTCAGTAGTGTATGCAAGAAGTCAGGGTTAAATCCTCCTAGTTGAAGACCACATTTTTTCTTAACTCCATATTTTGCTCTTTGCATTTTAAAGCATTTATCAATTTCTCTTTGGAGTCAGAAGAGCATTAAAAACGTTGTTTTTACCTAAAAATAGAATTGGTGTTAGGATTTGTGCATTTAGGGCTATTCTGTATCTTTCTAAGGTTTGCAGGTGTTTATTGGTCTGAGTTTTTATCTATGGATTTCAGCAATTAGATGTAATTGCCAATCAAAATATTGGAAGATGCATCTGATGAGCATGGTACAGATGCTTTATGTGTAATTCCAGTAATATAAATCAGTATTTATGAAGCACTCTATAAAGAATCTATTGCATGTTTGTATTTTTGTAAGAATAACATGCATAAATCTCATTTTGACCTTGAGTTTGGCATTCAGAAGATGGTGTCTATGTACATCCATATTTATTTAATCTCTCCACCCAGTTCCCAGTTCAGGAACTATGTATTTCACACAATCTTAGTGCAATGAGAACCAGATGGACACTAATTACCCCTTTATCCCCCAGGTACCCGAGTTCCTACATAGGAACCACCTAAGCACACACAGACTACAGGTACCTTGTGTTCACTACAGTTGAGCTGAGATTTCAAGATGTGCTGCATAGTGTAAAAGAAGTTACAGATTCAACTAGTGTATTTTAACCTTTCTGCTTAATTCCCTTCCATTGAATAAACCAAGTTCAGTCTTGGAACACGAGCAAGTAGAGTAAATAAACGTAATTTAAACATTAACTGTGGATACTAAAACTTAACACGTGCCTCAGCTTTAGGCTGAAATGACAGCCCTGCCCTGGCAAAAGAGTTCAAAGACCTTCAGTTCTCCTAACACAGTAATGAAATCCTTTATGAGATACACAGAGACATTTGCATCGTTCCATCTGAGATTTTCTATGTGAATTTCAGTGTGAATTGATGAGACATTTTTATTTGTATGTTTGGTCAATTTCCACTTTATGTACAAAATTTTATTGTTGAATCACTTATCCCTTAAAGCAAACTACTCTTGGATCAAATAATTAAAAATATTAAGACTAGGAGTGTTTCCCTATAGAAAAGCCTATAGAAATTTTTATGTTTATTTTGATGTTCTGCAGAACATCATTTTTATTTTGATAATTTTTGAATAGTAATTTAATAATAATTTTAAAATTTAAAACCTCCCCAACATTTTAATTACTCATTCAGGTGTTTTTTTAATAGACGAGTTTGTCTTGAAGACAAATTACAGCTGAAGTACTTTCCAATTGCTGGACACAGTCCCTCAGGATTTCATCTTGTAGTCTTTTTCAAATTCAATTCTAGCTCTTTAAAACAGAAGCTTCTCTGATCCATATCATAATATTTAGCATTTCAGTTTTTATCAAAAGAGCACTTCTGTAGTGCCTGTCCTAATCCTTTCCAAATACTGTCCTTTGGTACGTGTTATGGCTTGGTCTTAGAGCATGCAAAGTGGATTTCTCTCTGCAAAACTAAGGGGGCATATGCAGAAGCATAACCTCAGAAAACACAAATAGTATTAATGCTGTTTCCTAATGCTATGTCCTTAGCACTGCAAGTTTCATTGTAAAAGTCTGTTGTAATTGGATCATGCTGCTGTATGTATAACCAATTTCCCACTTCTGGTAATCAACCTATTCACTTTCTTTTTCTTCCCTTCCTTAGAATGAAGCCAAGGGCCCTGCTCTTTTGTCAGCATGCCTGGGGGTTTAAGCAGAAGGCTTAATTAATGTCTTCAGCTGTGATCTGGAAAATGCAATCTCTCACAGACAATTTGGATAGATTCCTATGATTCAAATAAAGTAAAACTGAGAAATCTCTAAAGGCTGAAAGTTCCAAGTCAAAAATGTAACTGAGAAATCATTATTCCAAGAATTAACAAAATTCTTTTTTTTTGTTTTTTACCTTTAGAAGTTCATTAGTTTCTTAAATATCTTAATTATATTAGTCCTTGAATATCTAGTCTTCTTGCTTGTAATCCTATTGAGCTTTCCTGTACAAATAAGAAACTATTTTAACTAAGTTTTAGTGGTCAGGGAGTCTCTATAGAAGTAGAATCCACATTTCCCCGTGCATATGTATAGGGATTTCAGAAATTTCACAAGCACCTTTGAATTTCATTTTTTTCTTGCTAAAAGATTTATTTTTTTTTATTATTCAGTCATTTTTGAATCTTCAAGTATCTAATGTACATTTAGGAAACATATTTAGAAATTTATTTCATAAATCGCTGTATTGTCTTAGGATCACAATGTCTTGAGAATTTGCAATATGTACCTACTTACATGTTTATTAGGCCTCTAGCTTTATTCAATCTTCCTTCTGTATCTTAGAATAATCTTTGGTGATTCAATGCTTTACTTCTTTGCTTTATTTTTTTACAAAAATAAATATTGTCAATATAAAAAATGTGTTATTAAAAAACCAAATCATTACTGTAGAAAGCTGGAAAACTGAACAACTATCGACTTCACTTTTTTTTATGTTTTGGTTTTTTACTTCTTTAAAACAAGAATGAAGGGTAAATTTGGTAAGACTTTCTAATAGTGAATAAATTTACCTTTTTCAGACTGAGATAAGCCTTTAAAGATAAAAGATATCTACAAAGAATGTCTTGCCCTCCAGCGCCTTCATGTTTCATACTGTTTTTGAGACCAGAAGGCACCATTTCTAGACAATGCAGAAATGTTTAGAATTTAGTTTTATTGCCTTTATGCCATTTGTGGTTTCTACGATGATGGAGTACAAAGGTTAGGCGAAGCGGAACTAGGATCAGTATTTAATTCTAGAGGTGCAGAGCTCTCTTCAGCTTTTCAGACAACATGGTTTCTGCCCCTCAATTTCTGGTCTGCAAAACAGGGCTAAAGGCACATCCCTGTCTCACAGGAGGTCTTCAGCTACATTCTTTAAATGATTGTGTGTTGTGCTGTTAGACAACATAAGCAAATAAGAGCATCAGGCAATGGGGATATTAATAAAAATTAGAGAATTATTACTGATTCTTATTTGCATTCAGTATTCTATGTTAAGCATACTGAGATCATCCATTAATATTCAGTGCCCTCTGTTATTATACAAATATTACTTCATTTCCTGTCTTGAAGATCAGGCTTGTAGGCAACATTCTAAGCTCATCCTTCTTGTATAATTTATTTCCTTTGTGTTTTGAGACTGATGAGCTATAAATTGCTCATGAGATGTAATGGGTTTTCTAATCAGAAGATGTAAAGAGTAGAGCCTGGCATTATTTTATTGCTTTGCTAAACAGTTTTACTAATGAGGCTACTAATACAAGGTCTCCATTGAAAGATGAAACTCATGATGATATTTCTCCTGACTGGGAAGAAGGATAAGCAGTTTTATTGTGAATTGTTTCTAGAAAATATCTTAATCCTTTGAGATATTTTGTGGGCAGGACCACTAACACTAGAAATATGTAAGTGAGCAGTAGCTCTGCCAAAGTAAGACGGAAAACTAGGAAAGATTTAATTCATCCTTATTGTCTTAAATATTTCCTTCCAAAATAATGCAAGTATGGTGTAACTCTCAGCAAATGTATTTATAGCATCATAATATCATACTTGTTACAAAAAGGCATTAGGAATGTAGCATCACGTACTATAACATTTTCACAGGACTTGCTTTTTTCCTTTGAAAAGTTAATAAAGTTTGATCATAAAGACAAGTATGCAAAGTGTACCATGCTCTGCAGAACTGACGGTGTTGCTGATTTCTTATGACTTGCCTTCCTTTCTCTATGAAAAATTTGATTTAGTTTTGGTTTGTTTTTTCTCTATCCTCCATGAGAATTAATCATTATTCTCCACAAAAAATAATCTAAATATTTCTGATTCTCTTGTGCATGTACTTCTGCATGTATGCAAATGTGGGAGAAAGAGATCCTCATCACAGACATAGAGTTGTACAAGATTAATATTCAAGCCTCTGATCTTGATCACGGTGATTTAAGACAAAAGGACTGTGGTCTCCAAACTGATGCGCTTTTTTTTGGTTTTAATTTTTTAAAAAAATCCATTTCAAAAAATTATCTCATTTTATGTAATAATTCATAACTAGTTTGACTCCAGGCACCTCTTGGATTTCCAGAATAAATGTGAAGTCCTACATGATTCTCATTCTTTTGAAGGAAGGCAAGAAATGAAAAGAGCTTTTCCAACCAGGTTGGGTGGCTAAGAAACAATGATTGCACTGAACTTTGACTGGTTTGCCTGGCAGTGGATGCATGGTGCGAGGTTGAGGAAAAATTCTGTACATTGAAAAAGATTTTGAATTTTATTTTACCTTTTGTAATTGTAGAAGTGGACTAATATTGTTTTCTAATGTAGCTTCAGGTCTTGGTTTGAAAGATAAAGTGTGTTTTATGAGTTAGCTCTTTTCCTCACATCTTTTAGAAGAATGTGGAGTGGAGAATGGACTAGCACCATTAGAATTTTTTAAGTCCTGGAAATTTTTCATGGTTTTTTTTTTAATTATCCAATTTTTTGTGCAGGTATGCCTATTGTTCCTTAGCCAGAAGAGAAGGTAGGGTCTGAGAAATTTTCTCTTCCCATTATTCTTCTCATCTTCTCAGCAAAAAGCATTATTTATTGGCATGCACACCAATGTGACTGAAATAATACCTGTGTCATTTCTATCAGATACAATGTTGGACACAAAATTTCCAATATCATTTTTATTTTAATATGTGAAGACTCATTCCATGCCAGAAGTATAAGTCTGATTCCTCAGAGTACATGCAGTATAAGTGAAATGAAACTATCAATCTAAATTTATTTATTCATTTGTGAGTTATTTTTGTGGTTCAGGTTAGGAAGCTAAGTGGTTACTTCACAGAAAAATCTCAGATTTTCCATAAGGGTTAGTATGATAAGTGGAGATTTTTAATTATGATATGTATGTTGTTTGTTTAATGAAAAAAATTGATTACTCATGCTCTGTGTCTCATCCCTTTCAACAGCCAAAGTACTGAGTGGTCATTTCATTCAGGTATCTCTCACTCCTACTGTCCTCTGGCATAGATTTTATCTTTTCAGAAGCTGCTGCCTTTACAGTGTTAGAGGAAACTCTAGTAATTGTTCATGTCTTCCTTAACCCCCCCCCCCATTAGGACACACTGAAAAGGCAATTAAAAGAAAAGGAAATCATGTGCCAACCTTGAGATATTAGTTTTACACCAGCTGAGATCCATTAATTGATTTGAAATAGCCCAGCAAATGGACCTAATTTGAATAACAATGACTTAGAAAATGTGTACCAAGCCTGAGCCGTTACTGTCAGGGGGTCAGATAAGTAAGTTGAAAATCTTGTCTAATAAAGACTTGCTTTTGTCTAATTTGACTAAAATAACTAATCATGTTTTTGTTAAAATTTCGGCAAGCTTGATTTGACTTGAAAAAAATAAAGATTTGGTTTAAATATATAAAGTGAAAATATTTCAATGTTGTTTGGTCCCAGTACAAATCCCAATACATATATAAATATAATTGCTTTAAGACTTCCAAGAAATACATTTATTGCTACTAAGGGTTTCATTTTGTTAGCAAGATCAACGAAATTTTCCAGCATGTAAGAATTTGTAGAAGTTAACTGTGACTATGTTTGCTCGCCCAACTTGAAAAGAATTAGAAAATACTATTTCCAGTTTATCTTCAAAGTATTTGATTTTTATTCAGTGATATCTGGTTTGCAGTTTGCAATGAAAAATAGAAAAATATTGAAAAAATCCAAACCAAAAACCAAACCACCCTCATACCCAAGAGGAATTTGTGGAGTTTTATTGTTTGTTTATGGGGGTGTATTTCAGTTTGGAAGTAGCTAAAGCATTCCTATTTTTACATTTCTTAAATCTTTTCTCATGGATTTTAAGGAAGCCTCTGTGGAGGACAAAAGAAATAATGAAAACTCAGATTTATTTTTTTTTAATCCTAGTAACTTATTTGCTGTTTTAGTTTGGTTTCTCTGGAATTGTCCAGAGAACATCAAGAACAGATCACAGAAATGTGTGTGATGTTTATTATGCTCCTTCAGCGTTCCCAGTTTCTGTCACTTAATGACTCATTCAGACCTTGCCACATGAAGATTTAGGTAACTTGTTTTCATCTTTTCTTGCAGCCATATCTGTTGTAGCAGTCGGTGTTCTGCTTCCTTGTGATAATCTCTAATCCTTTCTTAAACTATGTAGACTGCTGTATATTGTTATCAAGTGTCTTAGGTCAATAATTTGTTTTATAAACGCCCTCCCAAAAAAAACAACTTGAAACATTCTTCCCCCCTCACATATATATCCTTCTCCCCCACCCCACAACAAAGAAACACCACAGCAACTTAATAGTTTTAAATCTGTTGACCTTGTGCTTCCTTAGCAATCTCATGTTAGTGTGTTAGAACAGAAAGAGGATGCCTACATTTCTTCATATATGAGATGTATTTTATATCTGAACATAGCCAGCCTTTCACACTCCATTTATCTTTCCTCACTCTTCTTGATACCAGTTTTGCTTACAGTCCTTTTGTCTCTTTCCTTTCTTGTATCTAAAAATCATAGATTTCTCAGAAAGAGTAAGAGCCCATATAAGTATCTGTTGCAGATTCCCCACTGGAAATGTAATTGCATCAAATGTCTGTATAACCATTTTTGCAAACACAGGAGTTTATGCAATATGACTTGGATTTCATATGTTATAATAGCAGGGTATTTTTAAATAAGGGAATGTGATTTTGTTATTCCAGTTCTCAAATATATTTTTGAAAAAGATATATAGGACACAATCCTGTGCTTTATATCTCCACTAAAAATATATAGTGGGTACAAATGTGTTGGAGCTTAGTACATCACTGATTTTGATAACAGCCTGTAAAGATCTGGTCACTTAGTACTGATTTAGAGATGCACTTATTTACTCAATTTTCCTGTTTAGATTTCCTGCCAGGACTAGTTTGGCATGGTTTTATCCAATGACTTTTACTTCAGAAAGAAATAAAATTAAAGAAATGTCTATCTATACCATAATAAAATTTATGCAAAAAATTGCATAGTAGTTTGCTTTAATGTGTAGAAGTTTCCATGCCTCTGGATAACTGTTCACAGAAGTTTCCTTTGGCATGTCTTGGTGATGCACTTAGTGAGAGCAGTCATGTATTTCCTCAGCCAGTGTGTAGAACTATTGGATTTGAAGCAAGACTGTAGCCTGAAGAAAGAAAGGAACTAAGGGACAAAGCTGTTTTGAAAATCAAGGAAGAATTGATTTACATTTCATTTTAGTCTCACTGTTTCCTTGTTCTTGAGAGGGCAATATCTTCTTAATATTTGCTGGTGACAAAATATGTGTATTAGTTATCAGAGAATTCTCTGGTAAATAAATAAACTTCTTCAGGAAGAACTAGATATAACATTAAGGTACACATTTACAAACCAGAAACTTTGCAACAAAGGGTTGTGACTGTAAACTAATACTTTTAATATTAGTTAATTTATTAGCAATAATAAATACCATACACTTGTAAATTGATTTAAATGACAGCATGATGACATAGATGACACCATTCTGAAATACCAAGCTGTTGTATTCTTCAGAAAAGGAGAATTAAGTTTTATCAAAGGACTTCTTTACCCTACAATGTTTTTAAGTAATACACGTGCCAAATAAGATACTGATTGTTTCTATGAAGCTTCTCAGGTTAAGAACAACCTGACTGTTCTTTTTGGATCCATTTGTAAATGTCAGCTATTTTTTTCACTGATAAATACCACCCAAAAATCTCTAATGCAGGTGCCATATCAGGTTTCAAGAAAATGCAGGTCTTTATACAAGAATACATAAAAAAATCTATAAATTCACCTTGATCTAGACTGATTTTATCACAATGTTTATCAATATATTTCTGAAAATACAAAGTGCTGTCAGCTTTATTTGGAGTCACGTGGGGGACCTAAAGGAACAAGGCTTAAAACCACTCCATACTTGTTTATAGTCCCAGAATCACTGCAGTTCAATATTTGCTGCAGGTGGAATATACCTCTGGTGGTCATTTGGTCTAATACTCCTGCTCAAAACAGGGCCAGCTAGAGCAGGCTGCCCAGTCATGTTTTGAATATTTTTAAGGATAAAGACTCCAAAAGATCTCTGGGCTACCTCTTGCAGTGCTTTAACACACTCAGACTATTTTTTCATATATTTAGATGGAACTTCTTATATCTCAGCTTGCACCAATTACCTCTTTTCCTGTCACTGGGTGTCACAAAGAAGGCTCTCGGTCAGTCTTCCTCCTCCCTTTTATCACGCATTTATGGACATTACTAAGAGCCTTTGCTTCAAGGCTTCTCTTCTCCAGGCTGAACAGTACAGCTCTCTCAGTGTCTTTTCCTATGAAAAATGCTAAGCTCCCTTCACCATTTTTGAGGCTCTGTGCTTCTGTAGGTTAGTGTCTGTCTCATACTGGGGAGCCTAGAACTGGTCCTAGAAGTCCAGATGGTTCTTGCAAGGCTAGGTACACCTGCTGGTCATACTCTTCCTAATGAAACTCAGATTTTTTGACCTCGACCTGGTGAGACCCCTCTGAATGGCAGTATAACCATTAGATGTATCAACGACTCCTCCCTGCATGTATGCTGTTATCCAGGTCATTATTGGAGGAATTAAACACTGTTGGTCCTGCTACAGATCCCCAAGGTACATTCCTAGTGGACTGGCTTCCAGCTGGGCTTTGTGCCACTGATCACAACGCTGTTAAACAAGCAGATTTTAGTCCACTTAATTGTCATTTTATGTAAACCGTCATTTTGTCTATGAGGATATCATGGGAGACAGGGTCAAAACCTTAACATAAACAGCATCTACTGCTCTTTCCTCATTCACTGAGTTAGTAATTTCATTGTAGAAAGCTGTCAGTTTGGTCAGATGTTTCTTTTTCATAAATCCATTCTGACTACTCCTGTACGCCTTCATCAATTTGGAGCTGCTAAAATCATTTTAAGAGTGCATGTTTTCAGTACCATCTATGTATTTGGGATGTCAGTGTTTATTCTAAGTGAAGTAAATTGCATAAAATAGTTTAAGAATTGTCTATAAAATACTGTTCCTCTAAGTTTTTGACTTTGGTAAATTGTTGCATGCTGGTTTTTTTCCCTTTAAAAAGAAAAACATAAAACAATCTGCATCAATAACATTACACTGAACAGTAATATAATATGTATTAATGAGCTTTACCACAGCAATATAATATGTATTAATGAACTTTATCACATTATGTAATATTTCAAACTATATAAGGTGAAAATATGACTCAGGGAAGTTGACAGAATTTCCCTCCAAGCACATTTCTAATGTAACATCAGCAGGGAAGAAGGCCATCTGTCCATTTTCTGTTTCTTTGGAAAAGAACCAGACCCTGTCCTTGTAGAGTTTGGCAAATCTGTTATATAAAATGGAGTCATTAATGTTTTTGTGCAATTCGAGAAAGTAGAATTGCAGGGAAGGCAAGTGCCTTAGCAGTAAAAGTCAGTGTATGCCCTGTCCTCATGAAATAATAATAATGGAAATACTCAGAGCTTGATAGTTCTTTAAATGTTAATACTTATAGTAAAGCCTTAGCCAAGGCAGTATCCTCTGCCGCATGTACTTTTAAAGCTTTTTATAAGTATATTCCCTTTAAGTATCTTCCTGAGCTAGGAAAGAATATAGGGTTTTTTTCATCTCTGCAATACTTTGGTACTTTAAGTCCTATATTTCCTGAAATGTGTTCTCTTCAAAAGACATTGAAAATTATGCTTATACGTGGTACCTCCAATTAGTATATTAAAACCTGGAGTTATATTAAGAATTAATTTGAACTGTAAAACTGAAGAACTTACACACTTTCTCTGAATAGAGCGACCTTGTTAAATGCAAAATTCTCATTTGAGAATTTTACCATCAAGATACTCAATACCTGTGGATTTTCTCACCAAAGTTTGGTTTTAGTTCTCACTATTCACAAATCCTTGAAGATTTACAAGAATGTCACATGTTGCAACTCATGTGACTAAGGTTTTTCTTAATGAAGAAATCTTCTGTATTTCACCTCTGTCTATATGTTGTTTTCCTACATGAAATTAGTTCTTTTACAAATCTTGGCTTGCATTGATATTTTGATACACATAATTAATTTTGATTAGTTGGGAAAGATCATGGTTTGCCTAAGGGATGTGGGAGGGAAGCCATTGCTGAAGTTATTGGCTTAAGGTTCTGTGATTTAGGTTGTAATGAAACGTAGATTAATTAATTGTTCTGACTTGAAAATACATGTATGTGGCAATTCATTTTTTTGTCTTTTGTCAAACCAGTGAGATGATAATTTCATTAATTACACTTGACTCAGACTATTGAGAGAAATTACTTTCCCTCCTTAGTAGCTTTTGACTTAGAGATGCATCATTGTTCTTGGACATCCTTGGAATGACGTGCTGCTGTTGTGACAGACAGGAAGAGAGACTACACTTTGAAATATTTAATTTTGCTCTCCAGATTATATAGAACTTCATAGGTTTACAACAATGCCATTCATTTATCAGAAGATGAGAGTAAACCGATTTTAAATTAATGCACTATGTTCCTCAAGGAAAAGACTAAGGGAAGCAGCAATCTGTTCTTGGGGTTTCAGGACCCTGTAGAAAAAATTCAATTCAGCAAGGATATCATAAATGCCAGAAATATTCTGGGAAGGTCTGAGCATGACAGGAGATCTTGCAAATAATAAATTAAGAGAAAAGGAAAAAACTACATTTAGCTAGTTATACTTTAGAGATTTAAGCACAAAGCAAAAGCTCAAGAATCTCTGTTAAAAAGGAACAACACAGGTGAAAAATTAACAAGATTTTTCAGGTACTGAAATTTTATGAAAATTTTTCAATTTTGGATTTTTTAATCTTTCTGGAACAGTCTCACACCTTATTAAAAAAAAAAGAAATGGACTACATATTAGGAATTCATAACATTTCAGTTTATGGATTTATAACTCGGAGAGAACCCAAAGAGGCATTAAAACTATAGTATATACAAGATACATGAGCATTAAACCACCTTAAAAAGGTTGTGACATATTAGACAGTTATTACTTTTAAGCTCAGAGATTGGAAAATTAAGTGACGCAGCAGGCAGTGTGGATTCAATATACCCAGTAGTGCACGGAAAGTAACAGTTTATTTATCTTAGAGGGTTTATGGTCTTTTTTTAAGGGATAAGAACTGAGGGAGGAGAATCAGGAAAAAACATTTAAAATAAATTTCTGAACAGCCATAGAGAAAACTCCTTCCACTCTTTAGCTGATAAAGAGATCAAATTTTTAGATAATCTGTTGTTTCTGATATTTCATTATATAGAAACATCAGTTTTCACTCCCAAATTTGACAATCCTGTGTTACAGATGTGGAACAGATGTACTGTTTCATGTCAGTAGGTATAGAATGAAATGAGTTCTTGAAGAAGAAAACAGTTATATAAATCACAGCTCATAAAATCACAGAATATTAAGGTTTGGAGGAGACCATAAAGAACATCTAGTCCCAACCCCACTGCCATGAGCTGAAGCATTCAGTATTATTTTTGTTTTCTGCGTTTGACAGAAAAACTCATGTTAGTCTTTAAAAAAAACTCAGACTAATGATGAAATTCAAGTTTTCTCACATACAAAGTTTGTAACTTTAAAGAACAAATAGCTGGTCATGTGACAAAGGCTGGTTTTGTTTCGCTAAAGAATGCTTGAAAGTGATATATTGGCCAAAGTATTTTTTCTACTATAATGCAGAAATTAGAACAAACATATATTGCCATTTTGCCATGCAATTTTTTCTTAGCCTTTTGAAATCCATGTGCAAGTAGGCATACAGAGCAGGTGGAGTAGTGTCAGCTCAGGGACACTGGCCTGAAATATAATTCTTTGTTATATCACTCTTAGTAGAATGATTTTAATAATTCCGAGACAGTTCTGCAAGCCCTGGCACTTAGCAAAATGCCAGCAATCGTAAGCAATCTTCAGTAAGCCAGGATTGAGGCAGATTTCCTTATATTTGACCATTATGTTTCCCATGCAGCTAGACAAATGGAGGAAGAAGCTTGCCTCAGAGAGGCCACTGTGCACCATGAAGTCTATGGAAATAGCAAGAGCCTGAAACACTGACAGAATAGATGAACACATTTATGTGCCCTTGTTGGAATGGCTCTTAAAGGCAGCACAGATGTGGCCAAAAAGGCTGTGGTAGAAGCTGCCAGAAGTTCTGGGATTTTTCTTGATTTCACTTAAGTCCATGTATATGTGTCTATAGCTTTATTCACTCTGCTATTTTTCTAAAATTCAAGACTCCTCTGTTTTAAGCACAAATATTTATTCTCTCCCTATTATTGCCTGAAAGTTGTAAATGAGTTAAAATATGGCCATTGGCTAATTTGCTAAAGTGCTGGTCGTTCACTGAATTAATATTTGGTTGCAGTTTTAACTCTTTTGTTGTTTCAAGTTATTATGAATCTAAGTTTCTTCCCCCCAAATCACTGTTTTGCAGGTTGATTCCTGATCATACACCAGTATTCCCTGCTGATTTTTACTCATTATTTAAAACAAACATGTTTGTTTTTTTGTTTTTCGCTTGAGCACAGAAGAACCTTTGGTTGATAAAGCATCTACACCATAAAGTCAACTAGTGACTGACTGATGTGTGTGCCTTTATTCTCTCACAGCAAAACAAAGCCAGCATCTCTTCTTCCACTTCCAGAGATAAAATACATTGTGATCTAATCTATGTCAAAGAATTGAATGAAAGACTTTCAAAAGCCTTTTTTTTGCTATTAGCAGTCTACCACTTGTGACTGGACTTGTCATTCAAGCTATCTAAAATTGAAAATTAAATTTAATTTTTGTAATCCATTGTCATTAACACTAAGAAATTGATTACTTACATTTTCTGGAGGGAATCCTCAAAATTAATCACACAGTGCAGAACGTGATCTTACTTTTAAATTCTGTGAAATTTCCATTGTGTTTATAGTATTCCTACAACACTTGAAGAAAGTTTATCCCTAATTCAACCATTCCTCTCACTCAGGGCTTTAGAAGAGCCTGCAGATATCATGAATTACTGGTAGCATGATACAATTGAATGACTCCCAATAAGTCTATTAATAAAAGAGAACTAGTAGATGTATTATATTATACACTATGGAAAAGAAGATATGACACCATAAAAGAACATTTCAGCCTTAAAAGGTGGCTGTGGTATTTATTGCATCTTCTTAGAAAGTTAAAGGCTAAAACTGTCCGTGCAAGACAGTCATACAGAAGAAGGTAAATTGCCCACACAGATAAATATCAATCCTCTTGTCATGTAGAAATCTGTTTTAAAATCATCTCAGATTCAGGCTGTTGCATTAATATCTATTAAAATCAGAGTTACATCCTGACAATACTGGGAGTGTGTTATTTTGAGTGTAGCACCTCAGATAGTGAAAAAACATGAAAATTGTGTCTGAAAGGTATAAAGCATGGAGAAAACAAAAAAAACTTAAATCTTCTGTATTAAAAAAAAAAAGGCACAAAAACTGAGAATTATAATTTTGTTATTTTGCATTTGAGATTCTCCACTCTGTTCTGACTCTCTTGCTGTGAACTTCATTGTGAACATAAATTCATTTTTCTTTACCCTTAATGAAAATAACATTTTAAAGTGTTAATATTGAATTGAGTATTGAACATGGTTTTAAAAACTGAATGAAGCAGAAAAAATAATCTTAGAAAATAAATTATTTTTGACTAAGTAAAAGAAGCCTTCCAAGACCATGAAGTATTTCACTATAGAAGCTCTTTGGCAAGATTTCTGTCCACCTCATAGCTTAGTCTCATGAAAGAAAGATTAAGAGTGTAAAAATGGACAGACTACTTGACATGTGTGGTATTTTTAAAGCCCCTGTGGAAAAGGTGCCAAGTTGTATAAATCATATGCTTCCTTAAGGGTCAAATTTGGAAGAAATTCCATGGGAATCTGGAACAAATTTGAGAACCTGTCCTTGAAGTATGTGGTGCAACCTTGCAGTTCACATTGTCAGGAGGAAAAGACAATGGAGAAATGTGTTGTGGGACTCTGTTCCCAGGTCTTGGGTTTTGGTCTTCTCTGTTCTTGGCTTCACCCTGGCACGAAAGTCAGACAAATTGCATCTGTCCCTCCTTACCCTTCAGCAGTAGGAAATTCAGTTCTGCTGCCTGAACAAGGGAAGAAGTGGTTGCTTTAATTGATTCCTTGGAAAGGGAGTCAGGGCTATGAGGACTGACAGGTAGAACACCTGCCTTGTTGTGTACACATGACATAAAAAGGAGTTGTATTCCTGCAGGAATGCAAGTTGAAAAGCTGTAACTCTGTCCCTGACTGCTTGTTGAGGAATTAGCTAGGACGTTTAAAAGGACCATCATATCAAAGAAACATGAGAGACAATTATCTGGAAGAGTGTTTTATTAGTTTGCTTTTTTTTTAACTGCTGGCAGTTTTATGTTTAAAAATTTGTTTCTATTTTGTTGGAAAAATGCTGTTTTGAAAATACAGTCTTCCTGATTTTGGAAGGGATATATAATATTTTTTATCAATTTGTCATATAAAAATATATCTAGATAAAGATAATGAAACTGAATTCTTCCTTCCTGATTTTGTATTAAAATGAAGCTAGTATAGAATTATGTCCCTGTGAAACAGTGGGAATATCATAGATTTTGACAGTCTCCATTTCCCTTTATATAAATTTGAACTAGGCTTCTTCTATTGCTATAATTCCTTTTACGTAACTTATGAGACATAAAAATATGGATGTTAATATAGGTTATGGCTACATTTTTCCTTGTCTTTTGCATTCTCTTATAAAAAATTTGCCTGAGCTTTTCACACTATAAACTACACAGACGCTGACTCAGGGTAGATTTTTTCCAAACTAAAATTCTTCTTTTCCCTCAGGATCTTTGACACTTTAGAAGTGCTGACCTAGAAGGAGCACACTGTTAAAATACTGTTTTATGCTAGAGTCTCAGAAAAGAAACTGATAGATGACTAGCATTCACAGCTTTGGCTGACACAGGTCTATTTGTTGATGTCTGTAGAGGAAAAAATTATGAAATTCAAGCTCAGGAAATTGGGCAATGCAACTGTATTTCATGATGGCTTTGATAATTTTATTAGTTGGAAAAAAAATCCACTCACTAATATTAGTATACCAAAGTAAAACTAATTCTGCTGTGATTTTCCCCCATTTGATATATAGTTCTATTTTTGGGGGGTTTATTATTATAGATATAGATGAAAGCATTGCATCTCATAATTGTTAGCACTTTTAACTACAGAATGACAGAATATGCTGAGTTGGAAGGGACCCACAAGGATCATCGAGTCCAACTCCTGACCCTGCACAGGACCATCCCCAAGACTCACACCAGGTGCCCTAAAGTATTTTCCAAACACTTCTTGAACTCTGTCAGGCTTGATGATGTGACCAATTCCCTGGAGAGCCCTTCCAGTGCTCAAACATCCTCTGGTAAAAGAACCTTTTTCTGATATCCAATCTAAACATACCCTGATGCAGCTTCAGGTCACTCCCTCAGGTCCTGTCACTTCCACCACAGAGAGGAGATCAGTGCCTGCCCCTCCTCTTCTCTTCAAGAGGAAGGTGAACACTGCAATGTTTCCCTGCAGTCTCCTCCAGGCTGAACAGAACAAGTGACTTCAGCTGCTCCTCACATGGCTTCCCTTCAAGGCCCTTCCCCACCCTGGTTGTCCTCCGTGGACCCTCCCCTATAGTTTAATGTCTTTCTTATATTATGTCACTCAAAACTGCCCCCAGCACTGGAGGTGATGCTGCCCCAGCTCAGAGCAGAGCAGAACAATCCCCTCCCTTGCCTGGCTGTGCCGTCCCTGATGCACCCCAGGACAGGTTCATCCTCCTGGCTGCCATGGCACTGCTGTTTCGTGTTCAGCTTGCCATTGGGCAGGACCCCCAGGGTCTCTTTTCACAGCTCTGCTCTCCAGCATCTCATTCCCCAGTACAGACACCCAGGATTACCCATCCCAGGTGCAGAATCCTTTTCTTGTTGAACTTCATATGGTTGGTGATTGCCCAATCCTCTAATTTGTCGAGATCTCTCTGCAGGGCCTCCCTGCCCTCAAGAGAGTGAACAACTCCTCCCAGTTTTGTATTGTCTGCAAACTTACTTAGAATCCATTTGAGTCCAGTGTCCAAGTCGTTTATGAAGATATTGAAGAGCACAGGGCCGCAGAAGGATGAACTGCCAAGCAAACTGCTGCACCACACCCATACACCCCCATCTGCCTAACTCCTGTTTTCTGTGCCCCTCGTTGCCTGCATACCCTGGAGACATTTGAATCTCCCTTGGTTGTTCACAGCACTGGCCCTTCTCTCCTGGCTGGCTACCAAGGGTTGTGATGAGGCTTCTGAACCTTGGGGAGTCCCTGTACGGCTCAATCTCACCCCTGGTCCTTCCTTCAGTCATGGTGGTTTGAGAGTCGCCGACTGAAATAAAAATTTAAAAAATGTTTGATCAAATTTGATTTTTAATGAAGTTTTTGAACAAGAGAATTGAAAAGAAAATATTTTCTTTCAGGATATCAAGATGATATTGGTCATGTAGAATTTTTGCCATATTATTAGAGAAATCAAAACAATTTTCAAGATACATGCATGATTATACATTCATCATTTTATTCAAAGGTCTCCTGGTGCAAGTTAAATCATCTATTATATCATCTATATACATAAGAATATCTTCCATTACTTGCTGAAAAGTTACCACACTGGGTTAAAGGTTAATAAATTTAAAATATAATATAAATATAGCATTTTCAGTTGATGAAAATTTAATAATTCAAATTTTCTTATATAAAGGTTATAGGTTAGCACAAATACACCTAAAATTAGCTGACTTTTTTTTAGATTGACATTTAATCAGCTAATATTTTCTTCTATTCTTGAAATAATGCACTTAACCTTCCTCCTCCACATCCTTGGCATTGACAAATGGAAGAGCAAGACTGATTAAAGGGTAAAAAAATTGAAATACTGTATTGAAATACTTACTAAATACTGCGTAAGTTAGCTAGGATCCTTTTTAAAAGATTTAATTTTGCCAATGATGACAAAACTGTTCTTCCAAATAGATGTTTCATATTTTTTTTTACAGAGATGAATATTTAACAGTAGAATGAGTATTAGTTACAAAACTTGACTTGAAATAACTTTGCACTTTTTTGTCTGGCAATCTCCTGTACTCAGTGCACCAATCATCTATATAATTCCTATGGCAAAATGGATAAAGATAAAACAAAAAAAATATCCTCTTCAGGGGAAGAATCATCACACAGTTAAGGGCATTCACAAATATATTAGAATCCCAGAGGACCCACGTTCACTGATGGGACTGTTAGTCTTGTAAAGAATGTGCTGCAATTCAGCACAAAATTCATTGTAATTCATTAGTTAAAAATTATTTTTTTAAAAAATTGGGTTTTTTAGAGTCTGTAAGGACTTAATTATAAATGTCAACTCTGTATAAAAGTAAGGAATTATCACTGGGATAATTAATGTTGTATGTTTTTATCTGAAGGGAAACTGGAACCCTTCAAATCAATTCTTGTTGGTCTCTTAAAATTTGAATACTTACTGTCTGAAGCTGGTTTAAATTCTTAAATGCGTGGTCACATTCTGCAAAAGTTCTGATGTAGTTTCTCTCACTTGGCCATAAATCATTCGGGTAGAAATTATATAACTATTGGAAGGCTGTAGCACAGTTGCACATTAGGTCTTTTAGCAGAGAATTTTGTCTCTATGCTCAAACATAGCTTAAGTCTCTGCTCTTTGCTATTCCTGGTTGGTCAGCCCTGTCCACTACTGCAGAACTCCCTTCTTACCTCTATCAGTTCAATGGTTTTTGCTAAGCTGTGGTTTTAAATTGTCTTAATAAACAATCTAAATTCTATTTTTTATTATTCTCTGTTTACATTCTTTGGTAAGCCAGTTCATTTGAGTGATGGGATGAATGCTTTTCCTTAGCTGAGAAGGAAAAAACAAAACTGTATACTGAGAGAAGGAAAAGCAATATTTCTTTCATTATTCTTATTTGGTCTGGAAGAATCTGAAAATTTAGTCAGATCATTGAAAGCACTTCAAGGAGATGTTCAGTAACTGTTTTTAATTACTTTAAACTTCTGAGGACTTCTCCAATCTTTATTATTATCTCTGTAGCACCTTCCTTTAAGTATACATTGTCCTTAAAATTCTGAAGAATGACTGGTCATTTGCATCAGTAATCTTTGCTGAAAGGAGTCACTAAGCCACTTTTCTACACCAAATATTCTATTAAAGCTTGCTACTCACAGGCAAGATTTTTTTCTGAGGAAGCTTGGTAGAATTAGCTGTAAAGATATAGATCAGATGATGGATGTGTTTATTTGTCTTAGTGCTAAAAAGAGGTTAACAAAATTAAACCTGATTATGTGACAAACTAGTAAATTATTTTCATTGCCCCTTAGAATTGAATAGGAAGACATATTTATTTAATTATAATACTAATAGTAATTTTATAAATTTTAATATTTATTAAAATGTCTATTAGTAGACTAAATAATATCTTTTCTTAGTTCAGCATTAACTAAGTTCTTATGAAAAATTTTCTTAATTTTATTTGAATTACAGGACTGAGTGTAAGGGTGAAATATTTCAAGTCTCAGTGGTTTTAAATGTGCATAAAGCTCCAGAATCCTAGAAGGCCTGACAAAATTCAAGGAAGAAAGAAATTGTTAGGCAGGTTTCTTAGGGTCCTCAAGAATTTCCTTTAAAAGTTCACTGTTAATTTCTTTTTCAATGTATTATAAAATCTTTACATATACAGCTTTTAGAGTAAATTTGGACAACTTTGACATAATTTTCATATATTTAAACACTTTGACAGTTCTAAACCAAAGGCTTTATGTTTTATAGGGACCATCCTATGAGATGTACTAAGCAAGTTTAAATTTTGTTCATTACCTTTGTTCAAAAATCAGATCTGAAAACACAAACCAGAACTTTTTTTTACTACCTCTTGGGATAAATGTGGGGAAAAACAAATTAGTTTCTAAAGTTTCACTGAAAATAACTAAGGTGTGCTGGAAATATTTTACAAAGTAAAATAAATTTATAAGTTTATAGAATTATAAGATTACAAAGAAAAGATAAGTATAATGGTTTGTACTGTCAATTGCTGCAAAATTCTGATACAGAATCATCTAGAACTGTTTGGCCTCTTTACATTTAGGACAGCTTGACTAGCTGCCTGAAGTACAGCGTAAAATATTAAAACTACTATTGTGCCAGCAATGAAGAAAAAATAGCAGAAAGCATTCTCAATTTTTTGGTATGTTTTGTGCACTGCTTTGTGTATGCAGAAGCATGAGAAATACTCAAACACTAATGCAAGGCAGAATGAGGTCTTTTTGGCAGTTTAACACTGTTGGTAAGGAAATACGACCATTTTTAATTTTTCATATTGCTCTGTGATCTTGAATTTAAAAGGAATTCAGTCTTTAGGACTCTATTGATTAATTCTACAGGTTGCAGAAGTGATCCAGGTCCATGACATTTCTCATGTTTCAGTCTAAATGTTATCTATAAAAAAAGTGCAGTTGTGAAGCTCTATTTGATGTAGTCTTTGTCAGTGGAGAGTTTTCCCCAGTATTTTAAAATCTGCAGTGAAAAGTGTTTGGTATGGAAAAAATTACCCAGCTACAGAAACAGAAATAAATTCTGAATAGCTACAGAGTTGAAATGAAAGTCAGATTGTTAATTATATCCTTTGGAAAAGATCTGTGTTATTAAAAGGTGGCAATTATCTCAATGGCAAAGTTGACAATAGCGCAGTTCCCACTGGGAAATAATATGCTTCCCTGAAGGGGCATGTGTCACGTCCTTCCCTGAACCATAATCCTTTCTACAGATTTTTTTTTCCTCAATTTTGACCTTCAGAACAGACATAATATTTAATCTCTGATTGGCAAGTCGCAAGTCAAATTTCCTAACAGAAAGGAAATGTATTGGACCACCAAGATATATCCTACAATAAACGTGGGGATGAATATCCCCTTTTCAAAGAGAAGAAGTTTTAAAGGAGAAATGGAACAAATTCTGAGCTCACATATTGGCCAAATTTGTATCATACTAATGTCAAAGCTAGTTATTAAATATTTTACGAGGTTAAAGAACACTGAACAGCAAAATCTGAAATAATACTTTTCAAGGTTACATTCTAGATGTTTATATGTAAGGATTAAGGGTAAATACATGATATATAGTAAATGTTTGGGGTTTAAAATCTTAAAATATTCTCTTCTACTTGTTGTTTTCAAGATAACGTAGCATTTTCTATTGATTGTTTGTACCTTATGGTGATAAAAAATGCATACTTTAAAAAAAAAAAAAGTCAGATTAAGATCTTGTTGTAAGGTTCTGCCTGGAGGATTGAAAAGCAAAGACTGTTCTGACTTATTAGCTATTTGCATACTTATTCAAAAATTGAGGATGCTGTAGGAACCAGAGGTATGAAACTTCTTCATTCCTTTTTATGTCAGCAATGTTTGTTAACAGAGAACTTTATGGTTGTCTTTCACTAAGAGAAAACAACACTCTCCTCCCTCTGGTGGGAAGTTGCCAGCAGATGTCATTTCCCCAGGGAAATTCAGAACAGCCCTAACCACAGAATCAGTAATGGTGTGTAGTAAAGAAAGGAGGAGGAAAGAGAGTTTTTATCGTCCATTATCGCCAAGGGAAGCTTAATGATTAAGAAGAGAAAGCAATAAGAAATCATGAAACAGATCCTTTCTCATGAGAAAATAGGAGACATCAGGGATGCAAGTACCAGTGGTACTGAAAAGACTGTGACTGTCTGCAGGGAGTTTGGAAAGGTGTAAGTAATGGTTCCATAATTAAAACAGCTTTTATTCTTTTATAGCCAGACCACGTGGAAAGCTACCTGATTCTTCTAGCTGGATAGTCAAAATTGAATTTTCTCAATAACCCCACAGAAGTTGCTTTTATGAAAAAATTGCTGCACAGACACGTTTGGACTGAATTTCTTGCTTAGGAGCTGGTGAAACAGATGCTGAGACCTTCACAATAATGTTGGAGATTTCAGTCCCAGCACATTCAAGATCACCGAGTTCCAACCTCTGTGCCATGGACAGGGGCACCTTCCTCTGGATCAGGTTACTCAAAGCCTCATTCAACTTTGCCTTGAACACTTCCAGAGCTGGGCATCTACTGCTTCTCTGGACAACCCGTACCTGTGCTTCACCACTCACAGTAAAGAATTTCTTCCTCACATGTTAACTAAAATTACTCTCTCAGTTTGAAGCCATTCCCCCTTATCCTGTCACTGTGTGACCCCTCTCCATCATTCTTGTGGGCTGTCTTCAGTTACTGGAAAGCCCAAATTAGGTAACCCCAAAGCCACCTCTTCTCCAGGCTGAACACCAATTCTTTTAGCCTTTCCTCCCAGGAGAGTGCTTCATCCCTCTCTCCATCTTGGTGGCCCTTCTCTCGACTCATTTCTACAGGTCCATGTTCTTCCTGTGCTGGGACCCCAGAGCTGGATGCAGGGATCCAGGTGGGGTGTCACCAGAGCAGAGCAGAGGGATAGAATCCCCTCCTTCCCCTGTTTGGTTCTCTGTGCTGTGAGTGCCATGGCTGGGTCATGTCCAGCCTCTCACTCACCAGCACCTCCAAGTCCTTCTCAGCAGGGCTGCTCTGGATCTGTTCATCCACAGCCTGTGTTGATACCTGGAGGTCGCACTGACCCCAGTGCAGAACCTTGCACTTGGGCATGTTAAATTGTGTGAGATTCCCATGGGCCCCCTTTTCAAGCATATCCAAGTCCCTCTGGATGGCATCCCATCCTCTAGATTTGTTAACCACACCACTCAGCTTGGGGTCATCTGCAAATTTACTGAGGCTGCACTCAACCCCTTTGTCATTGATGAAGACATGAAACAGTGCTGGTCCCAATACAGACTCCAAAATGATAAACCATATCACTGATGTCCATCAGGAGCTGTTGAACACCACCCTTTGGGCATCATCATCCAACAAATTCCTTATCCACTGAACAGTCTACCCATGAAATCCATCTTTATCCAATTTAGAAAGAAAGATGTTTNTGCAAATTTACTGAGGCTGCACTCAACCCCTTTGTCATTGATGAAGACATGAAACAGTGCTGGTCCCAATACAGACTCCAAAATGATAAACCATATCACTGATGTCCATCAGGAGCTGTTGAACACCACCCTTTGGGCATCATCATCCAACAAATTCCTTATCCACTGAACAGTCTACCCATGAAATCCATCTTTATCCAATTTAGAAAGAAAGATGTTTTGAGGGACAGTGTCAAAGGCTTTATGGAATTACAGATAAATGACATCTGTTTCCCTTCCCTTGTCGCTCTTGTGCCTTGTAATCACTCCATCAGAGAAGACCATTAGTTTGGTCAAGTAGGACTTGTCCTTTGTGAAGCTGTGCTGGTTGTATCTCATCACCTCCCAGTTCTCCATGAACCTTAGCATAGCTTCTGGGAGGATCTGTTCCATGTTCTTCACAGGCACAGATGAGAGCCTGATGGGTCAGTAGTTCCCAGAGTCCTCATTTGTACTGTTTTCAAAAATAAGTAGTTTTCCCTTTTTGCAGTCACTTATGACTTCACCTGACTGCCTTGACTTTTTAAATTTCATTGAGAGTGGTTTGGCAACTACATAAGCCAGTTCCCTCAGGACTTCTCAGCCTTCTCCTCGTCCATTGTTAGCAGTTTTCCACATTATTTATTAGGGGGAGTTATGCTTTCTTTGACCTTCCTTTTCTGGTTAGAAACAGAAAACCAGTGAATTATCTGTAATTCCTGTAATTGCCATTCTTACTCATTCCTTTCGATGCCTTGATCAAAGCCTTGTTGTACCTTATGCTAGACATTCACCTAATTGATAGCTCTTGTCTCAGTGAAGTGCAATAATGCAGCCTGAAAGCATCTAACAATTGTAACAGGCAATGGGTGTGTGCAGGGGAAGACTCAGTAAAGGAACAGTAATAATATACCCTCTGTTCACTAAGGGTTTCAATGTTCATTTGAGAGGTGTTTGCTTCTGGCTGTTTAACACAGGAACAGTCGAGAGAACTAGCAATGCAGAAAGCTTTGCCAGGGTAATTAGGATACAGCAGTGAGTGATTCTGCTTGAAGGAAGGCTTATCAAGAGGTATAAACATATTGTAGAAAATATTCTACATATTTCTACATATATGCAGAAACTAAGACAGTTACATGTAGAAACAAAAGATATAGCTAACTGATTTTTGCTGTTAAAGCTGCAGCTAATACTAGTGCTACCATTTAGTCATATAAGTTGCCACCTATAGAATAAATCTATAAAATAGTAGGTTTAATATTCACCTAAAATAAACCTTCCAATTAAAGGTTTAATGACTCATCTTGCCTTTTTTTGTGTCTTACATTTTTATTTAACATGTTCATTTTAATGTGCATTAAATAGGCTTTCTAATACTTTTTGTTTCACAGTAATTGTTTCTTTTTTGCTTTGTCTCAGCTATAAGCTTCATTACAGATTTCTACTAGAAAGTACAAATTTCTAAAATTTTACTTTTTTCCCTAAACTTTCTTTAGAATTTTTTTATTCTTCTTCAACATTAGAATTTGAAAAGATCTGTCAAAGAAATAATGGTGAAATAAAAACTGCTGATGGAAATATTATTTTCATGTAGTCCTTTTCTGTATGTCTGCAAGGCACCACAAAAGTGGAACCCAGAACTTATTGATGCGCTGAGGAGTTCACATTTTTCAGAACTTTTATTTCAGATTTTCCATAGAAATGAATAAATATAATGAAAAAGCTTATTTTGACTGCTTCTTTCAATTTTATCAGTTTTTCCATTTATTGCAAAGTAAAACTGACGTATAATTCCTGAGATATATCAAGTGAAAAGGTGTTGACACACTCGCCTCTGTCATAAGCATGTCAGAAACAAGAAATCTTGTAAAAGATTTACAAATATCCAGGTTATCAGATAACTCACTACAGCATATTATTGGGGAGTTTTTGGTGGTTTTTGTTTTTTCCTCTCTCAGCTACTTATTCTAAAATAAATTAGATAAATTCTCCCTCAATATCTTTTTAGCTAAACTTTCTTTAGAATTACTTTGATTTGTGTACATTTTCCTGTAATATCTTTATCCTCTTCCTGGTATTAATTGTTGCTACATTTTATGTTGTAGAAGTTTAAGTTAAAGCAGCATGGTAAAGACAGTCTAAATGTGTGAATTTTAGTGTTCTTCCTGTCTAATTGTCCTTTCAAACCTGAAAGTCCCAATTTAATTGCTACTGATTACAATTAAAATCATAAATCTGATTGAAAATTTTCACAAAATTGAACACATTTTGACTTCTGCTTTAAGGAAACTTTCCAGATGTCTTAAAACTTTGACCACATATTATTAAAAGTCTGTATTTTACTATGATTATATAGCATGGTCAACACTTGCATACAAACAAGAACTGAAAGACTGCTTTCCAAGGCTGAAAATAGTTTTGTGAATGGTTGGTTACCATTGAGCATCACTTAAGTGACAAAAATCCTTTCAATAACATATGCACCCACACCACAAGAACTTGTACAGGTTTGAAAGGATTGAAGTACAGTGATTCTACCCTTAATGTTTTTACTTCAGATTTTAAGACTCACATTGGTTTTCTACATTTGTCTCCATTAAGGTTTTAGGGGGCTTTGCAGTTCAGTAATATACAGTTTTACTTGTGTCACACGTTTAAAGCCTAAGTAGTGAGCTTTAAGCATTGACCAAGCTTTCTTCAACTACATTTGTAGTGTTGTTTTATTTTTAGTTGGGATGTTTATATATAAATCTCATTTTAAATTTTATTTGGTGTTTCAATCAATTTAAATCAATTTAAATCAAAAGCCATGTCTTTTGTCTGTTATTTAAATATCTACTGCTGCTTTATCATTACATTTTTCTATGATGATTGAATTCCTCCATAATGAAAATTTCATGGTGCATTATACAAGGAAGTAAAACAAGTAGGCTTTTTCTATCTGGAGATTATAGCCATGATCATTGTTCACGTGGCTTCTTGGAACTCTGTGTTTAATTCTTGTTGGCTACATCTAAATTACTTTTGTAGGTGCAGCTGTATTTGGGTTGAGATTTGGTGTGTCAGGAATCTGGTTGATATCTGTGATTGCCTTTAGCATATAACAAGGCTGGCACAGATTCTCAGCAAATGCTGGGAATCAAGAGAACATCCTTTGATGAAAAAAGAATTATCTAGAAAGTATGTTTCTTGAAACTTTATCAGTAACCTCAAGTATCGACTAGGATGTTTTATTTGTTTGTTTCAAACTATTTGCTTGTGCTTCGTTTACCTTTCTTCCACACCTTTAATTTCTTTGGTGAGTCAATTCGGCAAGGTATATTGCCCTCTGATTTGTAAAAAGCAGAATTTGTATGTCAATGGTGATGTGGCTCTATGTCACTATTTGGGGATTTTTTACCAAATTAGTTTTGACATGAAGCCAAATCTGCTACACATTTTCCCAATATGTTACATAAATGATCTGATTCATTATTTTTTTCTGCTTGAATTTTATGGCAATTATATGCAAACCAGTCTGGCCACGGATGAATGAGAAGCATTGAACTATTAGTTTACCTGAATACTTTTCCAAACCTCCAGTGTGTAAATCTCATGTGAAGAAATTTACTTTTAATAACATTTGGTCAAAATTTTGAGATATCTGGAATGTTTCCTTAAAGCAGAAGTCCAAATGTGTTAGCTTTTGTGAAAATTTTCAATCAGATTTTTGATTTTAAGTGAAATTAGTAGCAATGAAATTGAGACTTTCACGTTTGAAAGGACAATTAGGAAGAACACCAAAATGTAATGTGAAACTTTGTTTTGGGAACGCAGGGATATAGAAAATAGGTAAAAGCATCTAATTGAATTGGACCAAAACTCATGTTAACTCTTCAGCTCAGAATTGTGCAGGAATAATTCAGACAATAAATTATATTCATTTCTCCCTATTTGAAATACACTTGTATTCAGGTCCCTGATGTCCTGACACTTGGGAAGATTCTTGGGAGTTTTTTGAGAATATTTTTGCAAAACCTGAATGTTGGTAAATATTGATATAATGGAATATTGAAAATAGTCTTGAAAAAACTATCATGGGAATATTCTGATGAAGAACAGTTTAATTTATGTTTTAACAGTTTCGAACTGACACAAACTTCCAGCAGCAGTTTTAATAGAGCCTTCAATTTTTGAAGTATTTAAGAACTCAGCAATTGCTTTCATTTGTAGGTCTCTTTCTTTCATGTCTTTCCTAATGTAAATTTCTTCATGTTTGTTTAGGGCTAGTAGTAACCTTAATGATAGAAATTCTGTCTCTGAGACTACAAGCTCTACAAATGTGTGGATTTTTAGTCCTGCAGCTTTATCTTCCATTTCTCTTCATTTGCAAGGAGTGTTGCTAAAACACACTAATGTTCTGGTTCTGGACAATGGATAACCTCTAAGGAATGTTTTTTCCATCCCCTCAAATCTTCTTTGCTCCGCTTTCTACACTTCTTGACTGACACTGTATCTTTCATATCCTTCTTCTAAACTTTTTGCACTTAATTCCACCAAGATATTCTTCACTTTTGTTATCCCTCATTTAGCTTAACTGCAGTTACCCCTGTAGTTACTGCACATCTACTCATCTGTCCTTTGACTCCCTTGGTCTGCTGCACTGACCAGAGTACTAAGTATTTCTTCCAGTTCTCATTTTCTTCCCATGGTGCGGCCAAATAACTCATCCATTTTTCATTCTTTGGTTGAGGTCATTGACCAGATGCAGACAATCAACTTGTTCAGTGGCACCCACAGCATGAATCTCTAAAGCAACAGACACACTGCGGTGTTCTGCAGCAGCGAGGAATCATGTTCTCTGTATTTTTAAAAATCTGGTAATGGTGAGTTTTGCAGCAAACTAAAGTTTAGTACTGATTCTTTTTTCTTTTTTCTGTAAAGTACCTTGGTAATGCAGTGGTCATTCTGAGTCACTAGTGTATCAGGGTATGTTTGAGAAGTGTCCTGTAAAGAAAGATTCTGCCATAATTATTTTAGCAGTCCATAATGGGAATAGGCTCAAATAAAAGAATGCATAGCATTACATCCTCTCACAAACTGCCAGCAGATCTTGAGTCCTACCTGCTTATTACATTACTTTTTACATCTGTATGACACCCTGAGAAGTCCAGAGAGTCCAAGTGTTACACTTGCCTAAGCACAGAAATCAAATCATAAAAGAGACACTGCTTGCATGGTAACAACATAGACATATCAGAACTGTTCCTGAGTGTCAAGGTTGATGGAATTATCATAATTATCTGTGTTCTGAGCATAAGTCTGGGATTATATTTAATTATACAGTGTACCATCTTACCTAAAGTAAAGCAATGTTTTATTAAACTAACTGGAATTAAATTGGTCCAATTAAAGCATTTCCAATTTAAAAGGTTCATTTTGGAAAGAATCTTAAAAAATGAGTTGATATTTATTACTGAACTGTGATTCTGACTCAAAAACCCCCCAAACCAAACAAACACAAAAATTTTAAACCAAACCTTTTTTTTTCCTCAAACTTTTCATTGTATTTATAACTGGATTACAGTTTCAGATGGCTTTCTGAAAATATCCCCTAAATTAATTAGCTTGTTTTTACTTTTATGAATCCTAGCTGTTAACCTGTTTCAGATAAGAAGTAACTATTGTAACATTTTATTCTGATTTATCTTTACTCTTGAAAATTGTAATGCTTTGGGGCTTATAGCAAGAGTTATTTCACACAGTTTCATGAGCATCAGCTAATTCTTGAAGTCCTCATATCTGTCAGGAATCAGTGAGGGCTGAATGCTCCCGAAACAGTGAGGGGAGACAAGTCACACAAATGAACAAGATAGGGTTCAGGTGGAGCTGGAATGAAATGGGTTCCCCCAGGGAGGTTGGGTAGGGCCAGTAAGGCCTGGTAGAGTCCTCATGGCCCTGGCAGTCTCCTGTAATATTTTTGTTATTAGCATATTGACATTATTAATAACAGTAAGAATGTTCTTACATTGTTGGGTTTTGTTATCTACAGTATAATTTTTGAAATGACATCACAAATCATTGTAAGATGAAGTTTGCATCGAGAGAGTAACAGGTCTGGTCATGCAAAGAGAAAATTATCCAGTATTTTTATGCTTTTGATATGTTTGTATTCCTATGAGTGATATTCATTGCGCTATATACTCACCTTACAGATCAATAGTTCTGCTGATTACAACTAAATCTTCTCTGAATGCCTAGCTCCTCTGAGCAGACCATTTTTTACTCCTTGAACCTCTTTCTTAAGGCACTTCCTATGTAAAATAAAGTGCAGGTAAACAATGTAGGTGAAATGCTGGAGAGCTTAAATTCATGGGAGTTTTGCCATTGCATTTTCTTTGGTCCAGAATTTAAGTGTGCTGCTCTATATTTTTCATCCAGAAAGTGAGGAATATAGATTTAAGTTCTTAACTTCTTAACCCTTTTTTTATCTTTTATATAAGACAAGGAATGAAGAAGAAAGAAGGCTTCTCTCATCTAATGTTTCGTTATCCTGTATTTCAGAATTTGATATCCAACATTCTCTTTTTAAAATTAGAACCTGAGAGGCAGATTTTAGCCTAAGATTTGTGTTAAATATTTTTCTATGGTGAAAGGAAAGAAACTTTCAGATCAGACTGTGATCAGTCTTCGTGAGAATAAGTTCCCAAACCTTTGCTGAACTGGCAAAAATAGGCATGGCAGTATCCACCCTTGCTAAGGATAAGATTATTCTAACTGAGAAGACTTTTCACCAAAAATTCATTAAAAAGAAGTGAAAAGGGCTCTTTAAAAGCCTTTGGCCTTGCAGATGCCTATTAGGACAACTGCCTTTCCCAGAACAGCAGTTGCCTGGACTAATGATTTTCAAAGGACCATAAGGAAAGTGGAAATCAAGTGGTGAGAAAAAGGTCCTTAACAGCTGCTTTTGTTGCCAGAAGCTCCCTTGATTGCATCACGTTTAGCTCAAACTCATAAAATTGAACACAGTGTCTCACTGATTATATCTTTTTATCTAGAAAGATGGACAAGCCAAACAGTCACTTTCATCTGCCAGAATCTGTGAAGCAGAGCTAATTGACAGGATGTTAGAGAGGTCATAGCACAGTCCAGTGAGAGATTAAATACACCTGAACTCCTTGAAATCAGCTCAGAATAATTTCAGACTTCCCAGGGAACCGATTATCATTTAAAGATAATAATCATAGTGAAAACAACTGGGAAAAATGTTTCTTGTACAGGAAAGCTGGATTCAAAGGAAAGGACTGCAAAGTATGAAAAATTTTAGTGAAAACCTAATGCATTATTCAGGTAAAAATAAATCTTTATCTATGTCTCCTTACTACCTTTTCTTCTCATCTAAAAAACTTTCAAGATCAAGAACCAATATATTAAGAGACACACACACAAGGTCTCTTTAGGATGCCCTGGGAAGAATCTAGGATTATAACAAGTATATAATAAATTTCCCAAATATATTCCTAGCCTTTAGTCATTCCTACCTAAGGCACATCCCCAGATGTTCTGTCAGATGTCTTCATGCTGTTGGATAAACATACGTAAGCATACTGAGTGCTAGCAAATTGCCAGAAGCATTAAAGTACCCGTGGTCTCTCTGCAAGCTTCAGAGAAAGAACAGTGTGGTATCAGGTGATGCCAGGGAGAAAAGTGCCTCTCTGCAGCAGCAGTCTCAATCCTCCTTTTTTACTTCTCTCATGCACTTACCACATGCCAGTGAGAACATGACTGGTGAGCTCACTCTTGGTTTTTTTTAGGCTGTTTCTTTTGGCTCTCTGTTGAAGCTCTTTCCCTTTCCTGAACATCTGTGCTTCCCCTAGAGGAGTGCATCTGGCTCCTCATTCTTCAAGAAGCAAATTTGAAATCTTTGAGATTTTTTATCCTGACTTTGAACATAGGGTAAGCTTACACCCATATATGCAAACATTTTTCAAAAGCTCAGACCTAGTTGGATGCTGTGAGCCAGGTAGTCATCCTGCCAACTGACTCCAAAATTGTTAAGATTGTATTTAACATAAAGTGTTTATCTCCTTGCTGTATCAGTTTGATCCTTAATAGTACCTGTAAGGTACTATGGCAGTGGATCTGGCTTCTCTGTTACAAGATCTCACCTTCCAGGGCTCTCATTGTTTTTTTGAGAGTAACAATTTCCTTTATCTTTGAAGAAGTGCACATCTGTGTTTGCAAGGTTTTAGTAAGTGCAATGCAAATATTATAGATTGTGCATATTAATAGAATAATACAATTTAGTGTTGGTTAGGTAGATAGAAAATACAGGTTAACAATATATGGGAAAGGTTACTGAAACAAGTTTGCATTAAGGTTTTTTGAATTTGGAATTTTGTAATACTAGCAGGAAATTAAAACTCAAATTAAATAAATCAAGTCCAATTCTGATTTCTGAAGCAGAGATGCACCAAGATTTCAAGTTTAAAATAGTGTTCTTGGTGTTCTTTAATATAAAAATTTGACTTGTAAAATATTTAATGAAATTATTAAAAAGGCCTATTATACTTGACACAGCTTCCCTCTCAGCATGCATGTTTATATTAAGTTCTAACCTAATTTTACTTCAATTTTTTGTTCTCTCATTTATTGTCTCATGCATATTTCCCAGGATAGCCCACTGGTCTTGCAGTCTGACAGAAATGTAACAGTGAATGCAAGAAATCACATGGGACAGTTAACTGGACAACTGACAGTAGGTGAGTGTTCTTTATTGACTGTTATGTTTATCAGTTCAGCTTTATTAATAGGTTTCATTAATTACCATCACATAAAGTACTACTGAAAAGTCAGGAAAAATAATCTCATCACCATACTCAAAAATATTTGCATATAATGGATTCAGCGTTAACTCAAGGAAGAAAAACTAAAAATGCCTCAAGATAGCTACAATGAAAACAGCTTAATAAAAAATTATTATTTTTGAGATCACTGTAACAAAACAAACTGAAAAGGATTCAGCAAAACATGTTTCAACAATACATTCAGTGGGAAAATAACCATAATTTTCTTACACTGTCAGTCTTCCATTACTCCAGTGGCAATTGCTTTCGCCCTGTCACTTTTATAAGGCATTTGTATCAGCACATATTCAAAGTAGTTGGAGTAACAGAATGTTAAGGAATCAGGAAAAAAAAGAAAAAAATGAAACCCACAATACTTTCTTGGTCTCTACAAAATTTAAATGAAAAGCTAATATGCTGCCAGTCATTCAATAAAACTGATATTTTACATAATATGAAATATAGAAGTTCCAAACGAAATGGAAATGAAAAAAATCCCCTACTTATCTGTTTAACTTACAATGAATTTCCCCCCTTTCAAGAGGTTTGTGTTATACTTTGTTTTTAGTATGAATCATACTTTTTGTGTTAATAAATATGAAGTAACATTTTTTATATTTTCTGAACTAGAAGAGTACTGATATTAATTTATTTTTAAGAATGTTGGCCAAAAAATTCAATGAAAAGTGAGGTACTAGTTCTGGTACAAAACAATATATAGTGACTGGGAATGGGATAAAAAATATAACATACATGTGTAAGACCTTAGTATATAAAATTCAAGGAGACATCCCTTAGAGTTTATGTGTTATCATTCTTTTCATTTTACTTCAGGATTAAGATGTGTTTTATCCATTGTTTTTTCCTCATGTGTTGAGGTTATGCCCATAAATAATTCTAAGTTAAACTCCAGTTGTAATCTGTACTAAGTTATCATACTGACTGGATTCAGTGGCTTCTAGTTGTAAAAATCTTTGCCAAGCGCACACCACCTGCACTCATTTCCCTGAACGACATCATTGAATGCGTGTGCAAAGGTAACCAGACTTGCTAGTAGGTACAGATGAGGAAAATTAAGCTAACACCTGTTCTGGCCATATTGTACTTGCCCAGTGCAATTATGAAACACAGTTCTCTATTATCTGGTAACTCTATTGTTGAAACCTCTATTTCAACTGGTAATTGCAAAAAGGTGAGTTCCCCATGGCAGACATTCACATTGGCTGAAATGGATATGATATTTTTGTCACTGACACTGTTCTGGCTGAGTGGATCTGGCACTGAAAATGAGTGTGAGTGTATTGAGACTGACCTACTTAAAGGCATCACACTAAAGGTTAATATTCTAAAAACATGAAGGCCTGAAAAACCATGTTTTTATGTTACCATCATTAGGGCAAACCCCTTAAGCTTCTTGGTGAGCAGCTGGCACCATCTCTGGAGACTAGGAGCTTATTAAATTGCAATATTATATTTACATTATTTCTTAATCAGTCTTTATCTTTATTCCATATGTGGCCTTTATTATTTCTTATATCAGTATATTTTTTTTTTTTTGGTGAATGCTCTGTACGTTATTGGATGCATGTTAAAATATTCCTTATCTCTTATTAAATACTTCTTACTTAGTAAAGACAATCACAACTGCCAGTAGAATCAGTAAAACCTGGATGTTCTACTATTAATAAATCAAATAAATTAATAGGAAGCTAAAAGTAAAAATATATTATTAATGCATTCCCTTCTAAATTTTTTTGTTGTGAAAGACAGAACAGAGACAAGTTTTTACTTTTGCCTAGGTAAAGCCATGGCCACATTTGCTGAAAGAATGGGAAGGGACTTTTCCATACAGAATTTGCTGACATAAGAAAATATTTTTTTCTCTTAGTTGTAAATGTGGCTCAGAAAGTCCCTGTCTTTAAAAATGCTCTCTGTCCATTCACTACTGCTGTGTGCTGAAGCAGCTGTTTGTGTGGCTGCCCAGCAAAAGGAATGAAAATAAACAGTGAGGAAAAATATTTTAAACAGCAATCAAAAAGCAAATTATCAAGTCTTGGGGGAAAAATTTTTCTTGTTAAAACTTTGAAATGTCCTTATCTGTTCAGTCTTTAAAGAGTTGAATAATCATTGCAAAAAATATAGACTACAAGTTACTATGCATGGCAGGAGCATTCTATAAAGAAAGAAGTATGGCTGTGCATTTGAAAGGATGATAATGCACTTTTTATACAAGTGATATAATTGGCATTTTATCTGCGTTTCACAGGATTGAAGTGATACTACAAACCAGCAAATAGGCTGGTCTCATCCTGTGTCTGGCAACCAAATTTCTGCTCATGCCAAATTTTAGGACAGCTAAAAATTCTTTCTGTGGTGCCTGAAACCATGCCAAGTAAGATTAAGACAGCGTTAAGAGCATAAATTAAAACTGTAATGGGAAGAAGGATTAATGTAAAAAAAGTGGCATTGGGGCAGGGAGGAAGAAGGCTATAAGTTCACTCAGGGAAATGGAAAAAATCCAGTGAAACTCTTAATGGGTATTCAATTCTGTAAGGGACTATGGAAGACAAAATATAACATTAAAGGGGATCATTAAGATATCTTGGGAAACATCCTAACCCAAGAGGAGTGAAGAAAAAGTATATTAAATATTTTTTTTAAATGTAACAGTGCATTGGATGATTGAGTGGTTGTATGTTTAAATGGTATAAATTCAAATTATGTTCCAGGTCATACAATACCAAGGGTACACCTATTGTTGCAGTATGGTTTTTTTATACTGGCAGTAAAAACTACAGAGAGAAAGTCACAGCTGTAGCAATACTTTCTGTTGGGATCTGTCCCAGCTGAGCAAGGGATGTTGGTTTGTACTCCAGTCTATTCATGACATATGGTCTAGAAACTGCCAAGTTTATGTCTGGATCTCCAAAAGGACTCCACAGTCTTCAGTTCTTACACATGCCATTTAAGACCAATGGAGCAGATGTAACACAGACGTGAATTGTATCTACAAAATAAAGATGAAGAGATGACAATCCATTGAATTTTGCTGGATAAGTTATCACATCTCTCCTTGCCCAACCTTTACTTATTAATACTTCTGCATTGTGCATTCTACTGAATTACCTTTAGACAACCTTTTTTTCTCTGTTTAATCAATGTTTGCAGTTTATATGGAAAATTATCTACTTTTTTCCTACTGATCTCAGAAATGCACATTAATGGCGCATCTTGAGCCACAAGCCTTTTGCCTCCATGCTATCTGCATATATCTTATATACCTCTGCCTGCCTTTGAGCAGAATACATCAGGGTTGCAAGCACTAAAAAAATGTAATGTGACACCTGAAACTGAAACACTCATTTGTATTTAATGTAAATTCATCCTCAGGTTGGATTTTTCTTTTTTTTCTTCTGATGAGAGTTGGTTTTTTTCCTTACTTTTTTCCTTACTGCAATAATTGTTTCTGACAGGTATTTCTGCTACTGTTTGACCCTTCTCTATACATAAAGAACTCTAGTTATATCTGAAATGTGAAATAAAGTGCATTTCATTTTTGCTAAACTTTGAGCCCTCAGACAGAATCATAACTCTCACAGACATCCCAGCCTCTACAAGTAACAGCTTTAGAGAGCTCCTGAACAGTCACTGTAGTCACTGAGATCTCCAGAGCCATGTAAATGCAGAAAAAATATTTGAATACCAAAGTTATATCACATTCTTGCAGTTACTTTTTGAAAGTAGCACGCAGATGTATGATTTTCAATTACAGCACTGCTAAAGACTGATAACATTGCTGAAAGGTATAATCAAATAACTCCACAAACTTGAAGATCCTTTCCATACATTTACCACAAAACTTGTCTGGTGTATTCTGAGAGCTTTTTTTTGAAATGTGTTTGCTTACTTGCAATGTTCCATCAAGAGTACTTGGGTTACTGTGCAGCAACTGCTGGACAGTAGAAACTGCAGGTATGCAACTTTGGGGGAGTTTCCTTCATCATTCATACCTACATCGTATATGGCAGCTTCCTATACTTATATCAATTAATATCTTAAGAGGCAACACATCCTGCTACCCCTTCACTTCTGAGGTGTTCAAAATAACTCATCGTATAAATGCCACTTCTGATGTTCCCTTTACAATATTTAGATATCAATGAAGATCTGAAGCAAGATACAACATTTCAAGTGTTCTTGCTTTTAGAATAATTTGTGGGAGTAACAAAATGTTATGATATATTCTTACTCTATGGGGTAGGAACAATAATAATAAGGTACATGTAATAATATGTGTGTACATGTTGCTTAAAATCTTTGGTATTATTGTCAGACATTTACTGAAGATTTTTATGAACTTGAACTAAGTATCCATTAATAACATTCTTAATGACACAAAAAATGTTTCCATTTTTGAATCTTGTTTGCATGCATTGTAGTGTCAAATGTTAAGTCTTTTCTCCTAAGTGTTGCAAGAAGAGTGTGGTTTTAGAATGACGACAGGCATGCACCCTTTCCTCACTGTAGGAAAGAGGGAAAAATGGTCTCAGCTCTTCTCTTATCTGCAAAATTGTTCTTGTATCATCTATAGTAGGGTGCTGGGAAGGAAGGGATGTATTGGTTTACAATACCTTAGCTGTTTAACCATTTCTGCCCTTCACCTGGGCAAACATGAATTAAAACTTGTCAGGAATATGTGAAATAAAAACTTTCTCCTGCTTACAGAGAGGTTTGCTTACCTGTCATTCCAAACTAAAGTGAGATTTCCAAAATTTGAAATACATTAAACATTCTACTAGTCTAATTTCTGTATTAAAGCAATTGCTCTTGTAACCACTGTGGTACAGTAGGATAATTATTATTGCAAAGAAGATATGGCAATACAAAGCCAGATAAATGAGTTACCCATTTCTCAGCATTCTCTCAATTTCTATTCCTTAATAGAAATACAGACTGAATAAACACAACTTTTGGTCCCTAATACCACTTTAATGTATGCAAATAAGAAACATAGGCAATTCATTTTGCCGTAATTAGATGAATTAGTGGTCTAGTTTTTGCAGTTATATACAAAGAGGAGTATTTCACATTGAAGTTCAGACAGAATATGAAATAGTTTAAAATCTTCTTTTGGGACATTTTGTCATTTATCAAGTTATGCTCATTGTAGAGAAGGTTTTCAACTTATAGTTACTTCCCTTCCTCTTAATTTTCTAATATAAAAAAGAAATGAACACAGAATCCTTAATTTCTGGGCTAAATTACTTGCATTGCTTACATTTTTTTCAGATTTTTTGCACCTTAACTATAATTTTCTGTTGACAATCGCTCAGTTGTCTGATGTTACCTTTAGATTAGGTCCTTGTCATTCAGAGAATATTTGGGTAATTCACACAGCAGAATCTTATACATTCTGAGTGTACTAATTTGAAAGTATAATGTTTCTTGAACTTTTATAGCCAGTTAAGCATTCTTCCCAAACGTAGGAATATAAACAGAAGGTGAAAATACAACTCATGTGCTAGTTTGTGGTACAAATGCATTGTCAGATCTTTTAAATAGAGGTAAATGGGAGATAACTTGCTCTTTTTTATACAGGTTAGTTTACCTTGTATTTAACTGCAGGGTTAAAGGATTTCTTTCAGCTTCAGGACTCACTGCAGAAGGAATGATGGAGCAGTGCCTGGAAGGCCATATGGCTTAATGTGTCCTCCTGGCAAAGCCCGCGAGATGAGCCAAGAGGCAGTCAGAAAGTGAGCCATGTTGCTCATAATAGTTGAAATGTCCAGCTGGAATCTGAGTCTCATCCCTCCTCATAATTTACAGCACAATGTGATGTTGCCTCCATTTCTGTCTGTCTAGTCCATGGAAAAGTCTTTTTACAAACCATCTGTGCTGTAACAGGTTTTGTGATAGGAGTTCACCTAATATATACTCTTAATGACTGTGGCTAAACTGTCATGAGAATCCACTCCCCTTTATTAATTATCTTGAAGTGCAGTATTAGGAAAATGTGAAGCTCTCTGAAAACTAGTCCAAACTTTGACCTATTTGCCAGCACTTTGATGGGTCTGCCAAACTAATCCTGAAAAAATTAACATCATAATTTTTTTGAAATTCATCCATATTTCTCTTGCAATCCTCTGTTTAAGTAATTTACAAATAATAGAAAACATCAGGGTTTGTTTGTTTTGATTCAGCATCAAGAGGCAGACAACTCCTTTCTAATTTTTGTTTCTATTTCACTTGTAAATTAGTTGCATCATTTTCTGTGTTAATCTTCATATGTGCATTTGAAATTCAGCTACGGCAAATATGCCCTTGTGACAAGCCTTTGCATTAACTTCTTTACACATCCATTACACAATTAACTCACAATTACGCAATAAAACTATTAAACATACTACATCAACCATATCCCATCCAGTTTGTGCTTGGTTAACAAGTTCTCCTTGAAAGAGAGAGATGCTTTACACAATACTGCTGATTGCAGTTGATAAATTAGGTATATTTTCAGTTTTAAGCAATATCTTTCATATCATTATGATGATCTTATTATGTTATGTGCAGACATAACACTAAATTGCTGTTAATACTCTGTGGCGTAAAATATATCTTAAGTCTCCCTCATTGTGACATAAATTGCTACATGAAAACTGTGCTGTAAAAATAGAGTAATAAGATATCTCTCTGTCAGTTATTAGGACCAAGTGGTAATTCTTTCTTGTAAGTATGGCCATTATATGGCCTGATACCTCCTTCCTGAAATACAAGAGCATATCCCATCGGCTGAGATGTCAAGAATTAAAAATTCTCAATGAATAAACAAAACTGCAAGTAACAGTAGGACAGTAATTGAATTCTGTGGAATTTCAGCATGGTTATTTGAGGGACGAGAGAGTGTTTATACGTTGTTGGTATTAAACAGCTTATCCAAAATGTCTGTGCAGTGGATATGATTCTCTAAGTTTTATCATCCTCAATAGTGTATTATACATAATCTTCTTTGAATCTTAAAACTGATAACTTCAGTACTTCCAGAGCTGAGGTCTTAAGACCTCTTCCCCTTATTTCTACATTCAGTACATTTTCTTTCTTCTTTCTACATTCTTCAGACTCTAAAAGGTTCTGTCATTTGAGTCTTGATCCAACTTTTCTTCTTCTCTTTTCTTTCCCTCAGTCTGAGCTCAGGAAAACTATTTCAACCTCGGATACAATGTACAGCTCATGTTAGTTCATATCTGAAGTTGTATTGATCTTAATGTGGAAGGCATCTTTTCTGTCTGTAACTTGTAAACAAAATGAAAAACATATTTTGTTATTTTATAGATAGTCTGATATTTTTCTTTTTGTACCATAGACAAAATACATGTAGCTTATTTTCTTTCCTTCTTTGTCCATGATCTAAATTTGGAGGGAATTTTAATGTCTGGTGCCTTGTTTGTGATGTGGTGCTGGCAGGAACACCTGGCATGCTGAGTGGTGAGGTGCTGGCTTCCTGCAGTGCAGCCTTCAAAAAGAAGCCACCACAAGACTCTTTTTCTTGTGAGAGCATGATGGTCTGTACCCACTGTCACTTTAGAGGTGATATGAAAATGATGAAAGGGAACACTAAATCAGTGTTTTCCAGGCAGGGATTATGGAGGGGGAGCAGGAGTACAGCAATAACTGTGCAGAGAGGTGTCCAATTCGCTTGGTATGAGCCTCAGCTCACTGCCTTATTATTTCATCTCAATGCTAACTTTGACCCTAAAGCATCTGGATGTATACTGAAGTAGATTTTAATTATTAATAGCTATTTGGCAGTGGTACTGCAGTCCTCTGCTTTGGTGCTTTATAGGCTTTTTATTTTTCCTTATTGTGTTTTAAATACAAGTCTGGACCTTCCCACTGTTTCTAGAAAATTGGCACTGAAAAACAGGAGAAAAAGGTATTCTGTTGAAATTCTCCATTATTTTATCCTTTTCCCATCCCACCTAACCCCATAACACATCGGAAGACCTGGAACTGCGAGCAGTTCATTGATTTAACTGTGGAGTGTGAGTGGGAAGAGGTAATTAGTGTTTTCATGGTGGTGCAGAAGTGTTAGTGTTTAAACATTAATCCATTGCCATCTGTCCTGCTGCTGTTACCCACGTGCTTTTGGCCACTACAGACAGCATAACTGCTGCCCAAATGTTCAGAGCACGGAAGGAGAGGTGATTTCCTTTTTTAGGAGAGACATCCTAAGAGTCAAAGAAATGGGGTTATTTAAAGGTATATAAGTAAGTTTTATAGGTATAAGAATGGGTTTGAAGGATACAGCATACATCTTCCAAAAATGGTTCTAATTCTTTGTCTTTAGCTTTACCTGAAGCTAATACTTCATTTAACTTCAAAAACAGCTGCTGTGCATGTGTTGTGACATTCACAAGGCCACTGCTGGGTGCTAAGCATTATTAAATTACCTATAACATCTGGACTTTTAACAGGTCTCTGATGGGACATTAAGATTTTATTTTTACCCCTCCTTTCCCTGATGTTTAGACAGCTCACTTGTATTGTCAGGGATATATTATTCCAAGGGATGAAGGACAAAATAGGGGCAAAAAAAATGAGAAGCCTATTGTAAGTTAATTAAATACAAAACCATAATTTAAAGGAAAAGAAGAGCAGTGAAATCTTTCTGGTGTTCTTTACTTCAGAATTGCAGACTTGGAGGTCAAAATTCAATAGCATACTGATCTTCTTAAAGGTGTTGAAATAACAGTAAAGAGGTTTGTCAAACATGGGGCAAGAAGTCATTTGATTGTAGACTTAGATTCTTTCTTCAGCTAAGTTATCTTTAAAAAGTCCGAGTTCTATCAGTTTTATTGTTGAAGCATCTATGGGAAATTAGCCTGTTTCTATTTGTGAAAGAGATTCTTGCACATCAACAGTCAGGCTTGGAAACATTTGTGTTTGCCCATGAAAATTATTTGTCCATATGAGATTGTGAACCTCTTAGATAGCAAGTTTGGGTTTATATCAATTAGATGACTAGTATTAAAAAATAAATTATATAAATATTTCGGTTTTATGGAATTTCCCCTCCTCTATCTTAAGACTATCAGAAATTTAATCTCAGTGTTATATTTCAATTAATATTATTTTCTAAAAACATCAATAGTTTAATTGAAGTTTAATTTCTATTTATCATACTGTTCCAAGCCCCATAAAAAAATATAGTTCCAAAACCAACTTCAGTGTAACACAGTAACATTAAAAATACATTGGAAAATAACAATTAATAACCGCAGCTAGAACACTGCTGCTTTGCTGTGCTTATTTATAAATAAAATTGTTTATTTGCCTTTTTTTTAACTTCCATTTAGAACAGGATTAAGATACAAGTTCCATATTATGCCAATACTAGACATGTTTAATTGTGCCATTTGTTGATGAGCAGAGCTTGTCTCAAGCATGTACAGCATTGTTAAAGGTACATTTATAACGGATATAAAAAATTATTTAATATATAAATATATCTCTGAAAATAACTTGGATTTCCTTAGGCTATTCTTAGAGTGATAAATATTGTAGTTGTAACTGAATTATGAACAGATGGCATTGAATTAATGATTAGCTGAATATTTTTAAATTTGACTAGATTTCTTCCTGGGAAGAAAAGCATTCCATAAATCAGAAATTAATTAGTCACTGAGAATAGTATCATTCACTGAATCACTAACCTGAGTTAGAGATCAAAATCATAGAGAATGAGTAATTTTTTCCAAATCAAAATTAAGGACCAACTTCCCTTTAAAATAAGTTATTACAACATTGGGGTTCCAAAACTTCATGATTTTGTTTTTGTGTTATTCTGCACAGATATTTTGATTGCGGAAATTGTTTTGTTGCTCTTTTATCATACATGTTGCCAAGGTATCTGGACTTGTTATGACCTCAAAGTTTTCACACACTTAAAGATTTCTACTCGTTTTGTTTTTGGTGCAGAAGAAGCCAGGTGCTAATTTAGCACATTTATTTTTCTCTGATTGAGTGATTCTGATTGGCTTGCCACAATTCTGATGGGAAAGCTTTCAGCTAGTCCAGACAAAAATTCCACCAATGCTGCAGGTCTTGTCTCTGAATTTGCACATCCATCTGCATCTAGGTTATATTTCTTTCCATATACAGAATCATTTAAGGACACTTCAGAATTCCCAAGGGTATCAGTGTAGCCTCCATAAGTGGGATATTTCAAAGATAGACAACCTGGCAGTGGTTCAAATCACAAAGACACAGAATTTCAGTGTCAGCTGGATAACCGGCTGTGGTGGATGTCTTCATCAGTGAATTGAATTGCATCTTATGTGTTACAAGTCAACAATGAACTCCACTGAGAACATTTATCAAAAGAGACACTTCCAGAAGCTAGGAGAAGAAATATGCTTTTATCCTGCTTCTGCAGCTTTCTGGCCCTTGTCCCGCTGTCAAGGGCAAGGAGACAAGTAATTTCCTAAATGGATAATGTAGAAATCCTGAGAGCTAGGTTAAGCCCTCATCGTCTTCTGCCATCATCATAGCGGATGTTAGTTGCTTGGAAATCTGCAAATGTATTTCAATGATCTGCCAAGTAGAGAAAGGTTTAAAATGATCATTTTCTGGTTGCCAGACTATATTTTTTCTCTTGTTTCACTACCCAGTAGTACCCAGTGGTAGTCCTTTTGTGGATGAGTCATGTGTATCTTTTAGTATTTTGTAAGTTCTTTCATTAAATCTTTCTCAGATAAAGTATGAAATGGTAAGACCTTTTGCATAGATAGCTTCAGGACATTTGTACTCTCTAGCTAAAGCAGATAATTGAAGAAATAATCATTTTTTGTCTTTCTTAAATAGTAGCTATCAGTATTGAATTAATACTATAAAAATGTAAAATAGAGGTTTTTTACATGTCTTTTTCAAGAAAGCTTCTAAGTACTCTGGTAGCTTGTGTCCTTTGTTTAGGTCTTCTCTCTCAAAGTGTGATCAATCTTTTTCTCAAAAAAGTTTGATTTACATTCAGAAACATTATAATGGTCTAATCCACTATGCACAATTGTATAATATTGTGAGTAATATTATACAATATTTTTGAGTCACAACAGATTTTATTTAAAGTCTATGGAAAACTGCCAAAAGCATCTAGAAGAACAATTTGTATCTTTTTAATAAATTTGAGAAAAACAAAAAAAAAGAAAGGTGCAAAGCTAACCTCTTAAAGGTACATAAAGAATATATGGAAAAGGTGGAGATTGGTCAAAGGTTAGATTCCATGATTTTGGAGGTCTTTCCAGCCTGAATGATGCTGTAATACTGCAAATATGAGCAAAAATGTTTGCTAGCTTTTAATTTATATTAAAAAAACACCAAAAAAATGTTCAAAATGCCTTCAAAGTAGAAAAAACGCTCAGAATAACTGTCTAATGCTTACAGAGAATATTACCAGTAAGAAAGACAAAACTGAAATGCTTTTCGTTTTAAATCTTCACAAAGATCTGTAACAGATATGTGAAAAGGTCACAAGATAAATGGATATGAGGAAAGGTAAGGAACCATTAAGTTTCATGAATGTATTTCACTTCATTCAGTTTCATTTTCAGTCCAGTTACTTCAGAATGATAAAACAGGATGCATAAAGGTCCTTGCACTACTAGCAGGTATTTTAGACAGCACACAGATGAGAGATTAGGCCTCAAAAGATGCAAATAAGTCAAATATCAGATTTGTTTTTAAGAAAAGAATACAGCAGAGATCAAGAGATTTAAACATCAGTGAATTTTCAGTAGAATTTCTGGTAAATTGGTAGAACATTCAATAGAGAAGTCTGCCTATAATTCTGACCTAAAGGAAATATATAATGATAAATAGTAACAGGTTTAGCAAGGAGTGATTGACCTTATGATCTGCAAGATGTTATATTTCCCAAGGAGAGATTCAACAGTCCTGTCTTGTCTTTGAGTTTCATCTATCTAATGAAGACATTTCATTACTCCCCTTACTATTTCTATGTGCTTTTGCTATTAGATTTGAATATGGAGTTCATCAAGTACAGTCAGGTACAAGTTCATCAAGAACAAGTCAGGTATTTCACTATGAATTGTTCTGTCTATTTTTAACTCACATTTCTCTTTAGTAGAATGTGCAGCTACCTAGAAACTCAGTATTTTCATAAAACATAGTTACTAAACAACATAATTATAGCCTTACAGCCTAGCTCAGCTAACAGAGAGAATGCAAACATTCCCACTAATTTTGTATGGAAAAGTAGTGCCCAGACTGCTTCAGCAAGTTTCAGCTTCCAAAAGGTATGTGTTCAGCTTTGTAAATTACTTATGTTGCAAAAACTAATCACATCACAGAAAGCTAAAAATTACAGGGTTAAGGATAAGACCAAAAACTTGGAAAATTCTCTTAGGATTTATTAATATTCAGATTGCATTCCTCATGAGTAAGAAAAACTAATAAGCTTTCTACTCCCATTCACATTTTGTAGTGCACAAAATGTGTCAGAGTTATAAATAATGCAGTTGCATAACCTGGACTTTTGAGCTTGTCAATGAAAGCTAAGTTGATAAATGCAGCTATAAAAAGAAGTTAACATACTGTGGCTATTTATTGATGTCACAAAGAAAGATTCCTGGACAATGAAGGAAAATATGTGTAGCAAAGATAATGTAATAGATCTGGTAATAAAAAAATAATATATATTTATTTATAATTTAACTTACTATTTATATTATATTTTAAATACTTTATTTAATAATCTAATTTAAAATTTATCCATTTACATAAACCATATATATTTATTTATTATAAATATATTTTATTNTTTATAATTTAACTTACTATTTATATTATATTTTAAATACTTTATTTAATAATCTAATTTAAAATGTATCCATTTACATAAACCATTTATATTTATTTATTATAAATATATTTTTATATGCTTATAACATGTTTATAGTATTATGAGAAAAATCAGTCTGATACAAAAGTTATTTTGCTTGCTACAAGCCTCAGTTCAAGAATCTAGACCATGTTTTGAGTAAATTAAACTTAATGAGATTATAAGTAGAGCAAAACATATAGCATGAAATCGTACTGGTAAATTTTGATTCCTCACATATCTTCCTGTGTCTTGTTTGGCTTTCTTATCTAAGAACCTATATAAACAATTAAGATATTATGGCTAAAATTACAGACAATGCACATCCTTTTAACCGTTACAGAATGAAAATAAATGTGTTGACTTAAAGCTCAAACTTCAAGAAGCAAAGAATCACGTTTTACTTTCATTCACCCATGTGAATGGCTCATAGCTGGTGAAATTATGAACAGCTGCATCTGATCAGACCAAAGGTCTGTTCAGCCATGCAATTTCTGAGTCTCATGGAAATTACCATACATTAGGGATAGTAGGCAGAAAAGCACAGAATTGATTTTGAGCTGTTGTGGCCTCATATAGAAGTAGGACGGAGAGTGTTCTCTGCTGCAGCTTGTATGCTAGATCCACATATTATTTTCATAGATGGGGTTCCAATGTCAAGATGGAAGACAGACTGCAGGGAGGATGTATTCCATCTATTGCAGAGGTGACAGACAATATTTCAGATGTGTTTTTCAGTGAAACTCATACACCATATCAACAGTGGACTTGACAATGCCGGATTATTGTTGGACTCTATGATCTTAAGAGGTCTTTTACAACTATAATGATTCTACAAAGTTCCTAGAAGTAAAATCTGCCTGGGAGGGTAGAATTTTTCTATCAGACTTAATTAGACAAAGTCCTAAACCTGTAATATCACTAATCTTTCATAGATATTACTGAGTCAAGATGAAGGAAGTGTCCTGCCTGATTCAGATGGTTCTACTGAGTTTCCCCTTATAATAATTGTGTCTTATTCCTATGCTAATAATTTGTGTTGACAGCTGTCATTGTTCACTTTCAAAAAAGACAAGAAATGTGTGATTTGTTTCTTCTCACCTAGCATTTGTTCCAGCTTTCCTTGTCTGAGTAGAAAATCACTCAGAATAGGAAACCTTGGAGATCAACCTCTCCTAGAAGCAGTAGTTTGCTGATATCTCTACAGCATGGCCACCGATTATTGACAGAGCAAGCTAAGGGTCTTTTGCCTTCTATTTTCACAGTTTTTAAGTATAATGAAGCGTCCCTTCCCTTCCTCAGCAAATGGAACACAGAATATGTTCTGATTGCTGCGAATCTTTCTTTGTGTAGATGTTTTCCTCTCAGCTAAAAGTTCTCTTTTTCTTTTCCAAATTCCCTAAGGCTTCTGTCCAGCTGGTATGAATCCTGTCTTTGTACAATTGCTCTTGCATTCACTGAAATTTTTTTTAAGCTCTCTACTGGTCAAAATACCATAATGTCTAACATTCCTATGAATATAAAAAAAAAAAAAATCTAGGTGTATACTTCTCAAAAATTGATCTTAGACCCAGATGAATGTTGAATCTTTATTAAAAATGCTTTGTCTCTTCAATCTCAGAAGCATCAACACATTGTCATAAGAGAAATTTTCTTTATCATCCAGACTCTACATAAAACTCTGCATTTGATAAATGTTTAAATACCCCATTTTTCATTGAAGAACCAGAAGAAAGTATATTGACCTTTAATGTGTTTCCTATTTACAAGGATCAATTTGTGGTAATTCCATTTGAATTCTAATCCCTATATTTAATTTAAAGTTGTTGATTTTTTATCTTTTTCTGTGTCTGAATTTGTTGTGTGCCAGGTGGTCATGGAAGGTGATTGAGAAATCAAATACAACTGCTAGTGTTTGTAATCATACCTAAACCTAAGACTGGAGAGTTCTTGTTACTACTTATTATCACAGCAAATTGTAGTTCTAATTAGTATTTCTGAATAATAATGAAGTACTGTAAGTATTCATTGACTTTAAAGTGCAAAATATTAGAACATGCACTCTTCATATTGTAATTATATTAATTAGTAAGTCAAACTCTCTAGAAATTCAAAATAAATAGTTTTTATTTTGAAATTTAATCTCTCTTACTGTTAATCTGAATTACAGAATTATAATTTTATGTATTTTAACTGTGTGTACTGCCCAACATATTCATTTAATGCATCTTCACTACAGTGACAATGAACAATTTTAGGCTTTGTACCATTTTAAATGTAGATGGTTTAATGATAGTTTCAATTATACAACTGCTGTGCAACAAGCATGTGTTATAAACCATCATTACATATCATGTATATACAAATATGATACTTCTGAGTTATACAACTGAGTATATGATACTTGAAAGAAATTTCACAGAAATATCATAATTAAGAGTTATACAACTGAATTTACTAGTAAATAGTTTTCCTGAACTCGAGAAAAGAGTCTGTCATAGACATCTCTTGAACCTGATTAAAGCTGTTATGGAGCCAACTCCACATCTAGTATGGAGTAGAACAGCAATAGAGTAAGAAGCAGCAAAGCTAAACACCTTTTCTGGCAGCCATGTGTTTGATAGACATTACCTTTCCAAACAGAATTTAGAAGATAGATTTTCATACGTGATTCTCTGGACTGAAGTAAACATTATACAAGCAGATATGATTTGCAGAAAATAGTGATGGCTCTACAAGTTTGAGATTAGAATTTCAAAATATTTCCTTTGTTCAAGCATAATATTCTAAGACTTGATGCGTCATTTTTATTAGTAGAAGATTAAAGATTAAAGATTCAGGCATTTTATGAGACGTGTATGTTTGTAGAGTGTTTTTTGGAAGCCAGCAATTTGCTTTACAGCTAAGAAGATGATACCCTAATACATTCCAAATGCAACTGCTTGCCCCTATTTCAACTGGGAAATGAAAATGTAACAAAACAGAATTCCATTTTGATAGCACTGATTACTCTGTAGGCAGTTTAACTTTTCAAAACCAATTTTATGACATTCACACCTGCTTCTATGTCAAAGAGACAGATTTAGCATGTATTATGTTTTTAGTAATCTCTCAAGTGCCTTGTACACACTACCATTTCAGCAATAAGTAATACACTATTATGTCCTGAGTGAAACATGAAATAAAAGCCCATTTATTTTAGCAATAAAATTTATTTACTTCCTGTAATAATACTTTTGGACAAGCTGAATTCTTGGTGTGCTTTTAAACAATGTGATCCTGAAGCAGTACAAATAACATCTAACAAGGCATTCCTTAGTCAAAGTTCCAGATCATTGCTATTTAAGTCCTTTTTCATGAAAACCTATATTATCCTAAATACACCACAAGTTTTAAAAAACTGTTGTTGAAACATGGGTTGTCACTTGCAGTGATATAATGAGTAAGAATGTGGCAGGTCTTTTCTCTTTTTGATTTCTGACACATTTTCTGTTAATTTCTTTTTCTTACAGAGCTAACAACTTTGATGGGTGTAAATTAGTAACATCACAGTACTTATAACGCTACTTACTTTTTGGTTCCTAAGCTTAAAGATGAAACTTTTAGTATTAAGTTATTTGTAATTATCCTTTGACTTCCTGAACCATAAATATGGTTGCAGTACAAGGGCATCCCCAAACTTCTATCTCTCAAATCTGAAATATGCCCCTGTCTGTTTTTACAAAGATTTTTTATTTTTTCAAAACAAAGACAACAACCTGATTAAACATTTTTTAAAAACTTAAGCAGTGGGGTTGGGGGGAGGGAGAAAATACCATTTTACACATTTACAGAAGAAACATATCTAAATTCAACAAAATGCATCATCATAAGTATTTTGATAATTCCTTTTCATTTTCTTTTTTCTTTGTGAATCAAAAATAGCCAGATTTTTCTACAGTACCTACATAGCTGATTCTGCAAATTATGAGCTGCTAAGGCAATTCCTTGACCAAAATTGATTATCACAGATTCTATATTCCTTATTGCATATTTTGATACTATGCATCTGCACATCAAACTGAAAACTTACATATTATGGAGGCAGGAGTTTTTAACAAACTTTTAAACCAAACTATTAAACTGAAATAGCAGATATTAATTTCTTTGTCTGTAATGCCCTCCACATAATTTTTATGCATATAGATTTATTTCAGGAATGCATTACGAGTCTAATTAGGGATCATAGAGAAAATTTCAGATTATTCCCTGAAATAGTGTATCTTGACTTATATCTTGTTGTGCAGTTGTTTGCTTTTCAACACCATTTTCAGAAGTAATGTTTGCTTTCACTTATTAATAAAACAATATTTTCAGAAACAATTTAGGACACAAAACACTGGAGAGTAACAATAAGACCTGTAAAATGAAAAACATGGTAAATTTAAGTCTCAATTCCTGCAACCTTTCTTCATTGCAGTTAGATCAATTCCATATATCTGTCCAATTTCAGAATTATTTTAGGATTTATGAGCTTTGAGACATTTGGGAATATTGTTTCATAAAATATGACATAAATTTTGATATCTTAGTTCACGGGGTTTTTTTTGTTTTGGTGTTTTTTGTTATTCCATTTTCTAAGTTTGCAATAGAACTGAATGAAAAATACCCTTTTCTGCTGTGTTGATTTGTATGTCTTGATGGAATAGGGCCAAGTGTTATCTTTATTTTTTTCATAGGCAAGAAACTGCATTTAAACTGAACAAACCCCAGAAAGCTCCGTCTGAATTGACATTTCAAGATCTCAGTGTTTAGGCACATTCTAAATTTTAGTATTGATTTCTACATAATGCTGAAATAGATGTCTTTCAATGTGATTTCTGTAAACTATTTTAACAGTATTTTATAATGCAAATTATCCATCAAGCCTACAGAAAGCCAAATATTTTAGTAAAGCCTCATGTATTCGATATGATTCGGATATTCCATTTATGCCGATGATTACTACTTACAAAATATCTTAGATTCAATGATCACTTCCCTGATTTCAGGAGCTGATGCTGTGGAAGCTCAGTGCAAGAGATTTGAAGTGAGAGCAAGTGATGGTGGAAAAGTGTTGTTTTCTGCAGATGAAGATGAGATTGTCATTGGAGCTGACAGACTGAAAGTAACAGGTACGGTAATAATAAAGATTCTAAATGCATGTAAACATATATTTTTTAATACCTTTGGTAACAATTAAACTGTCAATCTTCTGCAAAATTTTAATCCACTGGAGAACAAAACACCTTCTCATTATCAGCAATTATCTGACCAATCAAAAGATACTGCATAATCCAAATATCAATTCCTCTAAATCTAGATTTGAATTTAAACTTTGCAGGATCAACTGTAGTAAAAATCACATTTACCACTGTGTTTTGTCTTTTATATGTTACCATTAAGCATTGTTTTGAGGCGTGTGTGCCATTTGTTTAGGTAATGCTCCTTTTCACATGGTGACCTGTGTTTTTTCTGTATACAAAGTATCAAGCCTAACTTCCATATGAATTAAGATTTCATGGGGCTCAGCTAAAAAAGCTAAAAAAACCTTGCCTTGACTTGGCTATATTAGTTTATATGGAAATAAATATTGCTGTTATGGTTTCACCACAGCCAGCAACTAAGCCTTACACAGCCACTCACTCAATCTTCCACCAGTGGGGGTAGGGGAGAGAATTGGAAGGGTGAAAAAAAAACCCTCATGGGTGGAGATAAAGACAGTTCATTAGGTAAAGCAAAAGTCCCACACACAGGCAAAGCAAAACAAGGAGTTAATTCACTGCTTTCCATGGGCAGTGAGGTGCTCCCATCATGCAAAATGTGGCAAAGAGAATCATGCTGAATCCTGCAAAGACTCAAACTTGGTCATAATACTACAGGCTGAGAAAATTAATCTTAAATGTACAATTGATACAGGAGGTGTCAAAACATCTATCATAGGTTAAAAAATAAAACCTCTTACAAATGGCACTAAGAATTAGATTCCCCGCCACTGAGAAATGCATCCATAAGTTTTAGATGTCATGATCATTATTTTTTAAGTAAACATTTGGCACCATAAGAATTAATTTTATCCAAAGGTTGTGTGATACTTTTAAATTCTTCAGCAAACACATGAAATGTCCCTGTGAGCAGCATCAATCAGACTGTATTATTCCACATAGCTTGATATGACTGATGAAATCTGGCAGGAAACCATAATGTCAGACATCAACCAGAATTTTTTTTTAGTTTATTTTTCTCAGGTTTGTCTTTTTTTATTATCATGGTGCCTTAGGGTGAATACAGAAAAGGAATTATGGAAGAAGAAATAAAACAGAAATTGAATATAAAAAAGGGAAAATAAGATGTGCTTATTTGGAGATAAAGCTCTCACATCTATTTATTTAAGGGTGATACTCCAATGAAATTATTTTCTTTTCTTCTGTGGCAATCAATAGTGTCTCTTTGGAAACACTTCACGTGAATGTGTCCAATAAATTATTTATTTTGGTAATTAATTTTCAAAGTAAGCCCATGGGCATTTGTAAACTACCATGGTAATGTGGAACTTTTGTATATTATTTTTCCTCCATTCAGAAGAATTTTTTTTAATGCTTAGCTTTTAAAAGCAATATATCATAAATCAATCTCATAAATTCTTGATTAAGAAAAGCTTGAAAGATTATGTTGACAGCTTCTCATTGATTATTCTTTGCAACATTTTTATTTGTAAATTTTTATATAGGCAGCCTAATCCAAGAAGAAAGGTATAGTAGAAACAGGGTAGTAATCCAGATATCAATTTATTTCCCAGATAAGAAAAACATAGAATCAAAAGTAGCACTTTTTTTTCTAGAGATATTGCAGATATATATTTGTATATTAAGGGTCTCTCACTTCAAAATTAAGCAACTGATTTTTTTAGTTTAAACTTCTTATTCTTCCTTACATTGTTAGTTTTGCTTTTCCTTTTAAATGCATTAGCTCTTTTCTGTTTTATTACTCAAGGAAAGAAGAAAAAATATTCAAAATTTTATTAGAGAGAGCTGCTAGAATTGCAGCTGTCTATTGTCCTTTTGCACAGAGATGCATCCTGCCAACAAGTTTCACACATATCATAGGGCTTTGGAAGGAGGAAAGACAAAGGCTTGATGAAGTGAACATGTTGTTAAAGAACTGGAGGAACATGTAGTAACAAGAAGCTCATTTTCTGGTGTGCTCATGGGTTCCTTTCTGCATGTGGTTAAGCCTTTTTCCATTTTTTATATTCACCCCACATCTATTGCATTACAGAGTCTTCTATCTCTCTGCAGCTACAGAACAAGAGTACCTGTGTGATTTTTACTTCTCTTATTTAAATCTTAATTCAATTTTTTTTTTCCTTTTGCTTTTATTTCATTTTTCTTTTAACTGGAATACAACCTCTGTGAGATGCTCTTGTAGCAGAACTGTACTGGTCAACCTTGTTCATGGGAGTACAAGCACACATCATGAGGCAGCTTTATCCTGCCAGAGCACTTTTAAGAAGGATTAAGAATCCCTCAGGTCAGCATACATTATTCTGAGACAATGGTTCTGTTAGTATACTTTGGGTTTTTTCTTTTTTTTTTCTCTTAGCAAACCCATAGTTAGCAGTTAAGAAGGATATATAAGAAGGGTAAAGGAATCTGGAACTCACCTAGTTTTAGTCAAACTACACCTACTTTTTTTGACAATGTAAACGAGGGGTTTTTTTCCTTTGCCTTCGGAAGTGACTTTCTTAGTTAAGGCTAAATGCACATTACCAGAAATTCTCTTTTTCCTGTACTTTTCTATCCAATTTTTACAAACATTTGCTTTCTGAAGAGAGTATTTCTGTGATTTCAAAGAAGAGACAGCAATTTAACTCCCATGTTGTGTCCTACATGTTCTTCTGATCTATATAATTCCTTCACTTTTTTATAATGTTCATTATTTAAACATGATTTTATCTCTGGCCCTTCTTCCAAGACCCATAAAAACTATAGTTTAATTTGTTTTTTTCCAGTTTATATAGCTTGTGTGTAAGTTATACTCACACACGAGTCTTTTTATGTTTATTAATCATGCTTAAAAAAGGCAAAACAAAAATAGATTTGCAAATTAAATGAGATAGGTCGTCAATCAGAAGCTATTGCTGTTCTCTAGTCAAATCCAATTATGTTTTGTAGATATAGCAAATCAGCTATATAATTTTTTCTAAATAACCCAGTCTAAATTCTTGGAAAATAGTATTTGCCTTTAAGGAAATCGAATTAATCTTGTTTCTTACTATTATCTTAATTGCTGGATTATTTTCTTTCCTACTGCTGGGTATCTGGGTGGTATAGTCTGTTTTAGCAAAGGACCTGAAGTCCTTTCTGGATAGAACTGAATTTTTTTTAATATGATAATTAAAAATCAACAGTAATATTTTTTTTCTCTAAAAAGAAATAAGGAGCTACTCAGAAGCATGTCAGTTATAGTTTTACCAAGATTTTAGTTCTTTAGAGTTCAATTACTTTATAATTTTTGGAAATACAAATTTTTCAGACACATGCACTTCCATATCTGTATTGTATGACCTGATATAATTGGTTGAAGATCACTTTTTCCCCATATTTCAGACACAAAAATAGTTCTCACTGGGGGAATCGCAGTTGTACAAAGGTTTGCACATTGTTGCTAGCAGTACTAGGAGAAACCAAAGAGGCATAAAATATTTGCTGGTCTTCAAGACTTCCTAACACTCTTCTTTCTTGTCAAATAGCAGAATCATTGTAGAAAAATGGGATCCAGAAAAGGACAGTAAAGTACATACTTTGGTAACTTTCTCAGATGAATAACGGGATGCATGTAGGTCAAACCTGCTTTGACACCAAAACAGTGTCAGGAAAAAATATGTAAAGGGCTGCTAGTATCTTCTTCATTACACTGAAGTATGTGCTTACAGTGGGTTCAGTCTGGCTTTTGATCAGTCATTGACTGCACTAGATGAAAGATGAGAGCCTTGATGTGTCAAGGAAGCTTCAGAAGGTTCCAGCATACTTATATTCTGATAATATTCTGATAATAATCAGAATTAAATGCAGAGGAATGCATCAGTACTTCAGGTCTGATTTTAAGATTATGCTGCAGGACTGGGAGTCTGCAGGTAATTGAAATATAGAAAGGTCTTCCAGGGTAGTTAAAAAGAAATTATAAAATAGAAATATGGCTTATGGCTATAAAAAGGAAATATGACAGAATTATGAGGAAATATATGTGAATTGAAAATTAGGTTGGAGAAGTAGAAATAAAATATTTATAACAAGTACTGAAATATAGAAAAAAACCTTATTATTTGATGTATGTGGTTATTACAGTAGACTTATATCTAGTGCATTGAGAGACTGAATATGAATTTCAGTATGAATGGGAAAGAAGATCTTGGATTTGCCACGTTCAGTGGGTGGATTTGTTGCTCAGGACAGATAGAGTTTGGAGAGTGAAGTGTCATAAGATGAAGGGGAACACTTAATCATTTTAAGGTGGCTTATGGAGCCAAATTATCTGACCACAGTAAAACTACTGTATTTGATGTTGTACTGCAATTTAATCCTTTAAGCAGATATGACAAATTCTTGGTATCCTGAACACTGAATGAACCCGAATTCTCTTATCATCATCTGTCAGTAAAAAAATGCATCACATATATAGGATTTCTGTGCTTCCTGAGTAATGAGTACATTAGTATGTACTCCAGTGATGAATACGTTTTCTGATAAGCTTATTTAGGTCTCAAGAAAGTACTTAATGTCTATTCTTGCCTTTAAGGGAACTCTGACTGAAAGATGTTATTGTGGTCGTCTAACCACTTGAAAAAACAACCTGTCAGGGCATGACTCTGGAGGTACAACTACAGAGCTGATTACCATCACATAGCTATATCTGACTCCAACCTGTCTATGAACCGAAAGCTTTATGGGCAGGCTACAAATGGTGAGAATAAATAAATAAATAAATAAATAAATAAATAAATAGCTTATCCAGGACATTGCTTAAATATATTTATATCTTCTATTTAACTGTCAAATGCATTCCACCACCTCAGATCCCAAGCCGCATGTACTTAGACTAGCCTGCAGGTGACTGTGTAGATTGTTGGAGGGAGGAATACAATAACCTAAGGTTAATAACAGTATATTGGCAAAAGAAAGATTTTGATTTTTGGCACTTAAAAATGTGTGCAAGGAAAAGAAAAATTGGTCTCAGAAACATTTGTAAAGTGAAATAAATCTTGGTAAAAGAAATTTTCTGAAAAATGGATAAACCACAAAGCAGACAAACCTGCAAACACTTCTGTCAGAGCTGGAAAACATGTTCAATTTCTCTACAGCCATTTCAGTGAAAAATACTCATCTAGGCTGTTCTGTAGACTGAGACACAGAAGAAGCCAGCATATAGTCAGGCAGAAGAAAGAAAAATAAAAGAAAACCCCAAACAGCTAAGTAACACTCTTTCGAAATAACAGTAGAAGAAGATCATCTCCTACCTAGAGAATCAACCTTTCTATAATCCATACTTTTCTTTGAATAACTCTCCTTAAATAATCGACTTTTTTCCTTTTTTTCAGGATAGCATCAGTTACAAGAGAAGACAGATTTTAATCCTTTCCTCTCCTTCTGGCCCATAATCTGTTTAATTCTGTTAAATAGGGTTTATTTTTTAAAAGCTGATTCTCTTCTTGTCTGAGCTGTTCCTTTGCAGAAAGCAGCCAGCAGTTTCTCAAGTTTAGTGGAGACCATTTTCCCTATTCTGGTACAGAGCAGCATCAGTCCAGAGGCTGGTTCAAACTTACCAAGTGAATCTGATTTTCAGATTAAACACCAACATTAAGCTATTGGATACTTTTGGCCAATGTAAGAATTAATACTTTTAGGGAAAAACTGCTAATGTCTGCATCATATTCCTAGTCATATTCTACATTTCCTGTTGAAGAACTGTGTGAAGTCTACAGATGCAACTTAAAATAGTTCTAGTTTGAGGTATCTGAATTCCATGATACCAGGCAAATCCACATGACCTAGCGAACGGTCAAAGCTCAGTGGAAAATTGTCCCGCTATTAATAAGCAAACTCTTAAATCAAATCAAAACAGCTTCTTTGGAAAGCACACACTAAACATTCAGAAGGTTTTGATGCAGGAACCAGGTATTAATTGGGTTCTGATTTTGTAACAACATTCTAAGTGTTACACCTGAGCAAGGTCTGACACTCACATGCCCTCAGGCTTTGTAGTTTTGAAAATGCGCATTTAAATTGTAGCAGCTAGCCTATCTCTATTTTTAAGATATAGCTACTCACAGAAGGGAAAGGTGAATCATAAAAAAGCTCCAACATTCCTATTTTCCACGTTTTTTTCTGTCTTAAAGAACTTGCTTTTGGTTTATTTATATCTGGAAAAAAAAATCTGTTGTTGGTGATAAGGGTCAGGCTGCAGAACACTATAGGAATTCAGTTCAATAGAAAAGAGCATTTGGTTCCAAATACTCATACTATAATTGTGACACTACAGGCCAAAAATATTTTGCTTTGTCCTGAAGCAGTGTTCTCATTGGGCGCTAGAAGATGAAATCATTTGGATTTCAATTTTTAAAGCTTTCAGAATAGGAGAAATACTGTTCCATTTTCAGGAGATATTGTAGGCATCTGACTTTTCATTAAGAATACACTGATGTACCTCTTACTGTAAGACATGTAATGCATGTCAGAACTGCACTACATTTTCTCTGAATTATATTAGAAACCCCTACAAAGTGTTTTTTTTTATTTTTATCCAACCTTAAGCAAACTTTTTTCCCAACTTTAAGCACTAGTGAATGTATTTAGTAACCAAAAATTGCATGGGGAGATTATACAAGCATTTGTCATGACATACACCATACTTTACAAACTTACATGAAATGACTCTAAATTTAGGTGGAAAGTAGCAGAAAGCCTCACATGAAGGTACTGTTTGAGTCCATGGCAGTCACAGTTTGATACAAAGCCTTACCCAGTTAGCTTTGCCACCAGTAACATCTTGGACTTCACTGATTTCCCTAGACCTGTTTATAAAGCAGGTATGCAGGTATGTAGGCAAAGCTGTGAAAAACATAGATTCCAATAAGGTTTGCTCTGTAATACATTTCAAATCTTATTCATAGCAGACTCCTATAAACTAGGAATAATTTCGCACTCTGGAAGCAACTCCAGAAAAAAAATTATTACTACCAAAAAAGTATGGCCTGCAGCTTTCAGCCTACATTGTGAATTTAAATTCCTATCCTCATTGTGGTTAATGATGAGTTTAAATTTCACAGTGTCTGACAGCATTAAATTCAGCACACCAAGACACAAACATAATAAGCCATCATTCTGGCTGTAGAAAAATATCATCAATATATATAGGACTTTGTATTTGAATTGTGTATAACAATGTGGCTTTGCTCAAGGTTCAGAAAGTATGTATGTATATATTATGAAGTTTAAGAAGTATAGATAGAAATGCTTAAAAATCCAGAATAGATAATGTAAATTATCTATTTCAAAAAAATCAACACATATTCCATGAATGACATGAAATTATCTGTGAAAAAAAATTATCTCACAAAAATAGAATGAAGAAAAAACCTCAATATTCAGGCAGAAATGGAAGCATCTGAAATCTATATGACTGCTCTGAGATGAAAAATGAATTATTATTTGTATTTCATGGATATTGAAGAAAGGGCAAATAACTTATGTGGTAATGTTGACCACCAAACCAAAAAAATGAAACAGATTATGCTTTTGATAAAGAAAAGGAATTGTCTAATGGATAGGGCCTAGTGACAACATTTTGGAATATTTGGGAACCTCTTGTTTCTTTTAACTTTAAAAGACTTTTAACTACAGAGACACACATCCTTTAGGGAAAAAAGAAGAAAATATCAAGATTCTAAAAATGACATATAGATTGTAAGGATGACACAGTGTTGAAAAAGTAATGTGAGAAGTGTTGTTGATCAGTGGGGAAGAACTGAGAATGTGAAGGTGAAAAGAAATCTTTACATTATTTCAAATGAAAACATCCCCTGCTCCAAAACTACAGGGAAAGACATCAGCAAAACAAAATCAAATTGACTTCTAGGGGTCAATTTTCAAACTTCAAAGAAATCAGAATAAATACTTAAAGGTGTTACCCCAGAAAAAGAGTTAGAAAGCATTTGGATCAAAGTTCAAGAGCATCATGTGAAACAAGAAAGTTAAATATGAAGCCAGAAAGTGTAAACAGTAGGCCCTGCAAATCTTCTCACCTATTCCACACTGGCAAGGTCCTTTCCAGAGAGCTTAGTCCTGCTTGGTGCACCACTGTTCCATGAACAAATAGGTAGATCTACATCCATGAGACTGATTAGTTGTCCAGAAGAATTATTTCTGAGGAAGAGAGAAGAAGTTGGTCCTGCATAGCTTGAAGAAAAAATCTCAAAGAGAATTTCATATGAGGCCCTAAGAAACAACCTGTTGAAAAATACGGTATGCCATCTATCAGTTAAAAACCCAAACCCAAAAATAACACCCGAACAAACAAAAAAACCCACCCCTCAACCAATGAAAGAAAGCCCCAAAAGCCCCACAACTGATCAACCGAAAAATACACAAATCTTTTAAATGAAACAAGAGAGGAACAGGGAAATAGTTTGGCTGTACAGAATTTTTCTTCTGAGCTAATTATATCACCTGTAGAAGATGAACTAGTTGGTCTTGATTTGGTTTTGAATGTAATGATCACTGAGAGAAATAAGTCTTAGCAGAGTTCAGATATTTTCTTTTTGTGTCTAGTCACAAGTCATCTAATATAAATTCAATATTTTTTTTATAATATTAGTTCTTACTAACATATTAGATACAGTCCTCTTCATTGTAGTTTTATTTATATTCATTAAGGTTTTTTTTTTTTTAATTATATCACTTGGTATAATGAAATGTGGGTAGCCTGACCAAAAAACTAGAGATCAGTACATGCATTTGCACCTAGGTTAATTCATTTTGAGATGTATTGTCAACTTCACTTTTGGCTGAAATTTGGTACCGTGAGGAGAAAATGAGAAAGCTGCATAAATAAGCACACTGGCACAAGAAGGGATAGAATGAATGAGCTTAACAAGGTAAAGCAATCAGAGGTCCTCTCTTTTCAGAAACTCATCATGTTGTAGCTGGTAGCCCACAGAAAAACCTACATGGCCATGCTTCCTGATCTCATGTTACATTCATCATTAAACTGAACTAAATATGAATAGCATAAGTTTTCCAGGTTTAATATATGAAGAACACTGGTACTGATCCTGACAATACTAATATCAGCAATGAGTATAGTGGGATATGATTACCTACCTCTTCCTACTTAGTAAGCACTAGAATTCAGTTTTATAGTAACTGTTCTTTAGCATATATCTTGCTTTTCATTGAAGGTATCAGATTTGTGAAATATTTGAACCTTATTTTGTGAGTATGCTAGAAAAACACTGCTAGAGAGGAGGTCTGTGCACACATGTACACAGACACACATGCACAATCATGCACAGACAAATACCTTCCAGTCCTTGCAGGCAGCCTTAGCACTTCACAAATGCCAAAATGTCATTTAGCTCAAGTAGAGACTTTCCTCTTGAGTTTCATCATTCTAAACCAATTTGATTCATAAAGTGTGATAGAAATGAGAGCAAGTACTGTAGGTTATACTGCTTACAGTGTAATAGGGTATTTTCTTGTCCTTTATCTACATCACTGTCTGCAAAATGTGTTTTGTTGGTCAGAGGTCTAAACAACAGCAGTGTGGAAAATTTTAAAGGTACTTGGATATTGTGCTATGACCCCAGATGGTTCCAAGTTCAACAAGCAAGATACTGGAAGTAGCCAAATTCTGGGTTCACTTGAAAAATTCCTGTCCCAATTTATGGTTGAAAGCATGAGGTGAGATTGGTAGTTGCATCTGAAAGTAATTTCTCACCAAACACCAAAAGGAGACAGCTTTTAAAAAAGTATTTATTTTTCTATCAAGCAAGCCAATCGTATTATTTTTGGTGTTTCTATCCTAGGAACATTACCAAATGATGGACTACTTTTTAAATCTGTTTTTACACTCTCAGTGTAGAGCAGAGAAAATATAATAGATAAAGCATACTTTGCAGAAACAGTATCTATCAACAAGTTTGTTTCATGTTTTACCTGTCAGAACTGTTTTCAGGCTTTTTATATTTGCAATTTTTTTTCTTGTCACTGTCATTCTTAGCCTTTCCTCCTTGGTTTATATTTAGATTTACAAAGAAAGGAAAAGACAATTAGGATTTCTGAATTTGAAGTTTTTAATGAAAACACTTTTTTTTTCTACTTGACAGCAAATCTAACAGTAACTCAGAACAATTTCATTTAGGAAAAAAAAATTAGTATAAGAAAATTGTATAGATTCTAAAGGGAATATTCATGCAAAACAAGAGAAGGAGCAGAGGGAGTATCCTGCTGAAAAAAACAGATTATATTACTTACAGTGATGTCTAGAGGTCAGAGGGAGACTAAAGGACAAGGAAGATTAAATCTAAAAGTATATTCCTTTGGAGGGTTTAACAATGGAAGAATGGAGGTTTTCCCTGTCACATTCTCTTCAGTGTAGGCTGAAAGGCCGGAGTAGTAAACATCATGACAGTTTATTAAGTGGATAATATGGAGAGATACCTCTTACAATTGATCTGAAGAAAACACAAAATAAAAAAGATTTTCCTATTGTCTTTTAACAACTCTCTGAAATTAGTAAGGGCTTCTGTTGGTAGTTGGACAAAGGAAGTATATTTTTTCCATGTTTTTAACCTAAAAATGATAAAGCAAAATATCTAATTTCATGATGACTGTCAAATTGTATGACATTTTGTTCCCTAGGCATGATTGTCTTGATGCCCAGGGCTCAGTTTTCTATTCTAGAGATGCCTGAACATAATATACTTTAGGAGGATGTGAATAACAGGTTTCTCTGGCAGCTGACCACACTGAATTTTCATGCAGCAGTAAAGCCTGCTTTGCAAGTTTTAGCTAGACATGCTTTGGTATGTGGCAAGGCAATGGAAGACACTTAAAAGTCTGAATTTATGATAGGTATGTGAAAGGTGAATTTATGATGGTTGTATTGCAGCAGTGATGAGAGTGTGATTTTTGAGTCTCTCCTGACTCACAAACAGTAAAGAGCAAAGACCAGACGAAGGTTTTGCCAGAAGTCTCACAGCAGAGCTGGGCTGTTGCAAGATTTGCCAAGTAATCTGAATTGTGGTCATAGTCTGAGTCCTGGATACTGCTCCTTGGTGATACAGAAGGAACTATTGAGACTGACACTGACAAATTACTCTGTGACCAGCTCAGTCCCATCTTGAAAATGGAGTGGTAGATCAAGAAGTAAATTACTGCCATAAACCCTCCTCCTACAATCTGCAAGGTGTGTGGCACGTCTCATGTGGTTCTTGCCTGAAAAAAACATCTGAGTCTTTGGCAAAAGATGCATATCTCAGCCAACTTTCCCATATTACACTTTGCTTTAGTATCTTGTCCTTTCCTGCAGACAGGGCTGTGTTTCCTTTCTTAGTACACATAACAAATAGGTGTTTGCTAACGCAACCATTGGTGGTTTACAGTCACTCCAGTTAATTGGTTTGAAATACACCTGCTTTCATTTTGTTGCAAAATTAATAGCATAGCTTCATGGTTATGCAGACTTGAAGGTGAGAAAATGAAGTAACAAAATTACTGTTCCACATTCACACTTCCAGTCACAGCTGCAGAATTTCCATTTAAAGCTGCAATAAAGACTTACCTAATTCCAGGTTTAAATGTGCTCTATTCCTCTATGTAATTTACTTTTAGAGAGAAAACCAGAATATTAATAAAGAGTAGGAATAGGAACTCATAATAGGTTATAATCACTAATGCTAATATCAAATAGAAATCTTTTAACAACCTTGTAAGAAATTAATATTACAACTTTATTTTATTTCTCATATCTGAAAAATAAAAAGACTTTCAATAATGTGAGTTACTAGTATTTTTGTTAAATTTTGGTCTGATAGGCAGTAAAATGTATTATAGCCACATATCCCTGTTTTGGCATTGTGGAAACACACATGAGGATTCGTCAAAGATTTTAATTTTTGCATTTATTTAGAAGAATTTGCACGCATTTTAACACCTTTAAAATATACACTATGTACTTGCATATGATGAACTTCTACAGGGTGACAAATGCACTTATCTAAATATCTGGTTATAATTTATCAATGGCATGCTAATTCTAATACAGTAAAAATATTATAGAACAGCTATTTAAAAAATCTGGATAATTGTCCTGCTGCTTTGTGGCCTCCTTAGCATAAATAAAACAATTCACTAAAATGTATGAATGCAGCAATAATTATCACATACTCGTAAAAATACTTCAGTATGTTACAGTAATGGCAAAGAGAACAGAAATTAATGCACATTTCCATATGGAACAGATAACTTGCCTTTAAAAGGCAAATATGATACCCCTATGGTGCAGTTAAAATGCTAAGGGTAAGAAACTTAAATGACTTCTGATATGGTTAAAGTGAGATTTCTAAACAAGATTTTTCCCAATTTAGATAAAATTCAGATCATCAACTGCTGATCAGGTGTTGAAGGGAAAAGCTTCAAGGTGCTTGGGTTGTCTTCATTGTTGCTCTAGTCTCAGTCCATTATCATTAGTAACTAACCTCTAGAGATGCCAAGTTCTCCATTTTGGAGACAGATAAAATATAGGTAATCTATGTTCCTAATTTAGACAACTAATGTGATGGCTAGACTTCATGGACAAATTCCTGATAAATTCCTCTGAGCTTTTAACTTCTCAAAATCAAACTATTTATGGAATGTTATCACTGAAGAGAAAATGTCCTTTACTTTTGTCAAAAGATAATCATAAACTATTTTATTTTAGAGCTTTTTCAAGTAGGTGCATCCTTGCCTGTATCAAATATAGTGTGACCAGCAGGACCACAGCAGTGATGGTCCTCTGTACACAGTGCTGGTGAAGGCCACACATCGAGTCTTGTGTCCTGTTCAGGGCTCCTCACTTCAAAAAGATATTGAGGTCTCTGGAGAATGTCCAGAGAAGGGCAATGGTGCTGGTGCAGGGTCTAGAGAGTGAATATTATGAGAAGCAGCTGAAAGATCCGGGAAGCCTGAAGAAAATTAGGGTTGGGAAAGACCTTATCACTCTCCACAACTTTCTGAAAGTGGATGAGTCGGTCTCTTCTCGCCAGTGTAGTGACAGGACAAGAGGAAATGCTCTCAAGTTACACCAGAGGAGGTTCAGGTTGGATGTCAGGAAGAATTTGTGCACTGAAAGGGTGGTCAAGCATTGCAATGGGCTGCCCAGGGAAAAGATGGATTCATCACCCCTGAAAGTGTTCAAGAAATGACTGGACATGACAATTGGTGCTATGGTTAGTTGTCAAAAGTAGAGATCAGTTAAGGGCTGGGCTTGATTATCTTGGAGGACTTTTCCAACCTTGATTATTATATGATTCTGTGAAATTGGATAGACATTCCTGGCTAGGTTTTGTGGGTAGGCAGATGTATTTTCCAGAAAGTTTCAAAATGGGAAGTTATTGCTATTTGTTCTTGAAACTGTGTGAGAAACAATTTTCTCATTCTCCCATTTTGTACTTGTGATATTCGAGTTTATGTGCCATTCCTTTACATTCCAGGTGAGTCCTCTGGTTATGAAGTTATTGACTGTTTTGTGACAGTCTTCTTATTCATTGATTTATTCATTTTTCATCAGGGAAACAACAATTCTGCTTTGAAACTCATTAACTGTTCAATAGAACATAAGCCTGATTGTTCCAAAATCTAGGGTTATCTACTACAGCAAAGTGAAAATGTGATCTTTTTTGCTTATTAAATGTGAAAAATAATTCCATTAAAATGTTATCTTTTTAATGTAGGCAGAGACACTTTTTGTGTCTGTTGAACTATGATGAGCCCAAAATCATGTACACAAATTTAAGAAAAGTGCAAGTCCAGATAATCATTTATATGAAAAGATGATGAATTTGAGATTTGGGGGGAGAAGTGGGTCTTGGGGAGGGGGGATGTGTATTAGAAATTATTTACTGTGAAATCCCAATATAAGCTTTAAATCTGTTCATATATCTAGCTGTTGTAAAGTTTCAAGGAGACTGGATCAATTCAAGCAGAAAATGATTGTATTTCATCATTTTTATTGTCATTTGTGTCTCCATCTGCAATACATAATAGGAGGAAAAATAAAAGATATTATGGAAATTATTATGTCTTTAAAACCTCTTTTCTTTAAACCCCTTATATATATTTCAATTTCATTCATGTTTTGAGGAACTATTCATATTTAATTTGACTTCTCAGCAGTTTCATTTACATTTATTGGCTTTTTCATCTCAGAGGGAGCATTTAGAATAGCCATTTCCAATTATTAATTGAATTATGTTACTGCTATTCTCAGTCCAGATTTTATTCAAATAGATTTACTTTTTCAGAAAAGTAAATCAAGTGGTGGCCAAATATAGATTTTGGATGTGTACCTTCAAACAATTCTGTGGGTAAGAAACTGAACAGATCGGCACAACCCAGCTTCATTTGCACTGCAAGACAAGAGGTGTCTCAGCTGCCCACCATTAGGAATCTGTGTTTCAAATGTTTGTACTTATAAATTAAGATACTGTTCAAGAAGATAAATACTGACTGTTGCAATTTTGTAAGTATTTCTTGGAGTTGAGATTTGCTTTGATCAAAATTTAGCTCACGGAAGATGCTGAATTTTAATTTATTGAGGAACTTGTTCTTCTTATTTAAATGAAAGGCTTAATAGAAGTTTTGTTTTAGTAAGGCTACCATACAGAAAATACGGATCACAAATTAGTCATATTTAAGGGCTTTGAGTAATAAATCTAAATCACTCCCTTTAGAATTTCCTTTTTATTAACAACTTACCTCTGACGATTTCAATGCACATGCTTTAGTTTATAAGTAAACAACTGCATTTAGTCAGGCTGTACTACAACCTCCTACCTCTAATATACCTCATATATGGCCATATCAGTGTCAGATCTGAAACCTTCATCATTTAACATTAGTCAGTTTTGGAGAAGAGGGACCCTGCAAGATTGAAATGCCAACAATCGTGTCAATCATATTTTCAGAAAATATCTAAAACTTTCATTTTAGTCATGTACACCTCCATAGCAAAAATGCAGTTAAATCTTACTTTTTAATACAAGCATCTAGCTAAATTACACTTCAAGTAACTTAAAAAATTGGAAGTCTTGAAGTGATGCACAATGAACATGAAGGCCAGAAGCTGCATTCCTACTCATCCCCAAATAAACTATTATAATTGGGCATTTACAAAAGAAGAAACAAACATTTTATGTCACCTTTTAACGATAATTGGTTTGCATAGTTGAATATTTCCGGGTTTTTTTTCCAGTCTGGTAGTAATTAGTTCTTCCAAGGTCTTATTGTTGAACAACAGCTTTCGAAGATCACAAAAACCCTTTTAAATTTTATCTATGTACACATGATAAAAGAATTAAGAATTTTATTTTTTATTGAAGTTAAATTTTTAGAACATGAAAGTTCCAAACATAAAACACATAACCTGTGTTTTTTAAGGTCTCTTCATTGGTAAAAAACTTTTGATTATCTATCCCTCTTTGTGAAATATGTCAATGCTTTAACTTAACTAATCAATGTGCAACAAATAAAATTGTAACCTTCAAAAATAAGAAATATTTTACAAACCCTTCTTTAAAGTCTGTTACTCGGAGGACAAACTGGCATCCCAATGTAGCACTTGCATAATCTCAGTTACTTGATGCTTCTGAAAAACCCAGTGAAAGGCCAAGGTGATAAAACTGAGCTGTGTCTGTGATGCTGCAATGGTATATAGTTTGTACACTTCAGAATGGTTTACAATTTCATTGTCAGGTGATTTGCTTACATGCATGATGTGAAGGAGTGTGATAACGGTAATATGTGGGTCATTTTCCACAGCAAAATACTTCATTTGTTTTTAGTTCTTGCCTTATCAACTCTTCAGCCAGCATTCTTTTCACAAAAGAAAACAAAAGAAAACAAATCAAAAAAAGCACTCCAACAACATCCCCCAAAAACCCAAAACTAAAACACCTCAGTCTTTTCATCCTAGTCACTTACAAAGCCACTGAAAGATACCTTTTTTTATGTAAGCTAACTTTCAGAAGGTACGAAAGGATTATTTGCTGGTTGAATAAATGAAAGAACTTCCTCAGCATGCACATACATAAGCAAATGTAATTCAGAAACAACTGCCAATATTACACTTCCATTTTTTAATGACACTTGTCATGTCCCAAAGGCTGAATTTCAGAAATCAGTAAGTTGAGCAGGTATTAGTAGTTTGCACTGGTCTTTCTGAATTCTGAATGTTCCATTTCAGCAGGAACATGTGACTGTTTTTGCTTGTAGCAGAGGGATAATTTTTGATTTGCTCTTTGTCAAAAAAGCTTTGTAAATCTGTTTATAAATCAGCTATGCATTAAAAGGTTTCTCTATAAATACAGAATTGAACTTTGAGCCTTTTACCTGACTTGTGCTGTTTACTGAGTTTTCTCCAACAACCTCTATAACAAGTGGTATTCTTTGAGCAGTAATTTGGCTGTAAAGACCTTTCTTTCTCAGTGAAGTCTTTACTTAACTCATTCTCTTCAACTGGAAGCTGAAAGTGCGAGTAATTTTGTTCAGTTATAGTTTTGATTTTAAATCATTTGCACCTACTCCGTGGACTTGTGATTATATTTCTTCTAAAAAGATCACTTTTTATAGTTATCCATTCTAACTCATGTTCCTTTGAATTCAGTTCCCTAACTACTTCCTTTTGAGCTGTACTTGAAAGAGCCTTAAGGTTCAAGCCTTTTCCTTTTTACCTTTTTTGTATTCATTCATCTTTCACTGGAATTTCACTCATCTCAAAGTAGGTCTTGGCTATGATTCTGTAAGTCTGGGAATACAGTTATTAGAATGTCCTCTTATTTTTGTAAAAAATAAGTATTTTAACATTATAACTTATCAAATACCTAAAGTATATTTCTTTCATTTAGAAAATAATGCTATGGACTTTGAATTTGATTTTATAGTTCCATTTATTTAGTTATATCATTAGAAGGCATGTTCATAGTAGCATTTCTTAAGAATACTGAACTACATGGTCCAACTTCCCATCAAATTACTGCACATTTACATACAGTAAATTGAAAAAAAGGATAATATACTTTTTCTTATGTATTTTTTAGTCGTG
>VYXF01002844.1:96492-124090 GCA_013397295.1 Polioptila caerulea | reverse complement strand
AAAAAAAAAAAAAAGTTTGGATTAAAAGAACAATATCTGTATAGTAATATATATACTGCCTATTTATATACAAAAACACTGATAGACTCCAGTTCGTTCTAACTAGTCAAACCCCACAACAACTTTCACATAAAATGTGAAATACAGTGCTTTTTTATATAAGACCTGAATCCCATGGTAGAATTCCTGAGAAATATATTTTCCCTAGAGACTGGAACATTCAGGTGTTTTTAAGGTCCAATATGTGTAGTATTGTTTTTATGAGCTGTTACACAATATATAGGCCAAGTTAAACTAAACAGTCCCAGATTTTTCCATGTAGTGGTGTTTCTGGGTTGCTGGGTTTTTTAATAGTAACACGCAAGCTTTTCAAAATTTCATTACCAAGTGAGGCTACATTTCTAAACGTAAAATTTTTCTGTACGTAGTCAAAGTGGAGAAATCAGCAGATAGTAAAAGATTAAGTTTAAAATTTACTGAGGAATCTGTAGAAAAGAAAACTTAGAAAAGTTTAAAGTGAAAGCTTTTATTTGAAATGCATGTATATACACTCCTAAGTACTAATCTGTGATTTATATAGCTGTGATTTATAATGAGAATCACAGAAAATTAAAGGTCCTTCTTTGTGTTACTCCCAGCAGAACTGGTGAGAAACAGTATAGACTTTGACTCAGTTCTACTGATTTTTGATCATTATATAACTGTCTCTTTACCTGCCCAGAAGAGTTTCTGATTAATTGATACAGAAAAGCATGGTTAAATGCTCAGCCTTACATTTGCAAAGGCATTTAGGATCATGCACCAATAACAATATTGAAAAAATCCTTTACAGAAGCTGTCCATGTGGACAAATTTGACCATTGTACATAGTGTGTGAAGTAAACAATTGTGTTTGATTCTTTACACTAAATATTTCAAAGTAATGTAGAGCTTTAGGTTCTTCCAGAGGATCCCACTCACTCTATTTCCATCTTAAAAATCATGTCCCCTTTCATGACTCCTGTCAGTCCTTTGTAGAAGATGATTGCAAAGGCATTGATTAGTGGCAATCACCCAGGTGATATGATCTCCAAGCAGAGGAAGTTCAGCAGAAATCAAAGAAACATAAGCTTATCTTTTTCAGGGGACAAATAATTTGGGTGGGAGGCTGGAACTTGTCTCCCTCAAAAGAACATGGAATGTGGAAACACTGCTTTCTCTACTTCTTTCTAATCATTAAATAATATTAACAGAGTGAAAATTTATGGTAAACCAGATAATCCTGTGTCTTCAGGATTCATTTACCTAAGGTTAAAATCACATCACATTGCTTCTGAAATTCACACATGGGACATTCACCCCTCCAGTCTTTTGTCTTTATTCACTGCCATGATTCCTTTTGTTGCTTAATGTTTTCAACACCACTGTTACTTCAGTTCATTCTTCCAAGATGGACTTAAATTAGTAAGCATTTGATATCCAACTCTTTGCCTTCTCATTAATGATTTTAACCCACACCTTTTATTCAAAAAATTGAAGAAACAGATGCCCTTGAAGTTGGGTCAAGTAACCTTGGTTTATTTGTGATTTACTCTTAGTATATTCAGTCCATATTATGTTCTGCAAGTTTTTGTACACATGTGCTCCTCTATATTAGTTAGATTCTATCATATTCTTTTTTAAAACTCTGAAGTCAATTTAGCAATTTTAAAATTATGACAATTACTATTAGGACATTTCAATGGGCTGATCTGGGTCCTATTACTTTCTAATGTTTTAGAACAAACTTACCCAAGGTGTCAAATAATGGCAGTCCTAAAATCACATAGAGTATTTTTCCAAGTGCTGCATCCTGGTATTTTTGGATGGTTAAACTAAATGGTAAGTAATGGGAAAGTAGAAAGTTTGCTGAATTAACATTTTTTTCAGAGGACACACTTGAATGCAATTTGACTGCAAAGTGCAGTGCATAAATGCAAATATATTAGGCTATGAGAATTATGGTATACAGGGCTGAAAGATAATAGAATATACATTAGATCATTAATTAAAGTATAAATCACCCCACATTTTTCTTGTTGGAATATGTATTTGTGGTCAATCAATAAACCTCAGATGTCAGACTTTCTTTTTCCTTTTTCTCCAGAATAAAATATGCTGGAAATCTATTCAAAGCCTTGTATATGTAAAATGATTGACTACTGAATTTAAAAAATTGAATAATGGCCACTTTGATTACTATGAATGAAACATAACTAGAAAATGTGGTCTTAGAATTTGATACCCACAAGGATCATAGTACTTCCAGGAATTTTAGTTTATCGTTTAGTTTATCATGGACAGGGAGACAAAAAGATAAAGTCAGATTCACATTAGCTCCTCTTATCTAAACCTTGCCTCAGGCACTCTTACTTCTATAGATTTTGAGGTCTTCATACACAGAAGCTCCCCTAATAGTTACTATTAAAAATGTGTAGTGTAAAAATAAACTTTTGTTGAGTACTTATGTAATTCATTCCTATGTATCCAGCCATTTTGGTCACATCTTTCTCCTTTATTGCATTTTCAAATAATAGTTAGGAAGGTTTTGCTTTCAGACAGCGCTGTTATACAATCCTTTGTGAAAGCTTTTTTGTCAAATCCCAAAAACTAATTAAAGATGACTTTCATTAGTTGGGATAAGCAGCATAAAAGAATCATGCATTAGAATCAGGAAAATGAATTATATCTTAATAATTTAATCTTCTTGTTTCTCTCGCTACTGTTTCTCACAGGAACACATTTAGGAAAACTAAACTGCCAATAAATATCCCCAAATGCTGATTTTAGGCCAATAGTGCATTAAAATATGGTGCACTAATAGGCAATATCCATGCACAAAATAGACAGACAGTAGTTAAATGCAGATAACTTTGCCCTCAATAAAACCCTCAATAAGGGGATGAATTAATTTGTTGTTGTCCTCTGGAGATAATTGCAAGATCAAATTTAAAAGTTTTTTTTCTCTTCTATGTCATGCCTTGCACACCCCGATCAGGTTAATTCTGGGAATAATGAGATGAAAATTGATCAAGTGGCAAGGAACCATGCAAGATAGTTGGATTCTACTTTACCTCTAACAAGAATTAAAAATACTCCTATCTTGCACAGGAGGTCTGGTTCACTCAGAGTTGTCAGATGGTTTGTAAGAGACACCTTTTGTGACATTTAAGGGGTGGTTTACCAATAGGTCAAAATATAGATTTTGTAAAAGCCTGGAGCCAGAGAACACATGAGAAATTTTGACCTTAACTTGTTAGTCATCTGAGCAAGTTGACAGTGACAGAATTACCTTGACTCTATTAACTTATTTTTAGCCAGAAATCAAATAGTATGCAAAAGCTCATCAAAAGGTGAAAGACGTAGCAGAGTAAAAAAATCCATCTCCTTTCCTAATTGTGTCAGATTCTTGTTACTTTAAGTGCCCTTTTTTAATAAAATAGAAACAATTACTATTTTTGTTTTCATAATTTGTGTTAATTATTTCATTGTTTGGCCATTTTTTGCTTAGTCTTATCACCAGCTGTTGAAAGGATGGGGTTTTTTTAACATATATGTTCATACAAAAATAGGTATGGGTATAGTAAAATTTGAAGTTTCCAAAAGTTAAGCTTCTTTTTTAAAATATACATTATATACATTTATATATATATATGTATGTATATATATGTGTGTGTGTGTGTGTATAATAATTTTTAAAATATTGATGTAAATAGAGAAAAAAGCCAGTAATGAAAGGTTGTAATTGTTATGCAGACAGGACAGAGTAGAATCAAAAGGTAGCTGGGTATGGCTCTTAAACTTAAAGAATAATTTGCTTTAGTGTTCAGTGATGATGATTATATTTGACAATGGAAAGGGAAAAGGCCCACTAGGAACCATGATATGAAGCATAAAAATATTACTATCACAAGAGATAGAAAAATCCATTGAGTTTCATATGGTTAATTTAGGATACTGGAGCCTCCTTTTTGCCGGACTAAACTACCCCAGCTCCCTCAGCCATTCCTATGTCTGACATTGTAGACCCTTCACCAGCTCCATTGCCCTTCCCTGGACTTGCTGCAGCCCCTCAGTGTCTTTATTGCAATGAGGGGCCCAGAACTGGACACAAGATTCAAGGTGTGGTCTCACCAGTGCTGGGCACAGGGGGACAGTCACTGCCCTGCTCCTGCTGGCCACACCACTGCTGATCCAGGCCAGGATGCCATCGGCCTGCTTGGCCACCTGGGCACAGCTGGCTCACGGTCAGCTGCTGTCACCAGCGCCTCCAGGTCCTTTTCCACTGGGCTTATGATTGTGTTTGCTTTATGATTTTGCCATGTCATGCCTTTAGGAACCCACAGATGGGCTCCAAGCACAGCTGTCTCAGCCTACACAGGGTTATGAGAGTAAATATATCACCCTATCAATTTCATCTGAAAACCCATATAAAGCTTGTAGTGGTAGAAAGTATTTGCACAGTGTGGAGCGCCTGAAAGGCATGGCAACTTTACTCTGCAGTTGGTGGGAAGGCAGCTGAGGATCTTTGTTTACATGAAGCTTGGTGATGTCTAACAGCAGGTATGACCAGTGAGTGCTCAGAGGGGCAGAGGGAAAAGTTCAAGGTTTCAGTAGATACCCTTCTGTGTGTCCTTGGCTCCTGCAAGGCTTGTTTCAACTGTGGTTGCTTTTACACTGTTTCCAGATCCAAGCTGCTGCTTAATTAATTCTAATTTCATGTCGGTCCAGCCTAGGACTAGGCACAACAGCCCACAATTTGTTCAAGCTTTTTATTTTCACAGATACTGCAGGTAGAAATATTTCAGTCTTTTTAAATGGAAATTTAGAAACAGTCTTCCACACCCAGGAGATATTAGAGATACCAGAACTCATTTCTGACATACATTAGACTCTAAGTACAGTCTTGTTTCACCATACCACCATACCTGTGTTTTGATGTAGTTTTTCTGATGAAACATGATTTGATATACTACTTATATTCCATAAAAATTCTACTATATGTCATTAAGTAATGCTACTGTAACATACATAATATTTTCATGTCTTTCTTTGGATTCTAAGTGAATAGGCTTACTGATGCATTACTAAAAAGGGCTACTGATATATATTTTTTGCATTTGAGCAATCTTTAGTTTCTTTAGTCTTTCCTCATACTAAATTTCTGCACAGAGATTTTTTGCTCGTTTCAGCTGTTCCTTTTCCCTTTCCAGGAGTATCTCCATTTTCAGTGACGCTGTTTAACCACTTTCACAAGAAAACAGGACGTCTTAAATTTGTTGTGTGTCTATTCTCTCCTCTCGCGTCCCTGATAGTTTGTGAAGTAATTAGGCAGTTTCATAGAAGGCAGAAGATCTTTAGGTTTCTCTGTGTTTTCTGAAAGCTGGTGCCCATCTAGAAACAGTCTAAAATCAGCTTACAGTACTCATATTTCCTGCTGTCACTTTACCCATTTGTAAACACATGGCTTCAGAATACCCTCAGCTTCTGAAACATCTTGTTTCATGGTCAGGAGAAGGTTATAGCGCGTGGAGTACATGGAGTTTGCAGCAGGGTTGTGGTTGTGAGTGCAGAAGTATGGTTTGGGTTCTAATCTTAGCACCATGTCAGAGCCAGACAAAGGATCTGGAGCTCATACAGACTGAATATAACAATGAGGAGGCTCAGAAGTTACAGGGAGTACATGAGTTTGTGAAATGAATTGTTCGGCAGTCCACCAAACAGCTCCTATTGCTTATATCTAGAATTACACAGAGAACTCCAAAGGTAGATTTTAGCCATAGAGAAGAATTACTATTTTACATGTCTTATCCTGCAATCCACATTTTATCATTTATTGTATCTCAAGATGGAATTCATTGCCAAAAGAATTAGAAAAACTATTTGGCTTCTTCACAATCTACTACTAAGTTTTGTATTGCGGAAAGTAAAAATATTTCTCTAGTTTGTTTGGACGTGACACTTGTCCTAAAAAAGTGACTGAAAGTAAACTCACAAAACCATTTCTGATTTTTTGCTGTTGTTTTATTTATGATTGACAGATTTTTTTATTTTCTTCATGGAATGTTTGAATAAAATCTAAATACAGGCCATTGAAAAGTATATTCCAAGGTCTCTGCTATGCTTATCTGCAGAGTTTGAAGTAGACCTGTCAAAGGATTTTCAGCAGAATAATTTTCCATGAGATGCAATTTTCTCACAATACGGATCAAGCCATGCTAGAGTTTGCCTCAGCTAAAATATATCAGTTTATATCAGCTTAAGACCCCTTAGAGAAACAATATAGAAAATATCATTAGACAATTACAGGTGGTCTGGACTGTTACTTCCTAACCACAGGAAGTTAATGGTTTTCAAAACTGAGACTCTTCAGACTCCCCCAGGCACTTTATCTTCAGATCTAACTCTTGACAAGCACTTGAGCATTTTCTGTGGGCATGTTGCTTCAATCTCTTTCTGACAAGACAGATTTCTATTTTAAGGAAATATATTCTGAAAGACAACTCAGGTAATGGAGCTATTTCTGTAAAGAAGATAAATTTCATGTAAGAATGTTTAACAGAAAGGCAGGGCATGTGTAGAAAGGGATTCAAGCCGGGGTAAAAATAAGGAATATAATGCAAAGGGAAACATTTGAGGTAGGATGGGGTAGCTCTAAGTTGTCAGGACTATGATAAATCCTTTTCCCATACCTTTCCTTAAGCAACTGTTTTGGATTGTATCATATGCAGAACTTTTTGTGACAGCTTGGAAGTTTGGACTTTCAAGCATGTTTTGGTATTTCTCTAAGAAATAAAAGCTCATGTTCTAAACCCTACATTTCTAATAATTTTCTTGAATTTCAAAGGTTTGCATTTTAGTTGACTTATGATTGCATGCTTTTTTTACTTCCTGAGATGCCACTTATGTCTTTGATTTGTTTTCTTAAGATTACTTCTGATTTTGATAGCTTCCTTGTCTTTAGCTATTCTGGCAATGCCTTCACCCACACTAAGAAACAATCATGCATTAAGTTCTCTCTAACCGTCCTCATATCACCTGTGTATTTATTCAAGATCTTGTGTTAAATATTTGCTTTTTCCAGCCTTTCACACTTTTCCTTGATGCTTCTTCACTCTTTCTATTCCTTTAACTTCTTTAAAACTCCTCAATGACCTTTTGTTCCTTTTTATTGCTCTTCAGTAATAATTTCTTCTTTTATATTCTCAGAAGAGATCCTTTATTTCCCTATGTGGGAAAATGTTTTTCCAATTTATCATCTATGCCAAATAACATTCAAATATTCAGTAGTTTCAGGTGTTGCTATGACAATCCAGACCTATTGGATTTAAATCTATGGCACGTACAGGGCCATTAGAACTCATCTCTGAGCCCAGTGAATTTCTAAGTTAGTGAGAATTTTAGAAGTTATAAGGGTGTGCTGACACATGCCAAAGTCAGTGACATGCAGAGCGTGGACATAACATGAAATTCTGTACTGAATGCCATTCTATTACTTTGATTTAAGTTATGAAAGTTTCATCTATGTTTAGTTTTATCATCCATGAGTTGTGCAATTGGAAATTGGGAGAAAAAAAATTTAGTATTTACAGGTTCAGGCCAATACTAATTTTAAACAACACTTATCTAACTCTCTGTTACTTAAGAGTTGTGTGTGTTGTCAAAAAACTAAAGACAAATCATGCCCATGATTAGGTTTTCACATGAACAGAAGTAAATTTCCCACGAATATATGAGAATTTTGCATCTTAACAAAGAAAAGCTGATAATCAGCAAACAATAGTAAGAATGTTGGGATCTCCAAATTTAGCCATGCTTTTCAATAATCATAATAAAAAATCATCCTGAAAATATAAGCAATTTGGTAAAAGCAGACAAGCTTCAAGAAATATAAATATTCTGGCAATGATTCATATGCATCTTGAAGAGGTGCATATTTTGATACATGTAAATGTATCAAAATATTTTTAGTCACTTTTATATATGTAGAGAGAGTAAGATATGCATGTATAACCATGTAAAAATATAAATAATAAGGTTGGAATGATCGAATAATAATTTTATTTTCATGTAATTCCCACTTTGATGTCAAATGTATCTATTCAAGAATCCCCTGTTTGAATAGACACAATAACTTAATAAAAATCTTGAAGATATTTAGTTACTATGATCATAAAAGTCATTGGCTGTTCTTTATGTTGCAACCTGATTTCTAAGAAATGGACTGAATGGAAAGCCTAATCTTATCTATCACTATCAGTGTTCATTGGGCTCCTTCAAGGACTCTTGGTGTCACTGGAGGATTCTTGATATAATTTTCTTTTAGCATTAGGACAGCCAACTCTTCATAATAATAGAAATTGAAAGAATGTATTTTTTAAACTGTTGGAGGTTTCTGGAAAACAAAATTTTCAAAATTATTTTGAAAAAAATCCTCAATTCTAATTTGGAACCAAATCCTTTCACTCATGGGAGAGGAAGATCCTGCATTCTCTGAGGTTTTGGGGTTGAAGGTGCTTGTTTACAACAAAACAGTAGGAAGAGGAATAGAGAGAGACTTGGCACATCCATTTGCCTTCCTTCTCGTTGTGTCTCCTACCCACCCACAGTCACAGTCTGCCACAACTCTTGACCTACAGGTAGCAAGATCAATGGCACAATTATATCAATTTATGAAAATCTACAAAAGGCTTACCAAGTAAATGTGTAGACTTCCATTGATTTTATATTTGCAAAACATTTTTTATTTTCCTAGCAGTGTTCCTATGCTCACTGGAAAAAAGCACAATATATGTTGGCAAGACTATCATATATAAAATTTAGATAGTAGGAAGTGTTGATTTCTTGACCTCCAAATATAAAGATGTCAGTTAAGGGGAAATGAGCACCTGTTTTACACGTGAGATCTCCAGCTGACATATTTTTAATTCACTGTTTTGAATAGAAATTCTCAATTGGTAGAAGTTGATATCAGTTGTTTTACTAAGTAGTTGTTTTACTAGTATATGGGTTGCACATAGAGCTTAAATAGACACAAAGCAAATAAACTATTCACTTCTGCACAGGGGAATGTTCTATTTCCTTCTATTTTAAGAAGTACTTTCCACTAACCAACAGAAAAACATTAACATAGGTAAATTATATCCCATGTGAGTATGAGGATATGCAGGAGGTAAATCTAAAATATTGCTTAAAACCCAAAAGGAACCTTTTCTTTTAGTTCATATTTTAAATTATTTTTCTCTAATACAATCTAGGTCAGCTTGTAAACAGAAAATAGAAAATGAAGAAAAAATGTTTCTGCATTTCTGATGAGAAATAATTTAATACCTTCAAAGGAACATATTCAAGAAATTTTAAAAGTTTCCCTTTTTTAGCAATAATTCTTTCATTATTTCAGCTGAAATTGATATGGCTTTGATCTTATGAAATTTATCTTTTTCACAAATTAACCACTGATAATTAAAAAGAAAAAGTCCTCTGCTATGGATAGATCATCTTGCTTCATCACATATAGCAAATTGACCGATTATATTATTTAAAAACTCTTTTTAAAAGCCTTTTTGTCTTTCCTACAGCTTTGTAGCTTCTGTCTAATAATGGCTGCAGTTACCTTCTCCATCAGAGCAGTTTGTTGCTTGGGAAAGAAAAAATTAATTCTATGAATAAGATTCACTCATAGATGTAAATGCCACTGTGACAGGCCATCAGTAAATCAGAAAGGAAAGTAAATTCTCCATATGCTATGATAATAGTACACTTTTCCTTGGAGGGATGAGCATTACAATGTGAAGTGTTACAATGAGTTTATGGAAAAGACAAATGGTACTAGAAATATGGAAAAGAAAAAAAAATTATGAAGAAGCTGCGTATCAAACCTAATTTATCTCAAAACATTGAGGAAATAATCTATGTGTATAGACTTTTGCATTTGCAGTAGCATGCTGCAGTCCCTTTTCAGATGCAGATCAGCCAAAGAACAATAAGAAAAGTTAATTAGAACTGTAAAACAGATTTAGACATTCAGTTTTGCTAATAGATGGGTGGTGTTTTAAAATCTTCCTTGATGATCATCACTCATTCCTGACATTTCTACCACATTATTTAGTTTCCAAAGCTGCTAAGAGTCTCTGCTGTCTAAAAAAAAGAATTTCTTCACCATGGTGTGGAGTAGGCTGACATTATCAACTTTTAAAGCTGAGAAATTAATTGCCCAAATATCTTCTTTTTAGACCAAAAAAAATTATTTTGGTTAATATACTGAATGAAAAACTGTGATGAAACTAGACTAAACAACTCTAATCTATACACTTTCAAAAGCTAATTCTTCAAAGAAAACCACAGTCTCTTGATGGATGTTCCTACACAGAATTTAATTGTTCACGTGCTGAAAAGTTTTAGTTAGGTCTGGGGGATTTGAATCTTATGGAACCAGAAATATTTGTGACTTGGCTAAGACACGTGAATTCAATGCAATAAATGTAGCTAAGAACACTTGTCTTTATCATTATTCAATGGCATCTGAAACGTTAATATTCCTGTAAAGTAGGTTATAAATCACAATGATAAGCTGCTGAAATATATGGAATGGAAGAATAAAATCGTTTAACATTTATACCATTCTGTTTCCTTTTAAGTTCAAGGTAAAACCTCTTAAAGGCAATGGAGTATTCGCAGAAACCTAATCTCTAAACTTTGTAATTTGCATCACTTATAAAATATTTTGGAAGTTCTTTTTCTGCTGCCCTGTAGCCATCAGAAGTTCACAAACCACCACCTGAAAAGCACTTGTGTATGCCATTAAGTAATTCATGATATTTAGATTCCTCCCCAGAACAAAGAACTGCAGAACCTTCTATTAACTTCTCCCTACAAAGAATCAAAAAAAGGAAAGAAAACAGCCTAGCAGTAGCAGAAATAGATATTTTTCTATTGCCCCTATCTATATATATCCTATGGTTCTTTTGTTGTTTTTTTGGTTTTTTTTTTAATATCAGTTTTTATAAATTGTGTTTTTCTCTATCTGGAAACCTGTTTTTAATAGCTTCATTTTGTTTGCTGAATAAATGCTTTTCTTTTCATTTTTTTCATTTCTTTTCTTCCTTTCCCTATTGAGTGTCAGTGACATGCAACAAACAGAAATGTTTCACAGACACCATCTCAGTCACTTTCTTTGCATGCAAATGTGACACTTCGGTTTTGAAATGGTAATCCAGTATAGTTCTCTGTACTTAAAAAATGCAATAGTTGAAATACTTTGAAAGTCTCTGACAGATTTCATCTGGCTTTTCTGCACCAAATTCTCTGTCAAACTACTCTCCATTACACATCTGAGACCTCATTATATTTTTGGATAGCTATGACCAGCTTTGCTGAAGAGGGAAATAGTGTTTTCTTCAAGCTACTCAGTCTAGATATTTTTATCATTAATATATTTCATCTTACAAAAAGCCTTTGTTCAGGTAAAGAGGAACTGTGTCCTGCCATTATATTACATACATTATAGATAAAAGATTTTGTCTCCCTCCCTTACAGCACTATGCAATAACTCTACAACTGAACACAATCAGAATCTGAATTATTGTTTCCTAGTTCAATACAGTTTTCATCCTGTCATTTTCTCTATTCAGCATGTGAACATGTTTTCTACAAATTCTTTGCATTAGTACTTCCTTTTCAAGAGAAATCTCCACAATACTATGAGAAAGCACAGCTAAGAAAGTATCCTAGCTCTGCATCAAGACTGATGGAGCACCTTAAATATAGGGAAGTGAGAAGCAGAAAGACTGGAACAAGGATTGCTCTGAGTAAAGACACCAAGAAGCAGTGATGTGTGTTTTAACCCTATAACAGGGTTATATTTTAAGTATTACAGGGTTATAGGAGCATAATGAATATTTAGAGAACAGAAAAACCATACAATGCCCCCCAAATAAAAGCAACTTAACACATTTTCTTTTCTTCTCTTCATACATGAAGCTGCTAAACGTACTCAAAACATGAATGAATCTGTCAAGGCAAAGTTATTTTAACCAGTTTCACATCATAAAAAAAAATTTGAATGTTTTGTTTTCTCTTTATTTCATTAAACATTTGTTATCAGTAACTAAGATTTTAGTGTTAAACTGTCATTACAGAAACATTAATGGAGATATGCAGATTCTTAAGTACCTATATTTCAGTATTAGTACAGTTGGAGCCTTAAGTGCTAGTGCCAGAAATCATCACTAAGGAAATAACTTTGTATCAGTATATTCTTAAATGCTTAACTTTTTTTCTTTCTCTTTGTCATAAAAGGCAGTCATTGAATCACGTGTATAATGTGATTTTCTTTTGTTACCTTTCAAAATGTGTTAATATCTACCTGCATCGTGGGTTTTGAGGCTGGGAAGTTTTTGGTGGTTCAAATCACTGCATTTTTTTCTCAGTGATTGTTTTCGTCTTTCAGACTTGAATCTCCTACTAGATCTTTGGTGATGGAAGCACCCAGGGGAGTGCAAGTCAATGCAGCTGCAGGAGATTTAAAGGCTACCTGTAGGAAAGAACTGCACTTGCAGTCCACAGAAGGGGAGGTAAGTTCAGCCAGCAGAGAAATGTTCTACAGCTCTGCCCAGCATAACACAAACAATGTGAGGAGAGTTTATTCAGCAGCAAGGTAAACAACACAAAAAGTGTTCTGCATTTGCCTTTGATAAAGTAATTTTGGTTTAGCTTGTTCAACTATGAATACTTTTTTCCTTTTTTAATCCATAAGTTTCATTCTCACTGAAAATAAACTTGATTCATTAAAACAGATCAGAATTACTTGTAAATTAAGAGTCAAAGAAAAAGCTTCCATAGAACTGAGTCAGTTAAGTGATACTGGTAAAAAATTTAATTTGGATTAATCTGTCAATATAAGACAGAGAAATTTGGATTAATTTGGATTAATGCATCATTGAACCATGATTAGGAGGTTTAACAAATTTGCTCTACCTGTGGTTTAACTCCTTAGTCTTTTACTATCTCCGTAAGAGAGACAGGGTGCTTCCATTTTATGTTCTCTCCTGTTTCATTAGTGTCTTGTTTCAGAGATCAGTGATAAGTGATTGACATAAAAAGATTTTGGTAAAGATTCTTCACATATAAACCTGTGCGAACTCATGAAAATTATTCAGAATTGGGTCACTTGTTAGGATGGCAATCTATGTATTGCAGAAATGAATGAAGGATTTCTGGTATGGGAGGCCTTTCATCTGCAGACCATAAATGATATAACATTAAATTAAAAAAAGCAAAACGTTTGTTGAAGGCTATCAAGAGCTCTCAAATTTCCATTAGGCACTTTGGAGAAACTGATACATTTTCAAATTGTTCTCAGAGGGTCTTGCTATATTACAGCATTTTTCGAAAGCCATAATGTAAATATCTCACTGTGAATGGAGCTCTTTAGAAATTTTTTGCCTTTTGTGTTTGGATTTTGTATTCTTTACCAAATGTTTCCAGATATTTTACATACTATCCAACATAAGCAAAACCAAGCAAAAAAATTTAATATCTGTGACAGTCCCTCAGAATGCACACTCTGCATTATAATGTAGATAGGAACATTTTAGCCAATATACTGCATCAAAAGCCTATTTTGATAACACTTTTTTATTGATGCAAGTATCTGTTCAGTGTAATTAAAGCACTATGTTTTCCTAATTCAGAGTCTCAAATATTTATATATTTATATGCTCCACCTTATTTTTGAGTTTCTCCAAAAGTCAGCTCTTCCCCCAGTCCCTCATCTTTACTTACCACCTCTCTTACTCTTTCCTAAAACTGCTGAGACAGAAGTAAAAAACCTAATCCTCTTTTAATAGTAAATATTTTCCTGCCTTGCAATTGTACTTTCTGTGGGTATTTTTGAGTTTAGATCTTCCTATATCCTTTCTTCCCTTCATAAATCCCTACCTGGACAAATGTATTGTGTTTCCTAAATTTATTAACATAAATTGTACAAATAGAAAGTATTTCTTTGTTATTTCCCTTCATTATATTGACAGAGGGGAAAAGTAAAACTTAAATTAAGTATAGATTTTAAAAAATATAAAGAGGCTAACAGAAAGACTGTTACCTTTCCTTTGTCTTCTATTATTCCTTAACAACACTTGTTTCTGTGTTCTCTTTGTTTTGTGTCATACACCTCTTCATACAAATATTTTATCTGTGGATCCATCAGGTTTTTTTCTCTATATCAACATTTAATTTAATTGCATTACTTCTTGTTTTTCTTAAGTATTTACTATATCTTGTTGGAAAGGTAATTTTGGAAATAATATCCTATGACATCAGTTGGACTTTGACAGCAGGAATCCAAGAAAAGATATATTGCCCATATTATATATTATTCAGAATTGGAATTCAATTTAGTATTAAATCGTTTGTAGTAAAAAAATGCCAGTGAAAAGCTGACTTTTCTGAACTTCTTATTAAAAGAATTAAAAGTAATTTCGCTATGTAATAAGACTTTGCACATCTACAATTTCCTATATAGATGTTAGATTAAAAATTATCAGAAAGCAAATTTCCAACCCTTCTCCACTCTTTCCCAATGAACTGTTCAATAAATAAACATATGACAAAGTTCAAAGTCCTGAATGCTTGCAATTTCAGTAAGACCTGAAACGACCTGCAGCTAAAATCCACAGAGAAATTCTATCCTGAGGTCTGACCAATGCCTTTATAGTCCACTGTTTAATCTCTTCCACTGGAGAGGGTTAGAGGAAAATGCAGAAACGCTTTGGAAGGCGTATGACAGGAACCACAGCATTGGCTGCTGTGCAAAGTTACTATGGCCATGTTAGGGAATTGCTGGACTAATTACAGCCTGGTGTGAGGAACCAGGGTAAACATCTGATGGATTAAATATCTACACAACAGAATATTGATTGCTTTTCCTTCTTACAGCCCAACAGATAAACCACAGATTAGCAGACAGTGAAAAAAAAAAAAGTTTAAAAGTTTTATGGGTTATTCATTTTTAAGAAAACACATTCTAAAATGACAAGCGTCTGTATTAAAAATAATCTTCGTTTTAACCTAAGAATTGAATGCCTCATCAGTCAGGTTTCCTCCACAAATAAATTAGTGTTGTCTTTGTGAATTGGATCTGTGAACCATTTTCATGATAAGACTAGAAAGACATGTAAAAGGTTATTTTTTATTTTTGTTCTAGTTAACTAATTTTTTATTTTTAATGTTTGAAAGCTTTTTCAAAAACTCATCAAAGATATGTGAATTAGTATTTTCTTTCTCTAGCAAAGTTATTGCCCTATTATAACAGGATATGGCTATGTGGTCCCTGGAATCAACCAGTTATAGCCATGTTACAGAGCATTATGCATTTACTGACTATGAAATGTAGATTTTCCTTTGATTTAAGAGTAACTTCAGAATATTTTTTAGAACATAAATGTGTTTATGAAATACTTTTCCTCTAGCTTTATTTCTATGCAGTATAATCTTCAGCCTCCCACATCAGAAACGGAATGTCTCTGCAAGCATCCTGAGTTCTGCTGTTTAATACATTTTCTTTTTATTTACTGAAGCATTATAATAATCCTTTTAGCCCTATTACGCATTATAATGTGTGATCCCAGACTGAATACTGGGGGCTGTAATTTAGATTCAGATTCTGCTGCCCTTTCTAAAGCTCTTGAGCTGCACCCTTGTGAGTCAAAGCATCAGCAGAATCCTTTGATTCAATTATAACTTGGCATTTAATTGTGAACTATGTATTATTCTATAAATAAACCATAACCAATGCTTTAAAGCAGCAATCATTTACAAGGAATGTGAAATGTGAAGCTCCAGGCTACAGCTGCATCCGCTGGTTCACATAAGAAGAAAAAGATCATTTCTTGTCTGGAAATTCAGAACAGTGACTGCTAGTTTACTGCTGCTTTTTCACATAAAAGTGCAATGCAAAAGTTGAATTCTCTAGATACTTGATTTTACTAGACATAAAAATGTTCAAATTGAACCTGAAACACATAATTGTATAAAGATAGCAAGCTGAAAAGTATATTTGATGGTGTCCACTCACTGACCTAACAACTAATTGTAATAATCCAGAATCACAGAATGAGTCAGGTTGGAAGAGGATCACACTGGGTCATCTGGTCCCACTTCCCTGCTCACTCAGGGTCATCCTAGAGCACAGGGCACAGGGCTGTGTTCAGATGGTTCTTGAGTATCTCCAGTGAGGGAGAATCCACAACTTTTCTAGGTAATCTGTGCTGATGCTCAGCCACTCACGTGGTCAAATTCCTTCTCAAATTTAGGTGGAACTTTCTGTGAAAGAGTTTCTGCCCATTACCTCTTGACCTGTTGCTTGGCACCACAAAGAAGAGCCTGGATCCATTCTCTGAGACCCTCTGTGCAGATACTCATAGATATTGATGAGGTCCCCTCCCAGATGTCTGTTCTTGAGGATGAACAGGCCCAGCTCTCTCAGCCTTTCCTCATAAGAGAGATGCTCCAGTAACAAAATCATCTCTGTTGCCCTCCACTGGACTTGCTCCAGGAGCTCCACATCCCTCTTGCCCTGAGGAGCCCAGAGCTGGACACAGCACCCCTGATGTGGCCCCACCAGGGCTGAGTCGGGGACCAGGATCACCCCCTCAGCCTGCTGGCAGTGCTCTTCCTAAAGCCCCATAGGATCCCGTTGGCCTTTGTGGCTACCAGGACACTCTGCTGGCCCATGGACAGCCTGGTGTCCACAGGACCCCCAGGTCCTTCCCTGTGCAGCTGCTTTCCAGCAGCTCAGCCCCCACCTTGTGCTGGTCCAGGGGGTTACTCCTCCCCAGCTGCAGGAATCTGTAGCTACCTTTGTTGGATTTCAGACTGTTTCTCTCCACCCATCTCTCCAGCCTGCTGAGGCCCCTCTGAAGGGGCACAGGACTCTGGGGTGTCGGCTGCCTCAGTCCTTGGAGCAGAAGGCTGCTGAGTAGGCTCAGCTCGTAGGAATCTTGATCAGTTGCTATTTGTCTTTCCAAGGAACTTCTATGTAAGTTAGGACCTTCTATGTAAATTTGCATCCTATTGACAGTCAAAGGTGAAGTCAATAAAAGGAGAAAGATGTACAGAGGCTTCTCATTTTTACAAGTGTATTCATATTAATCACCTTGTCTCTTCCCCTTTTCCTGTTTACTTCTTTATGACCTTGTATTTCCTGGTCAAATTACACTCTGTCATAGCATCATTTATACAGAGTATTTTGTTGTTTCTGGCTTGATGAGGCTGAACCCTCATTATGGTAAGGCTTAGAGCTGTCACATTAAAAATGAGCAATATTCTTTAACAGACAAAGTTTACTCAAAATCAGTGTGGCAGACAAGAGGCAAAGTTTTTATTTACTCGTTTAGCACAGCACATTTAATGAAACACACAGACAACATTATTTTGTAGAGTCTAACAAATGCACATAGTACTCACATTTGATCTATAATCCTATCCAGATCTAAATCCAGGAGATGCATTTAACACAGAGATTAATATTTAAGATTTATTAATATTTAATAAAACTGCAGTAATCTTCACTTGTGAGCTCAAATAACAGTATCATTTTAAAACATTTGGTGGAATCTTTATGGATATTTTTTATGTTCTGATACAGAAAATAAAATAGAAACAGGACTTATAAAATTAAGTAGATACACTGAAATTGAATTACCTTGTACATGCTTCTTGCCATAACTGTGGAGGAATGGCTGATCAAAGACAAAAACATCTCATAGATTATTTCAATTCAACCAAGTTATGTGTCTGAGATTAAATGTATGCAAAAACATTTAAATGTTTGTATGCATGAACTGAGTTCAATAGACAGTAAACAATGCCAGGCTCTAGAGCTCAAAGATCCACTGTTTATCCACCAAAAATTATCTAATACATGTGCTACATTTTGGTTTTGAAACCTTTTTCATGGTATTGAGCAGTTGACTTCTTACTGTTGTCTGTGAAGAAAGAGATTAGTGAAAATGAAGGGAATTAATTCTGGTTTTTTTTTTTTAATTATAGGTTTAAAAAATTCTATTAGGATGTTTTGAAAGATACTTAAAATCAAATGCATATTATTTAGAAAAAAAACCTTTCATTTTTAAACCAGTTATTCATGTGTAATTTAGTTTATAGAAAAAAAAGTTCTCTCTACCAGTTTACAATCAAAAATGCAAAGCTACAAAAGCAAAACAATTTAACTGACAACTCCTATGTTTAAAATGTTTTTTCACGGTCAAATTTTCAAGATCCACACCATAAGGAATTTTATTAGAAAGGTAAAAGTAGCAATATTTTTTTTTAATTAATATAATTTTTTAATCTAATGATTATTTGAATGGTAATTAAGTTTTTGTACCCTATAAATTAAACACAAATATTCCAAATACATTTTCTTTTCTGGATTGTGTACATAAACCAAAGAAGTCACATCTGTTCAAAACTGAATGAATTTTTAAAGACTGAAAATTATTTCCATAACAGAAAGAATATGTACACCATAAAGTGTTTTTCTTCAGTAGGCACCCATATATTGTATTGGGGTTATAACTCAGAAGTACCAATATTTACTTTTGTGTATTAAATTTACAAAAATTTTTACTTAAAACTAAACCTTACTTGCTAAACCTTACAAACACCTCTTTGGTACTTATGAGTCAAAACGTAAATTCTTCTGTTCAAAAATGAACAGTACACTTCACTAATGTACAATGTTGTTTTTAATGTATAGATATTTTTAGAATCTCTTTCTTTTGTCAGCAGTCAGTCATGACATGGAGATGGGAATGGGAGCAATGCTGCCAGGGTGGCTCTGCTCAGGTGTACCAAGTGTAAGCTTTAGGAAGAGAACATTCACCACATCAGGCCACCATTATCCCTGAAGGTCTCATTTATCTTGTGCTCAACTGTTCCTAGTACTGTAGAGAATATATATTCAAGACACAGTTTGTACTAGATATTTTGGTCTTCTCTGAATATTTAGCATATCTAGTTTCATCTCAGTCATTACATTAATTTCACTGTTTAACTGTTCCTCAAAACTATTAATCATTATGAGCAATAAAGGTCCAGATCTTGTGCCACCATATGCTTAAATTTTCCAGTATATAAGCTATCAAGTTAATACTCTATTTTTTATTATGACTTTTTGTTCCTTTTCTCAGGACAATCATTTAGATTTAATTAAAGCCACAGATAAGTGTTAGAATAAATGGCCCATGCAAACTAAAGTACTTCAATTTATCCTATAGTTCATCTTAACCTTGAATATTGAAACATATCAACATATGAAAATTATATAGTTGAATCTAGTGACCTAATCTGTATAATTCTCTTTGAAGAATGCTTCTGATAGCCTATGCAGAATAGCAAAAAGACTAAGGAAAAACCCTGCATTCCTGCAATTCAGAATAATTGAATATTTAAGGGAATCCAAAAATTTTATTTAATGATACATTACTACAGTGTCTCCTCATACTGGTTGATCTACACCCACCTATCAGATTTCCTTCTTTTCTTTCACATTTCCTCCAGTTTCCTGCTGGTTCTTATGTGCATTAGACCTGAAATATGCCTTTGCAGCCCTATAGAATTGCCTGTGTAATCAAAGAGTACATGGATAAAGAAAATTCTTCATTGTCTAAAAAATCCTATGTTTTTAATTTGGCTGTATCAACTTAAACTGTCATTTGCTGTCTTGACTAAGACCAGTTGGAGAATTTTATTCAACACAGGTCCATACCTCTGCATTAAAGGGCTTGTACGAGTATTTGATTTTTTACCTCATGCCTACATATTTCCCACTGAAAGTTTTCTACTTCATTTAGTTCCTTGTTTTGTAGATAATCTATATTTTCTGGCTTGCCTCCCTCACCCTTTCTCTCTTGATGTTCAGATTAACAATACAGTCTGATGAATGCAGCAGGTGAATGGCAGATCCTCCTTAGCAAAATGTGTATATGAAAAGAACCATTTTTCCATTCCTATCACATACACTATGGGCTGATTAAGTTTTATACTTTAATTAGTCAGAAAGCAGATCTACTTTTAAACATTATAGAACTAATATCTTTTTCTCTCTACTAAGATGCATGTGACAAAGAAGTGATCTGGGATTTCTAAACCTTAAGTATTTAGAGAGAATGACGCTGCTCAGAATTCTGCTCTCCATGAAATAACATTTCTCTGACTAGCTGCTGCCTTTTCCATCTTGCAATCTGTCAGTCAGTCTCCTACAACATTTCAAGAATGGATGAAGGCTTTGGTTTTATTTGTGTCTGTTTATTTGCTGAGTGAGACTTTCAGAAAGAGTATGACTGGCCTACATTGCCTTGATGCATGTGGGGTATTAAATGGTTTATCTCATACCTCTCACAGAAAAACAGATTAGAGAAAGACCATGTACACAGGCACTTCTATTAAGAACTGTCATCTAGCAACAGCGTTCCCTAGAAACATCATACTGTTTAATTTTTTGTCTTGCCACTTCTTCCCTTCTCTCAAACGCCTGATAACATCAGGCATAAAACAGTAAGTGGCTTAAGTTTTGCTGGTGTTGGAGGACTTTTCAGCCATGAATTTCAATTTTTATCAGATCAGAGGACAGGAAATGTATATCCTCAAATATGCACCTTGAAATTCCTAATGTGTTCCAAATATACCCTGGTGGCATATTTGGATTCCTAACTAATAGATAGTAATGTTGCATCTCTAAATTTCATCTTTCATTTATAACCTTGACAGCATATGTATAAGGTAGATTTTAATACTGGCTTTAAACCATTTTTATTAATCCTCTTCATCTCAGGCTTCACCAGGGTGTAACTATAGGGATGTGATTAAATTGGACTTGCTGCAGCAGATATCACCCTCTCAAATGGCCAGTTCAATTTTTCTCAGACACCATACCCTAGTATCCACATTGCTCACCAGATGTTCTGGGATGCATGGTAGGACAGGACACAATAGCTACCACCCAGGATTATGATACTAGATAAACCTGGATTGCTGTACATCACAGTGTGAAACTGGTAAATACCAGTGGGAAAGCCTGCATAGCTATGCTCAAAAAGATCATTTCATTTAATGAGCAAAATAACTGAGCTACACTGTAATGTAGCTCAGAGTAAGCACATCAGAGTAAGGTGTTCTGGATTAAAGTCTTGGAACAGTACACTACCAAAAGCCTGCAATGATAGATTGTAGAAGTGTAGCTTCTACAAACAGAAACACTATTGAGCTTGCAACAAATAATATAATAAAGTTCAAGAGATTTAACTCCAGACAGATCTCTGACACATAGGCCTCGTGATTTTTTAATTCTTGTTTGAATCAAAATATGTCTTTTAGAACACATTTAGTTTTGTTTTACATATTTGTCATCATCTTTCCCCATCATCACTGCAGCTAAGCTATTAAAATGGCCAGTCACACAATCTGCCAAAAGTATAAAGAGCTCATCTTGTATTTTGTTAGATTGTCTTGCACATCTTCTATATTTAATTGCTTTTGTTATTGTATATATGATATTCTAATGTCTCCAGCTTCCATAGGAATAGTCTTTTTCTTATCTTCTTTGGTATTCCAAGTATATCAAGGTGTGCTGGTTTTGGCTGGGATAGTGTTTATTTTCTTCACAGTGTCTGGTATGGGGCTGTGGTTTGGATTTGTGTTGAACACAGAGTTGATACTATAGAGATGTGTTTGTTATTGCTGAGCAGGGGTTACACAGACCCAAAGGCTTTTCTGCTTTTTGTACTGCCATGCTGAGGAGGAGACTGGGGCTGCATGGGAAGCTGGGAGGTGGCACAGTCAGGGTAGGTGACCTCACCTGACCAGAGGGCCATTCTATGACATCAGGCTCAGTATATAAGGCTCCTGGGGGAAGAGGAATAAGGGGAAGGGCCTTTGGAGTGCTGGTGTTTGTCTTCCCAAGTCACTGTTGGGTGTGATGGGGCCCTGCTCTCCTGGGGATGGCTGAACACCTGCCTGCCCATGGGATACAATGAATTCATTCCTTAGTTTGCTTTGCTTAAGTGCATAGCTTTCACTATTAAACTGCCTTTATCTCAACCCATGAGTTTTCCAGTTTCTACCCTTCCAAGCCTCTTCCTGATCTTTCAGGTGAGGGAGTGAGTGAGTGGCTGTGTGGCACATGGCTGCTGGCTGGGGTTAAACCACGACACAAGACTTACTGAAAGTCAGTATTAAAAGTCCAAAAGGCCAGTCAGATCTTTCTGCTCCATTTGTTAAAAGTTATCAAGAGCTGCTGATTAAAAGTATGCGACATTAGTGACTCCAGTTTAATATCCTGTTGAGTTACTGTTGAAATTGAAAGTATTTTATCACAGTCATGCTCTGACATCAATTTTTGATCTTTCTCCAAGTACAGAACTGTGCTGAACATTATTAAGTGCAAAAGATACACTTATACTTACACAGACCTTGTGTCATTAAATGCTACTGGATTTTTATGCAATGCTATTGATAATTCTACTGTTACTAATTTAATAATGGACTTGTTCCGATTTGCTTTTTTCTTGATATGAGAAGTAAAAGAATACTTTTAATTACTTGTTACTCCATTCATTTTTATGTCCTTTGTTTCCTTCCCACATTTTTCCAGTTCCTAGTTTCTAGTTTGTTATTAAACTGTTTTCCCACATCTGTTATTTTGTTTTCTTATTATGTTTGTTGTAGTTACTTTCAAATGTACTCCTAGCTGAGCTGAATGTTTTAACATGTGTAATCTTTTTTTATTTTTTGGTTGTAATTCTAGCAGAACATTATTAAATTGTTCCCAACACCATCCACATTTCTTAAATAAAAACTATTTCTGCAGAGGCTATGACTAGTAACTTTCTCAGGTCTGTAATACTGGATTTTTCAAGCAAAATTGTACATATGTGTGTCTAAATGCATCATTCCTTTATTATGTAAGTTACAGAGCAAAGATAATAATTTTCTGCATTTTAGTTTTGTGATCACTTCCTCTATCAGTCACGATGTGAATTAAAGCAGGCATTGTGATGTGCAGATGTCTCCTTTTCCTCTGACATTCTCCCTTGCTGTCCCTTTTAGTGCGTATGTCCTCCCATGATAGTATATTACAGTGGGAGCTGAGAACTTACAGTGAAGGGGAATTATAGTGTTTGGGGCTACTTTCAGACTATGTTACCTTCAATAATTCCAGTCATTTACAGTGCTTCTGTTGTGGGTGGAAACATGAATAAGCGTCAACCCCTGTATGGAATTTTATCCAGACACATTTTTTTTTCCTCAGCCTGCTATTCTTGATTTCTCTACAGCAGGAGTGTAGTAGTGCTTCTGCACTTCTTTGCTACCATATACTACTTATTTTATCATAAAATAATACTTGTCTCCTATGGGAAAAAAAAATACTTTCCATATTTCTCAGGTTCCTTACATGTAGTGAACATTGTAGAATAACGATGTCAAGTTGGCTTCATTGATTTTAGGTGCTGTGTAACCACTAGCCAGTATTTAAGGAACTCAGCGTTTCTTAAACTTCATAGTGTCACCCCCAGAGCTTAAAGCCATTTTGATTTGTTACCTGTCTTCTAGAATGTTTTAGTCTGCTCCTGAGATAATGACTGATCTTACTTTAGCTCTTATTTACTCTTTCCATAAATAAAAAATAAATTCTGAGCAGCTGGGCATTCATTTGTTTGTGCCAGTAGAAGACATGTCGTTTTCTGCAAATGTAAGTATTGAAGAACTCAACAGAGATTCATGAATGTTACTGGTATCTACAGTTTCATACTGACTCATGTTGTTTCCAATGGCAGATAAAAAAAACAAAAAAAAACAACCAATATTTTTTAATCATATTCAATGTTCAAAAACAAACGGGAATATCTTGATGACCTTGTTAATAAGACTTTAGCCTGAAATCTTTCCTCCTCTTAATTAAGTTCAAAGAAGTTCTTTATTTTGTGCATATGTCTTTGTAACCTTATTTAATTATTCTCTGGAAGTAGCTATTGTTAAGCTCCTACAATTTGGCACAGTTCAGCACATATTTTCAACTGCTTACGGGAGCACACTGAGGAATGTGCTTTAATATCACTTCACACTTATTAAAATACAAATTCTGCCAGCACAAGTATATGCTGCTGCTATGAATGAATAAATGTTAATCATGAAACGTACACGTGAAAATTCAACCTATTCAAGAATATTGTCAAAATATTTTTGTATAATAATGTTTGTACATGAATAAACATGTCAGTGAAGTAATTGCATACATTGTCATAATGACTATTAATGCAGAAATGACTACAAAGAGATGAAAAACAATAAATGCTGACAGCTTTTTTACTTCTAAAAAGAGCAATTTCTAATATATCTTTATAATACTTCTAATAAAATATTTATAAAAATTTTAAATATATTTCTAAAAAATCACAACTGTCTCAAAGCACTTCTTTAAAATATGTCTCACTGCTACAAGAAATTTATGTATTTCTTTTTTTTTCTCCCTCTTTTTAGATATTTTTAAATGCAGATACAATCCGCCTGGGAAATCTACCAATGGGGTCCTTTTCATCCTCCTCCTCCTTCTCCTCCTCCTCTTCACCCAGCTCTTCAGCTCCTCGCCAGACTATCTATGAGCTCTGCGCCTGTCCCAATGGTAAACTTTACCTGTCCCCAGCAGGAGCAAGCTCCACATGTCAATCCAGTAGCAACATCTGCTTGTGGAGCTAGAATGACTCTGTTTTATCCTCACACCAGAATAGCCTTTTGTTACTATCCCTCTGCTTCACAGTCCAGTTTGGTTTCCCTTGTGACAAGTTCGACGCTTCAAACGGCCTGCAGAGCAACTTCTTCCGCTGTAAGCAGGAACACAGTGCAGCCTTCTCTGGTGGTTTGTGCTGCCACTCAACACAGAGATGGGAGAGACATATCCAGAAATCAATATGTTCTTCATCAGGAAACCAAGAACACAAAATCACCTTTTTTTCCAAAAGGGACAATAACACAGGTGCCTTTGCTACTTGAAGTGAAGCACATAGTTTTAGATTATTGCAGGACCTGGACATGAACTGCACATAAATATATATCTAGAGAGAGAGAGAGAGAGAGAGAGAGAGAACATGATTTTACCCAAAATCTGATGGTGAGATGAATTGGTTCCCCCTGTATGATAAATAACTTTACTGTCTGAAAGCACAATTTTCCATTATCTTTTTGGATGTAAACTTTTATCCCTAAATTTTAAAATTTTAAAGCATTGTGTGATGCTTGCTTTACTAAACAAATCCAGTAAATGGTTTTTAATACAAAAAGAGACAGAATTCCTCCCTGAGTTTGGTTTCTTTAAAAATATGTTGTTACTATTTGTCTACTAAGTCTAGGGTTTTGTACGCTAGGTAAATTTTGGAAATGCTCAGCAATATTACTTTAAAAGTTAAAAGACATGCTCTTGTTTGTCAGATCTGAATGACCTTATATAATATTTTCGTGGCCATTGCATGTGAAGCAATTACTTTAAGTGGAACATACAGTTTCTGGAAAAGAAGAACAGAGTAAAGAAGGAAATTCTGATTATGTGTTTGTTGATCAGTGTATTGCTCTTCGCAAGGTTCTCATAATTGGCAAATACAAAACCAAGAGAAAAATCTTCAAAGGTACATTTTGCCCATTTTCTCACTATATCTAACTATTGCCACTTCAACACAGTACAAACATTGGTAGTAATGTAACACATGATGCTGAGAAGCAGTGCACTGACAATGCGTATGACATCCACATTTATAATTCTCTTTTGTTTACCATCTGCTGCTGAGGTTTCAAAGTAATAATAGTATATATAAAACCACACATTAAATGACATTTAGTATAAAAAGTATGTCGATTTTACATTACCTTTATCAGGTTTGTGTTTAAATTATGCAGCCACATTTGCACTCAGATCTCACTACTGAGTCTTTTTTGACAAGTTTCTTGTGGGAGTTCTTTCTTGAATCAATGTTCATACTTATTTGGCTTGATTGGTAATTGAACTCATAAAAATGCTTTGGTATGCTGGTAAATTTGTCACAGCATTTATTAACAAGAATATCTTGAAACTTGCAGAACCCAGGAAAGTAAAACAAAATAAAAATGTTTCCTATTGTGGAAGATGGCTTGATTGTGTGAGGTAAGTGTGCTTTTTAATTATTTAATCTATTATTTAAATTACATGACCTAGCTTGTATTTTCAGAGGCTTCTGCATCTAAGATCACCAATGAAATGAGATCTTTTGAAAAGTAATTCTAAAGCTGGGGGAGATGGTGCAAGGTGGGTATTTCCACACACTTTTTTATAATATATGTTTAGAGAAAAAAAAAAAAAAATTAGCAAACTAGTACAGCGATTGCCTTGGCATCTTATTACCACCTGATAAGGTCGACTTTGTTTTCACTTCAGGTGAAATTCACTCCTCTGCAGAAAACCAGCACAAGACATGTCAATGGCTTGGCTGGTGCTTGCCTTACCATTGGCCCTCTGCAGAGATGTGAATTTTATCCCACAGCAAGAATTCTGTATACCTTATAAGAACCCTTATAACTATAGGAATATAGATGTCTTTTTCTTAAGCACACAAGTAATAAAATGGTAGAGTGACAGTCATGAATTTCAGGAGGAAAATTATAAAGATATGTATGAGGACACATCTATGTGTATTTATTATCTGTGCACACCTACATACACCTGTCACTTAAAAGATGAATAAATATAGTGACTTATCTATTGGGTGAATTAAAATATGGCTTCCTACAAATTGAATACAAGTAGCAAAAAAACTATGGAGCTTTTTCTCTCAAACAAACCTGTAGGATGACTTGCAGGTACTTTGTCATCAATTTTCTACTGAAAAATTCTTATTTGTTTGTTCTTCACCTTCTGAGATTATTTACCTGTTATTCATTTATAAAAGGTCTCTGTTCACTGGATGAGAGGACCCAAACTTAATAAATTTTAAACCAACTTGGCTGGGAATGAGCAGGTAGGGAAAAAAATATTTTTTTACTAGATTAATTTTGACAGCAAGACTGAAATAGTTTACCATTTTGTATGAAGAGAACTCAGAAGACAAATGTGGAAATGTATTTATTTGGACTCCTAAAAAACAAGCCAGTAAATTCACATAACTCTGCACTGTCAGGGTATTCGTTATTGGAGTCCCATCAATATGAAGTAAACTATATTTAAGAGTTTCAACCACCTATGGGATAGAATAGCAAGTTCTTGTAATGTTTTAATATTCTAGTGAATTTCATAATATTAATGTTTTACTTTAAACCCATTGAAAACTGTAAGAAGGGGAGAAAACAATTTTTATTTCAAAAAGTATTTCTAGCCTACATGATTTCAGGGAGTATTGGAAAAGAGATATCAATGCATTAAATATACTAAAAAATTAAGATGTCATCCTTATGACAACAATGAAAGACCTTATTGGCTACATGTATTTAATATATATGATAGATTTATCTCCTGTAAAAAATATTTGTGTCATATTATAGGACACTGTCTCTTGTTAAAAAA
>VYXF01002844.1:35408-96457 GCA_013397295.1 Polioptila caerulea | reverse complement strand
AAAAAAAAAAAGAGAGAAAAATAAAAGCATCAGCCAACCTCTCTGAGCACTGTTAGCTGTATGGTTTGTATTGCAGTTCATTCATTGGTTAAGTGTTAAGACCAAAGACAGACACTTCTATTATATCCAACACTATGACACTGCTGTTTCTACTAATTCTGTTGGAATGAAGAGATGAAAAGTTGTAATTACAACATGAAATGTAACATAGTTTAGATTTGTGCAGCATTTTGAGCTGTAGTTTTTCACTTTTTTCCAATGTTTAAATTTTTTGTCAGTGTCTTGCAATTACATTACTATTCATGCATATGGGGGTCTTTTGGTGTTCCTAAGAAAACATGCCAATACATTGCTTCTTTGAAGTGAAGTTGTACAGGTTTGCTTGCAAAATTGGCTTGACTGGATAGAAGAATTCACTTTCAACCATTTTAGATGCAGAGGGTTATTAAGTCTGGAAGATACAGCCATAAATTACTAGAAGGGTTTAATGAAGGATGTTTAAGATATTTGGTTGCTAATACAATGTATCTTTTTTTGGGGGGGGGGTTGTTTTATTTGTTTGTTTTCCTTTGTTTTTAGATTCCAAACGATTGCTAAATAAAAATAAAATTAAAAACCCACAAGCTTTAGACTATGGAATTGTTATCAGCTGATTCACTGTAATGCACATGAAAGTTGGATGACATTCTGAGTATTGTATTGTTTCAAACACTACTCAGTAAAGGTCTGCTAACCAATTTTGTTTTGTAACCTTCATGTTAATGGTTTTCTTGTGTATAGAAGTATATATAAAAAGATGGGAACTATTTTCTTACACATACTATGCAATATGTTTGTAGAACTGCAATATTACCAAAATTACAAAAGCTGTGCTTTTGTACCCTCTTGCTTTATGTAAAAAAAAAAAAATCTTTTTTCTATTTAATGGACTGTCTGTCTTAAAATTGTGGATAGCATCATTCAAAAGCAGTACACTTTAAGATTTTTATTTTATTTACCTTGGATTTTTTTTTTTTTTCATGAAAATAGTAGCAAGGTTTTGGAAGTTGGAAATTGCTTTTTCTTGGAAGGCTAGAACTTTTTCAGCATATAATTAACACTGTCAGTTTGAAATGTCTCCTGCACTTCTTTCGTTTGGTCTTAGCATTTCCATCTGGTGCTACTATATAACCATAAATAAATCTGATACATTAAAAAAAAAAAATCAGAATTAATTTCCAGAATAATCAAATTGGAATCCTGCTAAGGGTAAGAACAACATATAGAATAGCTGACAAGAATTTTTTAGATTTTCTGTATATTTTTGATGGATTTTTTTCTGTTAGTTTGCATTTCCTTACCTCTGTCTACATTAGCAGCATGGTAATAGCTTTAATTTGTTTTTCAATTGTTTTGTCCTGACATACAGAGTGTAATACTGTTTATTTCAGACATTTTAATGAAAACAACAGACACTGCATTTAAATGCAGTACTTATGTTAAAAAAAAAACATTTTTAAAGAAGGCTTTATTTCCACAGCAGCATTAGTAAAGTTTAAATTACAGTGCTGCTATATCATCTACCATAAAAGCATATTACATCGCTTTGTGTATAGCCAGAATAAGCTTAAAGTGCATATTCATGTTTAAACTGCACTTGTTTACAGGCCAATTGAGAATTACACAGTCATGTAAAAAGTGATGCGGTGATGTCGCCAATGCAAACAAATGCTCTCTGAGTTTACCCTGGGCAGTGTCAGTGCTGGTAACAGCACTGCCTTGCACAGAGCTTGGACAAAAAGCAAGGTGAGCATTTAGTGGGTTTGTTTACACTGAGCTCCTTGATGTCATATTGTGACTTCATCAATATCCAGACAGCAGCGAGCTTCACAATGCCTAAAAAAATCAGCAATTTCTGTACAAGGGCAACTGTTTTATAGAGCTATCAGTAATACAGGACAATATATCAGTAATATAGACTGATAAGTCTCAAGTCACTAAAACATGATAGCTGATACAGCAAGAAAAAATATTCCTAGCCATTTTACTCAGGGTTGTACTAGTTCAATCTGGGGAAACAACTAATAAATAGAAGACAAGTGAAAAAATAAAATCCGCCATAGGCATTCTGTTGATTCAACGCAGTCCACACTGAGACTAGAATTTAATACAAGATCTCTATTTAAAGTACAGATATGTCTCTGAAACTTTGAACTGAGCTTCAGATTATGTTGTTTGAATTTGAAAGTATTATTTGATCTTTAAGCAATACATTTCTTATACAAGCCAAGACAGGAATAGTTTCAGAAGAGCTGAGATAAAATCTTACACTGTATATCCAGTCTGATTAGAGTCGACTAACCACAATAAAATCTAGCCTACTTAACTAAAATAATAATAATAATAATAAAGAAAGAAAGAAATTAATTGAAATTGAAAGTTTTGCTGAGTTTTGGGAAAGGACACTTTTTAAGCAATGCCCAGCTCTAAAAACATCTTCAATTCTGATCTGTTTATGCAGTGACAACAATGTATATTTAAAAATTTGGCCTTGGGGCTAACCAGCTTCATTTAATGCATGACTTGATCTGAGAAGTAAAAGTGGCTTTTAGACACATGTATGCCTCTTTGACAGACCCATGATGGAGAAGTTCAGCTTTCAGCATCATCTAGAGAACAACACAAAGTAGAATTTAAGCATTAGAGATGAATTACGGAATGCAAGATGTATTGTTTTCTGTGCTTTATGATATTTTGAGAGCTTGCATACAGTCATTCTTTACCAGAGGGAGATTTGCATTCTAGCACAGCTTATTTCTAGGCATATATTTAAGAACTTTTCAGAAAAAATTACATTTTTTTTTTCTAGGTGATGTTTACTCAGTTTTCTTGTCCCAAACACTGCAGCAGTTAGTAAGTCAAATTCTCCTTAACTCCCACCCACTCAACTCTTCAGCTGAGCTTCAATTGTCCCCTTAAGCATTCTCCCTTCTTCAAAAATAACAAAAAAATAGGCAACAAAAAGAATTTTGTTGTCTCTTTATCAGGATGCTTCCTATGTGACTTAAACTGTGTCAATGGGAAGGTTATGTGCTCTGTGACAGCAGAAGTTATATTACAAGGAAAACATACACAGGCAAACATAATTTTTAGTCTGTCTTACTAGAATGAAACTTCTAGAGTAAAAGATTTTAGACTATAGGCTCCTTAACAACTTTTAATTTCTCAAAAGTTTTTTCATTCGATGAATGCATTTAAAATACCATAAAATAAAAATGCAAAATATTGTATATTATATATTTTTTTAATAGAAAATGAATCACTGAGCTCATTATTTGTCCCTCTCTACCAATGCACTTATTTACTTTTGCAAATCTGAAAGGAAAAAATAGAGCTAAAATGCTCAGTAGTATTAAGATAACTATTTAAAACCCCTACTAATAACAGAATATTGTTCCTTTTAGCTCATGACTGACATTCTCATTTATCCTCGGTAAATTAATGTTCTGATTTCTTATACAGTGGCAAGCCTTTCTGTTGTTTTGTGTGATTTCTGGGAGATAAGAAACCCCTGGTGATAAAGGAAATAAAACTACACAGCACTAAAAGCATCTGTGATAATACTCCCCATGCTACCATGGAACTTGACCAGATATAGGGGCATTTACTCATGTGTGGGGAGAGGGTCATCTACAGTATTTAAATATTGTGAAGAAAATATTCAGAATGCTTTCCAGCTCCATGCTCCCCAGGATAACTGAGACATGATGTTGCAATAACCTGTGGGAGACAGACAGAAAGGAAGTGGTTTTCTTGACCTGCATAGGGATGTGTAGGAGGGGGGTGCATAAGCAGTAAATCCAAATCATGTTGCAACAGTAAAAAGAGTCACAAGATTTCTCCCTAAGCCTCAGAGAAATGGAAGGAAAGTCGAGTGAAGATGTATCATAGATTCCTAGAACGTTTTGGGTTGAAAGGAGCCTCGGAAGAGCACCTAGGTCCAACTCCCCTGCCCTGGGCAGGGCCACCTTCCACTAAACCAGCTTTCACAAAGCCACATCTTACCTGACCTTGAACAGTTCCGGGGGTGGGACATGCACAACTTCTCTGGCCTGTCTCTGTGAGTGCCCCACCAATCTAAACCTAACCTCGTTCAATTTAAAGCCAGTAAGCCTTGTGCTGGACTACATGCCCTTGTAAAATGTTTCTGTCTCCAGTTTTCTTATAGGCCACCATTGGGCACAGGAGGGCTGCTCTAAGGTCTCCCTGGAGCTTTCCCTTCTCCAGGCTGTACAACCCCAATTCTCTCAGTCTTTCCTCTTAGGTGTTCCATCCCTGTAATCATTTTTGTGGCCCTCCTTTGGAACTCACTCCAACAGGCCTATTAGTCCTTTTTGTATCTTTATATCCTTGAAATTTCCTTTTTCCTTTCTTTTCTTGGCTTTTTTAAAAACCAGTATAAAGAAAGATAAAAGCAGTAACCTAGGTATACATTTTGTGCTTCTCAAATAGAAGGCAACAATGACGTCTCTGTTTGAATATGTGTCTCTGTTTATGGCAGAAAGAGGTGAAAATAGGCTAATTCAGTAGCCTCAATTCAAACCCGGGTAAAGTCAATCACAAATACTGACAAATTCTGTGCCTCTGAATTAGACTTTAAATGTTCATTAAAATTTTGTGCAAAAAAAAAAAAATTTGTCTTAGTCCATGACTTTTTATAGTGCATTTCTAAAATGCATCATTAACATTAGTATAAATTTTCCTCTGCAAATTATTCCAGCTTCTAACTACAGGTGCCACTTTGACTCTCCCACAAGGAGAATTCTAAATAATTGTATTGTCTTCAATCCCATGTCAAAACAAAATTAAAAATTGCAAGATGTCCAAAAGTAGTCGCAATAAAAAAATAATTAAAAAATCTACTGCCACTGGCTTTTTGTATATTGGCCCAGTGTTTTCCTCACAGTGGAGGAGTTGCCCTGTTTCTGTAAGCAATAGATTTGATATTCCTGGCCTTTCCATACACTTTTGAAGAGGTTCTGCAGAACATATTGCTTCCCTTCCTTTTTGTACAGGAGATGAAAATTAAGGAAATTAATTCTTTCCATTGGGTTTGGGCTTGATTTTTGTTACATCATCTATCTTTACACTTACCTTAATCCCTGTTTTTAAATGTAAAGGGATGACAAAAATCTGATGGCAGCTACTAAGGCTGACATATTAATTGCAGCATGGCATGGGTTATTGCTCAAGATAAAAATTACTGCTATGGCTGAGCAAAATGCAGGAGGAGAAAGGGAGGATAGAAAGAAAAAACATGGAAAGAGAATAAAGGCATGGGGGAAGAGAAAAAAGTGGTATTAGAACAGGTTTACCATTTAAAGGGAAAGAAAGTTCTAAATAAATGTTAAAATTTCTCTTTACCTCTCTGACCTTGTCAAATATATCATGCCAAAGTGCAGAAAACAGGAGAAAGCTTCAGGATAACATTGATTCAGAAGTCCTTTTCAACACCACAAATGTACTATTCATAGGACCAAGAGAGTACAAAAACATCAGAAAATTTCTCTTGCTTCTCTGGCCTCTCTGTGAGAGGGGCACAGATGTGGAAGATATATGCTATGGAAACTGTATAGAGGACAGAAAGTTTTATGTACAAAAGTACAGTTCTGGAAGAAGTCACAGAGGCTTACATTAGAATACAGCAATGTAAATGGACAATAACTGGAACAAGAATTAGAAAATGGAGAATAGTCCATTGGTGAGGTTGGTGAGGTTTTGTTTGTTTGTTTGTTTGGGGGTTTTTTAAGAGGAGAGAATCTGGACTGTAAGATATTTTTCTGATTTTCTTATTCCCTTTTCCTTTTGTTTTATTTGTTTTCCAAACAGCATCTGAGAACAAATAGATTTGTGCTGTGAGTTCACAGCAGTCAAGAAATGTGTGAATGTGTATGTATATATACAGTGCTACTTACAACCATTTTGGAAAAAGCAGTTTTCTTGTTTTATGAAAGGTTGATCCATCAGCTAAAGAATGAGACTGATGAAAGCACACACTTGTGTTTAGGATTTTTAAGCACATTTATTTCTATTCACATGACATTACACAGTTTTCAAGCCCAGATGACTTCTCTTATGTTACCACGTATAGAAATATTTTATATCTCTATGTATGAATTAGTTCTTATGCAGTGCAAATTTTCCATAAAGATATTTATTCTCTATACTGACTGTTGCCACCTCATCTTCAAGTTTCCTAGCATAAACTGCTGGACTCTAGTAGACCTATTAAAATTCTGATCTTTAACTCTTGGTACTTCTATTTTTACTTTGGGAAAGTCTAGGACACCACACCAGTCCTTTTTACGGTGCTGTGAGAATAAAAGTCTCTTCTCATGCATGTTAGCATACATTTGTGAGCAAGTCACCACAGACTTAACCAGATTCCTGGAGCTGCTTCTAAAATTATTTGTTTATTTACCTCCAGTTTCCAAAATCTTGCATGGCTTTAATATAATGTGGGGGTTTATATTTTTGTTTAACTACAGTACATTATGTACTTTTAAGAGATTTAAGTTATATATCTAAACCACAAAACTTTATTAATGGCCATATGTTCCTGAGAACTGAAAGGGAAAAATACATTTAAATCATATTGTCTCACATTTTACAGAACAGTATAATTTCTGTTGTTTTAGGTGATTTTCCTATCTATTTTTAGGAAACCTAACAAGCAAACATTTAATTAAATTTGACACTGTACAGTTTGCCTAAGATATATCAGTTCAGTTAGACGATTGTGTGACAAAGTATTAACATTCCAAAGAAACAATTCTAAATGGTGTATTATTCCCTTTTAGAAGTAAATAATGTATTATCATGTTGTGAAGTATCACAAATTAAGTTATATTAATTTTTAAATAAATGTAAATAAAGTTCTTTAGTAGAAACTTCTGTGAAATGTGCACCTTCAATTTATTGATCTTTTCTGCTAACATAATCGGGAAAATATGTAAAGCTACATGCTAATCCTTTTCATATTTTGTGTCATTTTTCCTTGTCTTACATATCTTTTGTATAAGTGGGATGTACTTTTCTATGGTTTTTGTGCAGAATTCATACATTTTTGTTCTATTATTTAATTTATATCGACTCATCCTTTAAATTTATTTATTCTGAATGCAGTTTTGTCACTACACTTAGCATTTAGGTCAAGCTCATGCAATGCTCTGAATATATATTTAGCTTTAAGTGCGTGAGTCATTCCAGTAAACCTAATGGAACTTCTCCAATTTGAAGTTAGGAGTATGATAAAATATTTTGCTGGATCAGTCTTCATAAATCAACTAAATTAAGGCAATACTCTTCCAGTCTAAAAAAATTGTTTATTGTAAAATAATGAAGGTGAAAGACTATTCTGACTATTCTACAGTGCTTCACTTGTGTTTATTTGAGTAGACTAAAGCTGCTCTTGAGAAGATACATTAATCATTATTTTCCTTTTCAGATCTGTGTGTGACTCCTATGCACCACTGGCTCTCTGCATCATAACTATTTATATTCCTGATTTAAATTATATTAGCATCTACTATGTTAAAGAGTTTTGTGCAAGTCCTAAAAAGCCCTGCTGACTTTATATGAGCGTACTCTATTGTGTCTTTGAGGATAAATGCCATCAATCAGCAAAGAGAATCAGTGGCATTGGGCTATAGTTCATATATATGGCTCTAGAAATTATCTAAATTTGGAGCCTTGAATCGTGGATAAAACCTTTACCCTGCACCTAAAGGGCAAAAGCAGCTTGATCCCATACTTCATCTGCCATAGTAGAGTTTGCTCATTCTGATGTTCTCTTAATGTCTTCTAGATGTGTTGGATGATGTGAACACACATCTCCAGGCATGAATTCTACAGGGTGAAGGAAACCAGTTTGAATTGTCAAAAAATGAAAGTGATGCAGATGGTCACTATATATTGCCAGTTGTTCTGCAACCCTGGAATATTTGAGAGGTATTTAAAAAACAAAGAAAACAATCAGTTTGTATATTGTAAAAAGCTTCAGAGGAGCTCGAACAAAAAGAGAATGAAACTTTCTTCACACTTGCAATAATCATTGTATAGTGGAAGAGAGAAAAGGAAGAAAATTACAGGGTTTAGTTTTGCCCTCATGAAAATATCAGCTCTGTATTATCAGATTTTGTATTGGGAGATCTGGCTATCAGCTGTATAAGAATTGACTGCTATGTCAGCTTTACTCTGTGGAGAATAATTATCAGAAAAACATTTTAGTTAGGTATTTTCAATCATTGCGCTTATTCTGCTTGTGCCGTCTCTTTTTCTTATCCATTAAATTTATAACTCCTTAAGACCCTTTCTGTAAGAATACGTAGCAAATACTAGTATTGGGAAAGATGTCTGCGTTAATGGCCTTACCTTCTCAAGTTTAAAAGAATAACGAACACATGGAAGTAATTCTTCATTTTATAAGACAGGTTTTAAAATCTGGTTGTAATTACAAATTAAATTATCCTAATATTCCTCTGAATAAAAGACCTTAGATATCACTCTGCATAGTTTTCCTGTTGTCAGTCCCCATGGACTTCTGTGAACTCTGGAAAAAGTAGCCCATCAACGCACTTAGTCCAACCAATGTCCAAGTCTAGCTCAGACTGACAGTGGCAGCAGAGGACGGCATTTAAGGACAGCATGGATGTCTGGCCAATTCACACAGTCCCTTCCCCAGAGATTCCCCTAGTACCCACAGTTATATTCCCTGCCTCACACCTTCGGTATTGGCTTATGAAGCTGTTGTGCATGGGTTTCTGTAAACCTTCTTTAAAACTGTTGACAGTTGTTTTCTGTGGCAGCAAGTTCACAAGAACATTCTTTTATTTAATTAAAACACATCTCCAAGTAATTTCACTGTCTGTCCTTAGTTCTTTCATTGTGGAATTTAGAATATAACAGAATAGACTGTTCCAGTCACAAGGGACCCACAGAGATCATCTAGTCCAACTTCTTGACCACCTCATTGCTGACCGAAAATTTGAAATGTGGTCTTAAACACTGACAAATTTCGGGTATCAGCCACCTCTCTAGGAAGTCTATTCCAGTGTTTGACCACCCTTTCCATAAGAAGGTGTTTCCTAATGTCCAGTCTGAACCTCCCCAAAAATCCACCACCATAAAAGTTAGACATATCTCCTTCAGCCTTCAAGAAACCCCATCTTCTCGGCAGTTTCTTCTTGCAATACTCCAGAACTCTCAGATAAATCCCACTCAGTCCTGGTCACTAACTAACACCTAATTTACTTGATTTGGCAGTTCTTCTGCATATATTCTCTAGTGACTTAAGCCTTCTGTTCTGTCTGCTACACAGAATATGCCGAGTGTGAGAATATCCTCAGTACCATCAGTATCCTCTGCATTAGGCTTGCAACTCTGGCACAGAAAATAAATGTTATCTTTCTTCTACTTTGATTCCAAAGAAAGGGTGATTTTCTTCACAGAAAGAGTAATTAGATATTGAACTGGACTGCTGAGGGAGGTGGTGGGGTCCCCATCCCTGGAGGTTTTTAAGAAACGACTGGGTGCGGCACTTAGTGCCGTGGTCTAGCTGCCTTGATAGAGTTGGGTCATAGGTTGGACTTGAAGACCTCAGAGGTCTTTATTTCTGGCCTCATTATTTATGTCTGATTTAGTGATTCTGCATTTGACATTGCACATGCCAGTCAGATGGCCTGGTTAGCAGTCTGGTTTTTCCACCCTGTTTTTATGTTTATTCCCTCCTGGCCTTTCAGAGACACATGAACATCAACCACATCCGCTCAGGGGATTCCTCATTCTGAAACAGGTGCTCCTATGTGCCTGTTGGCGTTCACCTAGCCCCTAGCATAAATACCTCTCTGCAACCCTTTTAATTTTCAGTGTCAATAAATTGGTTATATTTCTATCAAGTGCAGCCTTAACAGGATGACTGAGGGTGTTAAATCTATAATTCTGAAAGTGTTGCTGCAGAGGGTAGGTGTTCCTCTGGTGCTATTCACATCTCATGACAAGTGTCACGCACACTCCTGAAGTTACAGAGACCTGTAACCAACTTTCCCAAAGCTCATGAATCAAGCTATGCTAGAAAATAAGTAAAATCTGTTCTTATGCCGTTGCCTGGACCTTTAGCTCTCATTTCCTAAACCTGTATTAAAAACATACCACTGAAGCAGCATTTTTAGTTTTGTTTGACTTTTGTTTTATTGTTCAGTGAAATAACTTCTGAATAACTTCTGATCATAGTTCCTCCTCTCCTAGTAATACTTCGTTTCCTTGTAATTTGGTTATCCTCAAAATGTTTATTGCAATAAAATTCATCCCACATATTCATCTGGCATGTAAATTATGTTGCTCAGAGAGACAAAATGAGGGTTTTTTTGCTGAGGGAAAATGGGATTTTAAAAAAGTAAGTATTACTCCAGGTGGGCCTGCTGGGTGTTTGCTTGGTAATCAGTGCCTAGAGTTGTTGCAGCTGGTGGCTTCATCATCCTGCAAGGCTTCTCTCTTCCCAAGTAGATTTGGCTCTAGCTCCTGATCAAATCCCAGTCCTCGCACTTCTGCTGTCTTTACTGCTGGCTCCTGAGGTAGTTGTCATGTTCTGCATCTCATCACACTTTGTGCCCACATTCTGATATGTGAAGCAGCGTGGTAAGTACTGTTGGAGGGAAAGGAATAGTCTACTGGTGTGGGCACTGTGGCTGGTGCCTTCTCAGGCTTAGAGCTCTCCAGACAGCTGAACAGACATCACAATGTGCTGTTTAGTGTTTGTTTTCTGCATGGAAAAAATAACTAAGCTATTTTCAAATGTTTGATTTTTCTCCGTTATAGGAGAACATCACAAGTGCTTTGCGTTCTCTTAGCCTGTTGCTAATTTTCCGATCTTATAGAAAAGTATGTAAGGCTTTGACTGCTGGTAGGCTACAATCTTCAGTAAGTTTTATCAGGGTGACAGGGTTAACAGCAAAGTTATCAGCATGTACATCAGTAAATTACTTTGTACTGTATAATCTATGGTCTTTATCCAAATTCAGAGAATAAAGCCCTTTGCAGTGATAAAGATCAGATTATTTTTAATGCCTTAGATCGAATTTAGGGACTATTCAGGATTATATTAAAAAAAAAAAATCAAGAAAACTAGATTAAGCTAAGAAACAAATCTTCAGCAACACAACATGCTTTAAAGGAAAAAATATTGTTTTTGTAGTGATGTTAAACTGAAGCTTCCCACTGTGCTTTAAAAATAAAAAAGCAAGTTATAACAGATTTTTAATTAACAAAATACCAGCTCTTACAGTTATTCAAATAAGGCATTACACGTTTATAGCATCTTGAGGCCCATATTTTCAATATTTTATGCAATTTTATTTTATACAAATTCTCTTCTTTCTCTTTGACTCTTTGCAAGAAAAATTATCAGAAAGAGAAGGGAGATGAACCTAGACAGAAACTTTTGTCATTACTTTTTCATGTAAGTGTGTGTGCTTTATCTATGTCTGCTTTATCACTTTGTATGAGAACAATTGTCATTGTTTGTTTTCAATCAATGATGAACAAACTTTGAGTTTAAGAATTTAAATACAGTTTGTAAACCACTGTCATTCAAATATGTTTTCATGATCAATCATGTTTTTCCTGGGCATAATATTTTTCTAGGTTGAGGAAGAGTTAATCAGAGATCACTCTTTTTAATAATTTTGTGCGATTTGTGTGTTTTCTAAGGACATCTGCAGCAGTCCATATTTCTTGTAGATATATGTAACAATTTAATAAACTTCTGGATTATTTCCTCACTGCAAGAAAAATTTGTCATCTAGAGAAAAAAGGATAATCAAAATTATCACCTAATCTATTGTTATGAAGAAAAATACAGACCTGGTGAAAAAAAAGCAAAATCCAATAAAAATCTCAGCTCACTGCCTGTGTAAATATTTATGCCAAAGGCAATGATTTATGCTCAGTTTCTCAGTAACCTTACATACAGGGATTTTATCTCTGATTCTCTTGTTCACATAGTTAATACTTCTTGCAATATTACTTATTACTACTTCAGTAATTAGATATAAATAATTACACTGCAGCACCTATTAAATTACATGCCAATATATTTGATGCTTGACATTTATGACTTTCCTAAGAGGCTTATAATTTTAGTCAGCCTAACCATTTGCAAACCATTTAAAGAGCATTTCCTAAAGTCCAAAAATGCATGAAGTATTGCTGTTATGCTCATTGTTATTTATGAAATCTCATGTCTTTAGGTATCCTAAATTGTACTTTCAATAATTATCATGGATAGATATCAGAACTGTAGGGATTACATCTTAACAGGTGTCAGTTAATACCATGCTTGAGTGCTGCAGATAGCCCAAGGAGTATATTCATGTCTAATTGTCTACACTCCAGAGCACAACAGCTGCCACTTGTAGCAGATGCATCATCTGACTGATGATGTTCTGCAATGTGTCGGCAGGGATTTCTGGTGCAGCTGATTATATATGATTGTATTTGGCATAGCTGCACACCCTTAATAGACACTGTTATCATTGCTCACTGAACATTGGAATACTTTAGTCAGCTGTTCATTATGCCAGCTATAAGGAACTATCAGCCAAAAATTTTCATTAAGTTGGCTGTTTACTGGACCATATAAAATGAATCATTGACCTTAATGAACTAATGTCCTCATGTCAGAAATACACTACAGTGGGTGAAAACAACAGCCTAGGCAAGAAGCCTTTATATAGAGAATGGAGACTCTTCTAATTTTGTTGGGTTTCACTAGTATTGAACTAGCAAATAATTAGGTAATAGTTCTAGGAATCTGCACTGCTGTTACCTGTGTGGGTTTTTATATAAAAGTCTCATTCCTACTTTGATCTTTGCAGCATGACTGTGGGTGACAGGCTCTCATTTCCCAAGTGTTTTGCATGGCATTATTCAGAGAGAGGGATGAAGAGAGGAAAGAAGGAAAAAGAAGAGAAAAGAAAAAATTTATCTTTAGCGTCAAGACTAACTTTGTTATGCACTTTATAATTCGTAATACACTTTAAAGTTATATCTTATATCCAAGGAAACAAAGACGCCTTGAATATATATAAAGTATTGACAGATTTAAAAAAAAAAAAAAAAAAAAAAACTGGTTGGTAGAATCCAACATTTTCTAGAGTATGAGTTTGAAGGAAGTTTGGGAAAAGCAGGGAGAAAACAATAAAATTATTAACAGCATTCAGATTTGGAAGAGAGTAAACTCTCACATTTTTTTCATATGTCTTCATCCAGATTTTTGTTTTTTATGAAAACTTAATCACCAATCATTTCTTGGAAGATTAATTAGAAAACATGTAATGACTGATCCCCCCTTCTCCTATTTCCCCTCCACCTCTATTTTTTTTCAAATCAGTGGCTTCACTTGGATCTAATGTAAACAGTTCATAAACTCAGCCTAGATTTTCTTGATTTCTTCTTTTTGTGGCAGAACTTCATCTTTAAAGCAAATATACAAGAGAGGGTCTACAACATTAACCTTTACTAACTTAAAAAGGGAGGTGTTTCATTCATAGAAGCTGCTATAAAACAAAGTTCTGGTAGTGGGCTGCGAAGTTAGATGAACTACTCTCAAACTATTCAATACCTTTTTCACAGTTTTCGCATCCCGGAAGGAGCTTTCCGATATTCTTATTCTTCTCCACTTATAAACTCTTTGAATTTGTTTCTTTCAATTAAGTTAATGAGCGGAAAAAAATAATAGAATAAATCTTGGACCTTGTTTTTCCTGTAAAATTACTGCAGTAAAAGTTTTGGAAGAGAAAATGTCAAATCATTTTTCGCTGATGAGGTCAAAACAGTCTGAATTAAGAAACAATTGAATTATTGTGTTTGATACCAAAGTAATTTGGGGAAAATTGAGTTTGAAAGCCATGGTAGATAAGGATAAGGGAATTGTTTGCAGCCTCTTCTAATAGGTGTCCTGGATAGATCTTATGCCATGCACAGTCTGATTTCTGATTCCCAGAGACAGATTGTGGCAATGTCTTAAAATAAATAAAAAATATTGTTATGGAACTTGTAATGTCAGCTACGAAGGAAGTGAAAATAGTGGTGGATTTAGAAGCAAGATACTGAAGACTGGTAAGGAGTGTTTCACATGAAAAGAGGGATTAGTTCTAGGATTATGGCCTGTACTGTGTGAATTCTCAGATGACCTAAGTTAATAAAGTTGAAGTCTTGTTAAGTCATAGATCTCTACACCTTGTTCATCATAAAAGGCAGGAAGTCCTCCGTAGAACAGATGTAACTCTCAGCCATCAAAATTATGTTGGCATCTGGAGCACACAATGCTATGTTACTACATGGTGTTTTATTAGAATTAATTAGGGAAAGCTACCTTATACACAAATAATTTTGATAAAACACAGCAAGATATCATAAAAATGGACACCTTTTGCATCTGTTGAAGTTCGTGATACAAACCAAGTGTGTTTACCACTTCAGATTTCAGTAATCCATTCTTGTGGAAGCATGAAAAACTTTCAAAATGATGCAAATGTAATTTTCTTGCAAACATTGTCAATTTTTAACAAGGCTAAAAAGAAGGCCTTGGAGAATTCATTGACAGAGCCCATGTTCTGTATGAATTTTGCCTAAATTCTGAACAGAAAACAAGTTTACATGCAGAAGATGAGTCTCTCATCAGGGAAGTACTGGCTGATAATTTACAGAAAATTTTTTGGTTTAGGTGGAACAAGGCAAACCAAAATTTCCTCTTTAAGGATGAGTTTAATTACGTTGGCTTTTCAAAAATTTCCAACATTTTAATAGGCATCAAAATACTGAAATAATCAAAAATAGAGTAATGCTTACATTAAAATTCATAGACATTGCACCAACACATGGAGTATAGATGTGTGTCTGTGTGCATGTATGTACATATATACAGACATTTAAATATTATATACCTCAAAAAATCTGTCCATGATATATCAGATTCCAAGCAGTCAAAAAGGTGAGCTGTCAAATCTTTGTGTTAAACTTGTTCTTATCGTTCTTTATACTTTGAGTAAAATTTTAGGGATTGTTCTTTATGCTTAATATAAGTTTCCTCAGCACACAGAACTTTTTAAATTGGAACTGCATTGTTCTTAGACAGTTTGCTTTGCTCTCATTGTGTTTTATTCTAACAATGACGGGCACGTGAAAAATTCAGATTCTATGTACTAATTATTATGTCATAGAATAAACCCTTCAGTTTTATGTTAACGTAACTGAATAAAGAGAGTTAACAGCTGTGTACAGAGCTGGCTGCAGTTTGACATTCTTAGCTGTAATGGGATTTCAAGACATATCAATCAAATCAACCTGTCACTCAGGGCCTTAGACAAAAGAATGTGTGATATCTGACATGACTGGGTATCTTCAATTCCCATAGCTAGAAACTCTTATTATGTTTTAATAGCCTTTTTTTTGGCCTGAATTGATAACTCTGAAGAAGGTAGTCTATTGAAAGGTAGAGTTGTTTTTTTAAGGTCAAACTCAACTACTGTGAAAATTTGCTGGATGCAACGCCAGTCATGGTCAAAGTTTGTCTGCCTTGTGAGTCATTTGCTTGCCTTGAGGACATTACAGTGGTGCCTCTAACACTGTGGACAATAGAGAGTCTGAGTGTTGATCTTGCCCATTGTGACTCTGATTTTCTCCTGTAGTCAATACAGTGTAAATGCTCAGAGCAAATACAAATTAGCTCTGCATCCAAATGTGTGGGGTTCAAGTTCTTCATGAATATGCACACTTTAATGATATAAATCTATCATGGGCATTGCTTGATGATGAGTAGCATTGAAACTCTCTTTTTTTAATGGGCCAGTGTTCTTTTCCTACTGTTTATATTATCTTCTGTGAAAGCTTTGATGATAGACTCTTTATTAGTGATTCCTCAAAGTCCAGTTTTACCTCAGGCATTTCCCATGTTTGTAGAGTTAAAGAATTTACCTATCCATCTCTTTGCTAATGATGACTCCAATTTGGGGAAATGGAACCTCTTATCATGAGTGTTCACTTTACTATTTGTCTTTTCCTTACATGATTTAGCATTACCTTTCTTTAGCCTGTGAATATATTCCAGATGTTTATTGTAGGGGAAAAAAAAGAGCTGTCTAATTTATTTCAGTATTTAGCTTCCTGCTAAAACTTCTATGTCTCAAAAAGAAAAAAAATCAATCTAAAATATTTTATTTTCTTATGAATGTATTCCTCAAGAACCTTTCTCATTTCTTCCCTAACATTACCTAATTTCTAAAAATCCTTTTTAGAGCTCTTTGCCTCTGAAGATCTTGATCTAGCATTTTTTTATATGGTTTTAACGTCACTTTTTCCATTGCATCCTTATCCTTGCATGCTCTACAAATAATTATTTGGTCCCTTTTTAGTCGCTTTGCACTGGTATCTGTTTTTTTCCTCATTTCCAATAGTTTTTGGGGTTTTGTCCCTCCATCTCATATCTTATTATATCCCTGCTGTTGTGATGTTTGAGCATTCCCAAAGGTGAACATTGCAGTCATCAGAGATTGGTAACCAACTTCTGTTATTAGTTCTCCCAAGGAAATTTCAGATGCAGCTCTGAGATGTTGTGCAAGGATTATAGACTGCTTAACTTCACTCAGACTCTTCAGTAGTCACTGTTTTTATCACACTCTACTCCCCTAATTCTGAAATTGAATTTTCAAGGAAAAGATTGAATGCTTAGTAAGGACAGAATAGAAATATGTGTAAATATTTTTATTTCTTTTTACAATCCTTTTTCTTCATGCAATGAATGGGTATTTCAGAGTCTTTTAGCCAAGTGTTTTTGATTTTTATGTTCTCTGAAGCTTAGCACAAGACACTTAGTACCAAATGTTATAAAGAGATAAAAGTGACCTTTAGATTTTTAAATTGAAATTTCAATTTAACATTTGCCACATACATAGACAGAAGAAATAGCCATTTTCTGCTGAAGGGTATCTGACTAGATTTTGCCCAAGCTGTTTCTTGTTCCAGTAAGCTATAATATTTTGGGGGAAAAGCCACTCTGATTTCAGTCTCCATTGCCATCACCATACCTAGCAATTTTAAAAAGTTCTTAATTAATGTTTCCATTCAGTGTGCCTTATTTACCTTCTGAATGTAGGTGTAATAAATTTATTTAAATTTTGACTGCTAGTTATAATAATTATTCAATCAATTTTAATTTTCAATAAATATTATGTCACATTGTGCTTTTAGTAATTGTTTCACCTTCTTCTTTGTCCAAACAATGTAAGTTTATTGAGACTTTTTTTCTCTCTAATCCTATATTTATACCTATCTTTCTTTTCTAAAGGTCTCTCTATCATTTTCATTTGGGAAACTTAATGTTCTCTCACAAACAAAAATGGTGACACAGGATTCTGGATTTTCACACAGGATAGTTAAGACCTTTCTCCAAGTTCTAAGGTGTCTTTATGTCTTGCCTCAGGAGATGTGTATGTACCTGTATTCTTGATACAACAGCACTAGAGCTTTTTGGCTGTATTTGGCACCTCTCAGATTTTTACAGCTAAGGATATTCACTGTTACAATGATAAAAGCTAATGTCCATGTCCTGTTCAGATTCACTACTCCTTTCCCCTTTTTTTGGCCTTAAAGGTATTACTTTGCATTATATGAATAAAACATATGCAGTGGTTTCCTGGCTCTACATTGCCAAATGATTTGGGTAGAACGGAGATTGACTCCTGAGGTCTGAGAGAAAGCTTCAGATGGCAGAGCTGTACTGTCATACATTCAGAGACAAATTTGTTCTGCTTTTAGGCACATCCCCATAAGGGAGAAATTTAGAATCATTTGCACAGAATAAGCATTGAAGGCAAATTATTCCACCTCTCTCCCTTGTGGATATTTTTATTTTATTCTGCAAATACCTTTATTTACATGACAGTAGAAGGAAAGAATCAAGACTGTACTATGGCAAAGATAAATATTCTATTCCCTGTGGAAAAAATACTTTTTGTCTCTCTTAGTGTATATTTGTCTCTCTTAGTGTATGTATTGTTCCCTCTGCAAACCACACTCCACATTCATGTTTCTCACATAACTTTCTCTTGAACTAGAATTTTTTCGATTTTTTTCCTGTTTTGTAGAATTGCAATGTTCTGGCTTCTGGTTTACAGAAATGTATAATAAAGAGGCTGAGCCATTATCCTCTTAGCCACTGATTCTGAATTTGTCCTTTACTCTTTCTTAAATTATGGATTTTTACATTCCACCTGTTTCACAGACAGTGGAGGTATCTCAATGTATTCAGGCTGTAAACAACACAAAGTATTTATAACTCAATTCAGAGTGGCTCAGATCTCTCACAGCATGAAGATAAACCTTTTCTCAGAGGGAGATGCTGTCACCAGTATGATTTCCTTTTGAGATAACAAGGTCAATCTACAGGTATACTCGTGTAGAATCATCATTACTAAGTTATTTTTTACTCATAGTCCATTTGATATGCTTACCTCCAGTCTTTGTACCCAGCCTTTATACTTGTTCTATTATATTTATAAAAATTAATGTCCTGTTTGAACGTATACTTTCAAAGAGAAGATTATATTTTAATTTATGTTTAAAGCCTTATGCCTGCCTTTAATATTGCATAAATAATAAAGGGGTGTAAGATTTGCCTTAAATTATTAGTTCATAGGGTAATATTTTCCTCTTTGCTTGAGATATGCCAAGTTGTAAGGACAGACAAAGAGGAAATTAAAGGCTTTTCTGTCACAACCAGCAAACTTCAATTTATGGAGGCTTTTTAGCTAAACTGCCAACCCCCTGTAACAGAAGGGAAAACCAGCAAAATATCTCTTGAAAACTACTAGGATGGTTGTCTGGTGTATTTAAAATGTCCATTTTCTGTGAACTGCGGCACCTGGATTAAAATAATCAGTCTATATTACCTTTCATTTGCCTTTCATAGTGCATGGACAATGAGAGAGAGAGAATGCCTACTGGACAAAGCAAGTGGTAGATACACTTGTTATTTATCAGCAAAGATGGAAAACTTCTGGCTCTAGCAAATTTGTGAAGTGTTTATACACCAATTAAACTTTTGAAGGAAAAAAAAAATAAATTACAATGTTCAGAAAAAGAGTTGTGATGAAGCCAGATTGAAATATAAAGAGGGTTGCATTCAGCTCTTCTGGGAATGCTGAAGTCAGAAAGCTACCAGGTAAACTGACAGAATATGCCAAGTTGGTCATTGTAATAGTTTAGATGTTTTTTAAGGGAACACATAAGAAGGCAATACAACCTTTGGTATCTGTTGCAGTCATTTTTCTAGATGGAAGTCTTTGAGATTCTTGGCATTCTACACACAAAAAAATCCACAGCAAGCAGTAATTAGAGGGGTTTTATATCCTGCACTTCAGTTTTTTGAACAACATAGCCTTGAAGGGTTTTTGTGCATGTGATAATATCTCTACCTTTATTATCAACACCACATGCAACCACCCCTGCAGAGCTTGTGAATACTTTGGTCACGTTTCTATATGTGGGAGCTCGGGGTTGTAGCTTTCCTTGAAATAGTCTCCTACATGTAAAGAATGGAGAAGTCTCTGAAGAAGTGCATCTCATACTTTCAAAGATCAGGAAAGATCTGATGTTGGCAAAACTAGTACTGTGTGAAGCAGAAAGAAAGAGTTGCTGCAGGCTTACCAGAACAAAAATAGAGCAAACTCTAACCTCAGATCTCTCAGTAGATTTATCTCCAAGCCATGGTTAATTAGGTTCCCATCACTATCATGAAGGTAACAGAGGATGTTTTTTGAAAACAAGGACTGGTGATAACTGAGAGTAAAGATCCTGGTTATAGCAAGCCATAAAAAAGCCAAGGCTGTAAAGACCTACCCAGTCTAAGTATCAGTATACAGGAGAATGCCACTATTAAAAGGATGGCACAAAAGGAATAATTTCTAAAATACTGGTTTTGAAAAATTTTCTGTTGCATACACAAGAAGGGGACAATTTGTGGGCTCTCAGAGAGACAAATGTCTATGGAAGGGTATTTGAATAGATATCTGAAACATGTTGGTGATGTGTTTATGCATTTAGAGAAACCTCCTTTAGTATTATAAGGAAAAGTGCTAGACTTATTTAGAATCCTAGAATAGCCTGACTTGGAAGAGACGTTAAAAATAATCTGGTCCCAACCCCCCTGCCATGCACAGGGGCACCTTTCACTGAACCAGGTTTTTCACAGCCACATCCAACCTGGTCTTGAACACTTCCAGGGCTGGGGCATCCACAACTTCTCTGGGCAACCTGTGCCAGTGCTTCAGAACCCTTATAATAAGGAATTTTAAATTAAACCCACCATCTTTCAGTTTGAAGCCATTCCTTCTTGTCCTGTCAGTACATGCTCTTGTAAAAAGTCTCTGCCCAAAATTAATTGACGTGGGAGCTTGGATATATGATTTGAGATCCTAGAACAGAATGAGTGACTTAGCATTTTGTTGGAAGTCTGTGTGTTTTTCTGAAAACTATCTGAAATTATAAACAAGAAATTATTGACTGAAGCACTCACCACAGAAACAACCTTTCCTCTGCCTATAAGTACTCAATTCACTTCTAAATAGGAAATAGCATGAGTTCATATATTTACATCTAAGACGAGTATGGCAAAACAGAAGTGCAGATCCCCAGAGCAGTGGCACCTCTTTGTGGAAGTTATGAATTGATGATGGCTTGCTCCATAATAGTGACTTAAAATTTCCCTTAGTCATGTGCTGCCTGCACTATCATTATGCAGGATATTCAAAAACCTCCCATCCATCTTACCAAGGGAAGAACATCCATTTCAACAGAGTTTTCATTGTACAATCCATTGCATGTAGCAGTATCCACAAAAACATTTTCCCTGTTGAGAGCATGAGCGTTCACTTCACACTGTTCAATCAACCAATTCCCTGCTGTCAGACCAGCTTACATCTCAGGGAATACCTGCTGAGTAGCTGGAGGGAGTTTGTCATGCAACTCCAGGAAAATGTGAGCTGCTTTTTTTTTTAAGATTCTAAAGCAATGGCTGCATGTCACAGATTGACATTGCAGATCTGTGCTCATAGAGAGGCATTAAGCTGCTGGTTCACTGTGATGAGTTTCTTGGAAACCATTTACAGGACTGTTGATCTTCACACACTGTCATCCTGCTGTTTGCTGTCCCCAGCTATTTGTCTTGCTGTTAGAGTGGACCTTCAAAATGCCAAGTATTTTGTCTGAGCATGCTGAGGAGCACTGAAGCCTTTTTCCTCCAGAGTCCAGCATTTCAAAAGATAGCTTAGGACACAGAAAAAATTGTCAAAGAGATTGCGATGGAGAAAAAGGAATATAGCACCCCAACTCTGCTGTCAGAGATGTCCCATGTATGGAGAGACTACCACTCTGTGCTGACCAGTGCAAATGAATCACTGGGCCTTCACTGAGCTGGTCTCAATACCTCACATTGCATTGAAATTTTAGGGAGCAGTGTTTAGGCACAAGCAGATGGATGTGGATGCAGACTAGCTTGTTAAATCTCCTTCAGAGATTGTTAGCTGTGCAGAATTCCAGTAATATTTGAAAGTCAAGGGCTTCCTTTCTGACCTCGCCAATTTGCAAAAGGATTTTATTTTCTTCTCATTATCAGTGATGCATGTTGCTACCCATCTCCCTTCCAAAGCAGACACAGTAAGTATCATCAGAGTGAACGAGTGGCTCTGGGATGCCTGGCTTCTCACTGCTAGGAGTACTGGTAACCATCTCATGGGATCACTGCTCCCTGTGCAGCCCACATGATGAGTTTTTTAAAGTGGATCTGATGAGCCACAGGACAGAATGCTTCCTTCGGAGCTCTCCTGAGCTCTCTCTGCTCTTGCCCACTGCAGGTTCCCCACTGCCTCAGGCTCTCTACTGGCTGGCTCCCTCAGAAGTGGGAAGGGAAACTCCCGCAGTTTCCCAGCTGCTGGGATCCCAGACCTTGCCAGGGGTGGGTGATGGACTGTCTTTGCTGGCTCTGTTGGAGGCAACTTCCCCGGGGCTACTCAGGAAGCCAGGCAGCCCAGCTGGTGGCCACGCAGCTGATGGGCTTGATGCCCAAACTGTTGGTGTCAAAGACCTGGACAGAGATCTTGAGTTTAAATAACAAATGCGGTGCTTGCTTAGTGCATGAGATCTCTGGGCATGCTACTCTCTGGCTTCAAGGATGTTTTTCTGGGCTTATTCTCTTGCACATCATGAGTACATATTCAAATTACTTCTGCTCTCTGTTAATTTGATAAAATGGTAATTGTTTTGCTGAGGTATCTTATTATGTTTTGTACATTTTATATCTCAAGTGTGGTGCAAATATCTTTTGAAGAGATACTGAAAGCTGTGTATTTTAACTTTGCCTTTCAATGCTAGTTGCAGCTGAAGGAAAGAACAATAGTGCTGGTGGAAAACAGGCATGTTATTGTCTTGCTCCTGGCAAGATCCAACTAGTCTGCTCCAGTTAAAAGGAGAAATTTTCTTCTAGAATCAAAAATTATACAGAGGTTTATTTTACTTGTTTTCCCCTATTCTGAAGCATTTTTGAGTGATATTATTTGTTATTTCTCTGTGTTTATGATGAAACAAAAATGTGATCATAAAATTGTGCAGACTTGTTGATATTAATAACAAATCTTTTAAAAATATATAATTATAAATTATAATTATAAATATTATAAATAATAATACACCTTATTAATAATAAATCTTCTTTTGAAGCATATACACTTTCTATTAACTTCTAATTTCATCCATACCATTACTTTGTCTCTAATGCCATATTCAGGAAAATAAGTAATTAAATTAAGAAGTTAATGTAACTCTGATTTCCTAAATATCAGGACATAGATAATATAGAGACACGCAATGTAAATGTGCACAAATAATCTGATTTTGAGCTGCTACAAGTCATACAGCATATGATAGTCTAAAATAAAAAGCTATCTAGTATACATAGATATCTACATGGACTAAATAGAGATCAAAGTCATGGGGATTTTGTCTGCTATATGATAGATTCTTCAATGTTTCTCCCCTGATGTTTTAATCCACAATATTTTGAGCAATTTAATTTTAGGGAAGCAAACTATCAACACACAGCTACCAAATATTCTTGGGCTATGACCATAGGCACAATAAATTGTGGATAAAGCTGTTTTGTTTCCAATGATAAGGATTTAATGGCTTTTTTTCCCCTATTGTAGTTGTACACAAAATTTCAAAATAGGGAATGTCAGGTTCTGAGTAGAAAACATGCTGTTGCATGCTGGAAGATCACAGTTTTAAGATGTTCTGGATGCAAATGAAAATTGAAAGCCTGATGGCAAGTCTCATTGATATTTTTTAGCCATCTCTGTTCCAAGTTAGGCAGCAGGAATATGCAGGAATATGGAGGGTCACAAACCCTAAAAAGCAGATTTGTGCAGCGCTGATGCAGAAGTGTTTGAATACTTCAGTAATAGCAGACTTGTTTTTTAAACTGTCAGTTAAACCGTTGCCTTGTACCTTCCTTTTCCTGCTTTTACAGTTCATTTAATAGGAGGGGAAGCTGCTCAATGACTGCCTATACTTATGACCATTCCTTCTTAAATGAATAACATACCACAATATGACCTATTTTTCACTTATTTCTATTTGCAGGATTAGTGAAGTATCCTGAGTGAAACTGGAACTTCTTTTCTCAAAATAGGAAACTGTATCAGGGATTTGGCATCACACCTGCAGAATTCCTAAATCACAGGCTCTGAGACTTATGCCCTATTATTTGTGAGATCTAATATTTCTTCAGCTTCAATTAAAAAAAAAATTAAAAGATAAAGCAAAAATATAACTAATTTAAAATTATTGATACTTCTTCAGATGACCTAATTTTCTACTTTCAACATTTGCCAGGTAGCTTTTCTGCCCTGAGTAAGGGAAATGCATATAAACACCTGACCTTAAGCATAGTTAACTTTACGTTTGATCTGAACACTAAAAAAATGCCTTACCCACCAAGTCATTCTTTTCCCACACTAACTCTTCACTATTATCTTGTAAATTACTTTTGAATTGCTGACATTTTTATTTACTTTTGTTAGAACATGTAGATTTTTTGTATTTTCCAGATTGTTAAAAGATTTTTTGGAAGTTGTGGAGGAGATTGTTTATTGCAGATAAATCAGTTATTAAAACACTCACTTTTGTCTTGGAATTCTTTACTGGATGTTCCAGTTTAAGTATATTTACCTTTGTCAAAGTACACAATACAATCAATTATGTTCATACCAATCTCTATCTGGGATAATTTCATTTCAGCATATTCATTTGCTTGGACACATCTAAGTTTAGTATGTGGCCTGTAATGTCTAGTCCCTAAACTGTGTGTGTCACAGAGAAACACCAACATTGAACTGTCAAACACTATTATTCCATAATACAGAATCTGACAATTTTGCATGATTATCAAATACTTTAATTACATAATAAACCTATCCATGAGGTAGTCAGTTCATTCACCCTCAGAATAAATTAACTGTACTGAAAGGCTGTAAATGGTAACTGTTCAGGTCACAGGTGATTCAAACTAAATGGTTTATTAAATATTTTAAACTAAATTGCTCAAACTGTTTTTCAGTATTTTCTTGCCCCTGTTTTGTTGGTTGGGCCATTTTTATACATATGTTCAACACTGACAAAGCATCACTATTCAGTATTTTGTATTCAGGTTTGGGTGTTGCATTGGAATGAATCAATAAGAGTGTAAGAAAATGAGCAGTGAGCTACAATACAGCACCCGTAAGGATATTATGGAAGCTTTTTTGATGTGTAGTCTACACAAGTTATGGAGTGTCTATAACTGGTGGTCCAAACAACTTCATGATCAGGGCTTAGACTGAGTAATTTTTTTGTTCCTCTTCAGCTCAATGATCCTGTATAAGTTGTTAGAAAATTAAAACGACATTGGTTTCTTAGTGATAAAAACTATTCAACAAAGCAGGCATATTTTTTGAGTTCTAGGAATAGTATTATTGAAAGATTTCTCTGAGATATATTGGATTCTTTGGAAATGTTCCTCAACAAGGTCTTATGTGTAAATTTCCCCTAATCCAGTTAGAACAGTTCTGCATCCTTTATTATTCGTCATCCAATTAGTGAATATTTGTCTAGAGAGGTATTACCAGTGATGGTGATTTGTTTCCTGGAGGAAAATGGCACGACACTGTCTAATTAGCATTTGGAAGAGTGTTTTTTTGAGGCAGAAATGGGGAAAATTCAGAGGCATGAAGCCATCTGAGCAGCTCCTGCGAAGGGCTTACCTTCCTGCTTCTAGCATAAGGAGCATAATACAAAGTGTTGTGACAAACAGGATATAAGATATGGCACTTCACGTGCTCAGTCAGTAGATTGGGTGTTAAGATGCAAAGAATGAAGGAAAAGAAAGCTAGCATTGATACGCCCACACACACTCCCCCTTGAGTTGTCTTATTCTCCTCATCCACAGCTGAGGACCTGAGACTGCAGATAAGCTACAACAAAAGAGAGTAAATGCTTTTGGCTCACTGCCTGGACACCCCAGGGTTTGGGAAATAGAACATGATCTGGGCCTTGCAGGTATGCAAAAGAATAATGACTAAGGTTCCTAAGCAAAGAATATAACATGGATGTGCATCCTTTAGGGCCCAGTTTCAGTGCATATCTTGCAGAATTATTAGAGATAAGTGAATAACAAAAATCTATGCAACGTTTCTTTATGGATGTATTCAGATCAGTTTTTGATTGTTGTATAAATACATATGTAAACATGCTCTATTCCTCAGGGCTGTATCCAGTCCTTTTTCCACAGATCGTCTGGATTGAAATATCCTCAGAGACAATCTTGAGAGCTAATCCCAGCATAGTTGAGCAGTTATTTATTCCTGACAAGCAATAAAAAAATTGTATTGTTAACAGAATTCTGTATGCAGCCTAGAGAAACTAAAAGGGAAAAGGGAAAGTACAAAACACTGTAAAATTTTAAAACATTCAGGGAAAGTTAGCTATCCACAGGGAAGTAGATTTTTGTGGGCAAGACTTGCTTTACTAGGATTTTTAAAATTAGACAGATAGCTTAGCTCAGTGCAGTGAACCTAAAACAGAAATATATGACAGTTCATCTTCTCAGGTACATTAGCCCTTTAGAAGCCTACCATAACAATTCTGGTCCCTCTGGATTAATGAAAAAAATATTTGGAACAAGAGACATGTCTTTTTATTTGCACTGTTCTTTTGCAAACTGAAGTTGTTAAAACTTCAGGGAAAAAATGGGTTAGGGTTATTTTAGTGGTCCCAATTAATTCACTGTTTCATTGACACAGAAATAGCTTCAGCTGTTCTTGGATGTTTGTTTTCCTACTCCTATAGGGCCCAAAAGACTATGCTTGAAATGAGTAAAACTTTATATTGAATGTACATGGCAAAGTGTTGGTAGCAGAGAAGCTAAAGGAGTGGCTTCTGTGAGAAGCCACCAGAAGTTTCCCTCATGTTTGACAGAGGCACCGCCAGTGGGCTCCCAGAAAGACCCTACAGTGGCCAAGGCTGAGCACAGCAGTGATGGGGGCAGCGCCTCTGGGATAATGTACTTGAGATGGGAAAAGAAAGCCTGTGCAACAGCAGGGGTGAGAATAAGAGAGAAAAAGCCCAGCACACGCCAAGGTCAGTGAAGAAGGATGGGACGAGGTGCTCCAGGTGCTGGGGCAGAAATCCCCTACAGACCATGGTGCAGACCATGGTGAGGGATCTGTGCCTCTGAGCACCAGAAGGAGGAGCATCAGGGACAGTCTGGGAAGAACTGACCAAACCTCCCATTCCTCATCCCCCTACACCTCTGGGCAGGAGGAGGTAGAGAATGTGGGAGAGAAATTTAGCCTGTGAAGAGGGAAGGAATGGGAGTGAGGTGTTCTAAGATTTGGGGTTTTTTCTCATTACACTACTCTGATTTTGATTGGTAATGGATTCAATTTTTCTCTCCAATTCGATTCTGTTTTGTCTGTGATGGTGATTGCTGAGTGATCTTTTCTTGCCTTTATTATATTTTCTTTCTCCAAACCAGCTGAAGGGAATGACAGAATGTCATTGGTGGGCACCTGGTATTCAGACAAGGTCAACCCATCAGAGCCTAAATTTGTTTCTTAGATTGAATAAAAATTTCATACATCTTGAATTTTCCTGTAAATTTTAAAGTATTGTTTCATGAATATCATAATAATAATCACAACTCCATTAAATCTGTTTTAATCAGATTTAATGATTAAAACAGATGCTCATGCCCTTTGTATCTGAATGAAACAAATCTTGTCATGGAGTCACTTGTACCTATCTTGGGCACTTTTTAGATAACCATAAAAAGTGTCTATACTGTGGAGATAATTTTTAAAAAAGGAAAAATTTTAAAAAAAGCCAACAATTTTGCTCACTGGAGTGTTCTGTTACTGGTTACTTACAAGAACTGGGGTGCTTTTATATGGTTGTTCCTGTCTTTTACTACTGCAAATACAGGAGAAAAATAATGTTATATTATTCGTTTTAAGTGGGGATTACCATGTCATTTTACTATTTTTTAAATAAAACAAAAATGTAGCTGCTAGCTACAAGTATCTTTTTTTTGTTGTTGTTGTTTTTTTCTTCAGCTGCCTCCAGGTTCTCTATTTCTTTGAAAATTAAAATGTTGGTGATACAGGCCTTCTTAGAAAAAAGAGGCAATGTGAAAGTTCATATTTTGGACAATAAACATTATGGAAAATTTTTGTCAAGAAGAGCTGTTGATCTTAACCTTAATGGTTATTTTTAATAGAGTTGATGAAATCCAACCAAAATTATAATTTATTTAACTTGAATTATATTATCGTAAATCATAATTTTGTTTTTGGTTTTTTTTTGATGGAATTGTGTTTCTAAATCTTTTACTTGAAGGGCTAAGGGGAAAAAAGGTTTTCTGAGAAGGAAAACTATGTGTCCTCTAATGTCCTAAAATGCCCTTCAGTTCAGTGAATTTCCAGAGTTTTAAAGTGGAACAGCAAAATCTGAGTTTAATCAGAGAATTTCCAACATTTCTCTTACATCCTTTGAATGTTCCCAGATAAAACAGAAGCATGAAAACAATATATGTGATTATCTTCACTTTTTTGCCTTTCATCACTGCATATGTAACTGGTGGATGCAGCTGGTTTCTAAACTCCTGAAGGAAAGTCAAGAACTTCAATTTTTGTACAAAAAATTAATATTGTTCTATTTTAATATTGGCAAGGGAAATGTCATGTATTTATCCATGTTTACAAAAATAAGCAGTTAAAAGACTACTTAACAGTAGAATTGATCTTATTTTCTTCATATTTTATATTCTATTATAACTGCTAACAGCTGATCCATACCTCTGTGGTGTGTTATTTTTTATTCTTTTTCAGCATCCATGAGGAATATAGTCAGAATTTTTTTGCATAAAATCCTGAGTATGGATAGAGTAGGCAAACCTGTAAAATGTTAATTGAGGTTCCCTTGCTACCACCTTCAACCTGTTGTGGTATCTTTAATAGGGACTGTCTAGACCCATCTTTGGAGTCTCATTAATCCAGCTGTGCTCTGACACTGCTCACTCCTTGGCCTGTCTCCAGCTGTTCCTCCTCAGCTGTTCAGCTGTCAAACCGTGGGTGGGTAGAGCTGCCTGACAAACCCGTGCTTGGGTTGGTAGCCAGTGCAAACAGGATACAAATAGACACAAGTCTTTGGACCTTGAAACAAGTGAATATTTTCTGCCAAGACAGTCAGGTTCCCAGTTTTGCTGCCCTGTCCTCTGTCCATTTCCATTGGCTTTGCAGAAGTAACTAGGTCTGGATTAAGGCTCACAATTTTAGACAGCAATAAATCTTCTAACTGCATTTTTGAGGTATTTATACAGAAACACAGGAGCTCCCGGTATGTGACAGCTTTTTGTCTCTATGTACATATTTTTGTATGGCCTAGGCATGAATTAGAGCAGAGATACTTTTACAGTAGACTGTTGTCAGATGGAAAATTTTATTTGAATGTGATACTGCATCTTATCCTTTAGTTTTTATATTTCTGCATGTCTGCTGCAGCCCATTGAAAAGAAGGAAGCATGTAGCATCTGGTAGGCCAAGGATCACTGAAACTAAACAATAAATACCTCTTTCTGGTTACTAAATGTTACTAAATTGTCTGACCTCAAAAAGTTTGCCAAATGAATTAATTGAGTAACATTTTTCTGAAGGCTGTAATCTTTGAGAGTGAATGTAGTACCTCAAAAAAATATTGATAAAAAGTTCTTGCCTACATTTATTTTATTCTGGTAGAACTGAAACCCTTTAATCTAACTTAAGAAAAGGAAAAAAAAAAAAAAAAAAAGGAAGCAGAGTTTATTACATTCTTTTTGCCAAAAGAAAGAAGAAAGCCAAACCTCTTTCCTCTGTGGCAGTGAAGAGAGAGACAGGAACAGAAGGCATCACTAGTCTTTTCACACTCTCCTGTAGAATTATACTGAAGGGAAAAATATCACTGAACAGCAGGGAAAGTATAGAATTCATGAGCAAAGGAATATTAGTTATAATCTTTTCTTTTTAGTGAAATTCTCAAAGCAGAAATCGTGAGTGCTGCATTATGACTGTAGAGACTTAAAGAAGAAAATATCTGAAGTGCATTAACTCTTTCCAGTCTCTACCATTTTCATTCCTATGCAAGCATCAGTTCTTCAATAGAGTACTAATCCTTTTCTGACACTGCAGCAACTCATGGGATTACAATGGAAAGTAAAAACGGGTTGAAAGTGGCCCTGCAGTTGGTCAGGTGTGTTTTCCTTATACCTGCAGATATTCCAGTAATATGGTTCTGCAAAACAGCTCCTTAGGTAGAGTCAGTGTGGCTTGTCATTTGCTGCTGAATCACCTCACAAATAGTAATAATGGCCCTGATCTTACAGGCATTACTGTGATCCCAAACTAAACTAGTTCCCTGAAAATATTTTCTTCAAGCTTCCCCTAGCCCATAGGCTTCCTCTTACTTTGCTGGTTAATGAAAATTCTGACACCATCTTTCTTTATTTTGTTCACCAAGTGAACACAAAGAGTGTCTTGTTCCTCCTTCCACTGATGACAGTGCATTCACTTCCTGAGCAGTTTTGGTTCAGCTCTAGAAAAGTGAGTATGAATTGCACAAAAGCCTGTTGATCTGGCTTTGATTTTACAAACTTTTCATTATTTTACAAAGCTAAATGTTTACATTGTTCTCAAAGTGAACACTGCTAGATTTTTTTTTAACACTACTCTATGTGGTGTGCTGGAACAGTACCGTACAACTACAAATTTTCCCACTATAAATCATGCAAGTCCATGCTTTTTGTTAATGATTACCATAATTTCTCCTTTTTGAAGGAGAAACTATGCTGTCCTTTAAGTTTTTTTCTTTTTTCCAATAACTAGCTATCTTTAACTTCTTGCTAAAAAGAGATGGTTTTGTTTAACAAAGGAAGTTTTCTTCCTCTGTGGCAGTATACTGGATAATCTGGGTTTTCCTACATTTAGCTCTTGTCTCAAATGCCTTAACACTTAATGATACTTCCTAAAATTTGGTTATATCTGTATATATCTATATCATTTTTAAAATATCCATACATATATACATAGCTAGTATACACCAGAGCTTTTTTTATGCGATGATGGATATTAGATTTCCACTTCTCTTCAATGCCTAAACTTTTGAAGGTAAATGTTAGCCAAGCAAAGAAAGAGAGAAAAACCCTTCCAAAAACTCATGCATCTGTCCTCATGATAAAGATCATGAAGTGACCTGAATTTCCCAGCCTACATGGCCTGAACTCTAAAATTGTACAGAATCTGAGAAGTCCATAGGACAGATATTTCTGCAAGAAAAGAAAAACTGTTCTGTAAGGTTTGGTTTTTATAGGAGAGAAAAAATAGGGCATGCTGATCTGGCTGTTCTGCACACTCATTTGACAGGAAATGGATACAAATAATAAGAACCACATTATGGGAAGGAGTTCAGGTGATAATATCTGGGACTCCAGTGAGACATAAACAGCCACAACAAAAATGTGTGCAAACGGGAAATAACAAAGCCTGTTGCCATTGTTGGAGAGTACCTTGATTCTGTACTGCCTGTGTTTGATGCTGCCTAAGAAGGGCACAGAGCATGCCAACCTACTCAGGTTTATTCCCAACTCAGTATTGCTGATTTCAGAGATTTCATGGTGTCTGTCACTGTGCCAACCATGGGTAAATACCATTTTTATTTATTTTTTTTCTAATGTGTGAGTCAATATTCAGTGTCTTTCAGCTAGTATGTATCTAAATTGATGTGAAAATGTGTGAAAACACTTAGGGACAGGAAAGGTCATTTAATATTTTCCATGTTTATAATTAAAATGCAGTAGTTAATCATTCTTGGTAACACTGTATTTTAAACAAGTGTTATGTGACATGATCTTGAAGTATTATAGCAATCTCTCCTTAACTTTACTAATATGTCAGCTGTATGTACCATAACTATTTATTGTGGCTGGACCTAATCTACAGAAGCTTAATCTCTTCTTACCAAGGGAAAAAGAAATATTTAAAAAATCAGTTTAATTTTGTGATTATAGAGGTGTAAGCACTTGATGTATATGGTCTTTTTGTACTGCTTTTTTATATTGTTTTATTTATGTAAGAATAATTGTGGTATGGAAATTACTATAAATTATGCATTGCTTTTCTGCATATAGAGAAGAGAAAACTGAATCTGCCAAGTGAGGTGTTTGAAGCAGCATATTTACTAAGTTGTTCTGGCTGCTGAAATTTCATCTTATTTTATCTCCCTTGCCACTCAACTAGGGAAACAGACAAACAAAATCTGATGTATTAAAGAGGAATCCAAAAACAGAAAGAAAGTGTCAAGGGTTATCAATAAGAATGTTGGACTAGTGTGTTGTCAGCTGAGAAGAATAAGACAAAGAAGGTTATATCACCACTTCTAGTGCCATTATTAAAGGTATGTGTGACAAATTCATCTGAACCTTATGAGATTAATATGACCAGCATATCATATTAGGAAATACTGTAATTTATTACTCATTTAATAAAAGTTGTCTTGATCCAGTATAATGGAAAATAGTAAAAAATGCAGAACATATAAGCAATCTATCACTCCAAAGTATCACATTTTGTTACTGATAAGATTATTCTGAAATATGGCTGACATAAACTAAAAAGCTACGAAGTAGGTAACTCTCAGCAGAAAGCCACTGCCATAGTTAAATTTAACATTCTTTTGGGAGAGAAAAGTTTCTAGGGTGTTAGTCATGCTAGTATAAATCATAAGGGAAACGCTTCCTTAATTAGGCACATATCCTAAAACAGGAATACACAGAGATTTTATGTAATTGAGCTATTGAGTAGCTCGCCTTTCAATCTGAAACATATACCCATTTTAGCTTGGGTCAGCAATTGTCTGTCAAACCTTTCAACACTTCTCTGCAGGAATGGTCTGTATCTTTCTAATTCTGGGAAGATTCAATTTGGTTATTGGCAGAAGTTTCCAGTATTACTTGAAATTCATCCAATTAAATGAATTCCACATTTCTGGGTGTGAATGCAGACAGGCAAGAGCAGTGCCAACATTAATTTACCATTATATATGAGCATAATGTCATGGAAGGCCAATTTACTCAGTCTGTCTCCCAGACAGCACACAATTGGTACCGTATTTCTGGCAGGATCTTTTCCTAGTCTAGTTTGAGATAATTTTCTACTTTATGCGAGTACGTGATAGGAAGGGGAAGGGATGGCAGGCGCATATCTAAACGTTTCCTTAATTTGCTTTATTTTGAATCAGCAACCACAAAGCAGGTTAATTGATGTTTTATTTACATATAACTCCTCTGTTACTACTGAAGCAACTGAATGTAAATCCCAGATTTGAAAAGAAACTTGGCAAAACTGTGCCCTACAAATAGTTCAGAAGAAAATTAGTGTGAACTAAACATTCTTGGTTGCCATAATTGTTCCTATGCTCTTGAGCTCTTATCAACATTCTCTCAGAGAACAAAATAGAAGATTTAAGAGTTCTAAAGACCAAGTCAAAACTACTTAATATTTTCAGCATGTAGCAGAATTACACGGATTTATTTTTTCCCTTTCTTAATTTTTATTCTTCTTTTAGTCAGGTCCTCTAGGTTGCTTGGAACACTCCAAATTGCACTGTTTGGAATGTTTCTTCTAAATTAATTAGGTTTTTATATTTAGCCCATTTTTTACTGCCTGTCTTATCTTAGTCAGACTGTATATACCCCTTTTAAAATTAATTTGCTGTGTAGCAGAATATGAAGTTACATAATCCTAGAAATACAAATACCACAATAATTGCAAGATTTTCATCATAAGTAGCCCTTAAAGGGCTATCAGTAAAATCTTTAAATTATTATGACAAGTCTCCTACTCCCAGTAAATACTGCAATGAGAAATTATGTCTTCAGCTAGTTATTTTTATTTAAGTGGATAAGAGAGGGAGTTGTACCACATTAAATACATGAATTAATAAGCAAATGCCATGTCAAATGCCTATTGAAATGATCTTTTATGAAATAAAGGCTTGTTATTTTTAAATGGAAACAAGTTGGAAATATTTTGTTGATAAAATTAGATTTTAAAGATAATTAAGTTGTTGTTAAGTAATAGTTTAATAATATGGTTTTAGCACTGTATGTGTATGTTGCCATCTGGACTATTTTCAAATTGAGATTAGAAACATCCTGATGAAGTTTCCAGGCATCAGTAGAGATGCCTCAGATCATCAGGCATTAGATACAGGACAGCTTTTTAGTGCTTTGTCGGTGTTCAGAGTGCCAAGATAAAACAAATGAACATTGTTTTATATTGTGTTAAGAAAGCTACCTAAGATGCCAAAAACATCAAATCTGATAAAAGTATACTAGATAAGCATAAAGCCTCATGTGTTCCCACTAAAAAGGGCAGGAAATGTTGCCACGATAAAGCAGTTGTTGTAAGTGCAGGCTGATATTGAAGATACTGCATGTCAGTCCTGTCACTGTGGGCCTTATGCTGAGCTTTCTGTTCCTCTCCTGCTCTACCCAGGGTCATGCCTTCCCTGCCTTGCTGCTTACATCTCCTCCCACTCCCTGCTCTCCTCCTGTACTCATTTTGGTAGAGTTGGAGTGGTGTTACTAGCATGGCTTCTCAGCTCAGGAGCAAGGACATGCTGAGCACCAGTTACTCTCTGTCTGCACCTTGCTGTGCTCCCCTTGCTTTGCAAAGTGCAGAATAAGCTGCTGGCATATTAAATAGTACAGTATATAGTAGGCATGGGTTTCAGCTCCTACTAAAAGCACTTGAACTACCATGTCTGCAAATCAGGATCTGGACTGCTCCAACTACTGTCAATAGCAATCTACAGTCCCTGGAGGTTGGAATGCTTGTGGCTAGGATTTCCCTGAAGGACATCCTTACTTGCTGCTGAGAAAAAAATGACCAATAGGGAATTCTGGACTCCATTGATTACTCTGTCTATATCACCATTGCCTGTATCGACCACAGCTTCCCTTCACAAGTACAGGAAATGAGATATGCTTAAATATGTAAATCTCTCTCTAATAGTCTTTGATCCCAGAACAGTGGTTAAGGAATAAGAAGGAAGGAGGTGGAGTGTAAGGGTTTTGATATCAAAAGACTGAGAAACACAGCGGGGATGCCAGAACATTCATGAGCTATTGCTTCTGCCATGCAATAAGTTTCCTAAGAGGGATCCCATCAAAGCAGCTGCATTAGATTGGGTGAGTATTTGGGAGATTCACAGATACTCCCAGACACCTCCCCTGTCATGCATTATATCCTAATGATTCTTTCAAATAGTCTTAAGAATAGTAAAGCATGTAATAATATCTGTTGGGAGGAAAGGGTCAAAGCCGGAAGAGTTGGCAAGGAGGGAATAGTTCAGCTCAAAGTGACCTTGTAGATGGGAATGCTAAGATTATCAGTGTGGGTAACTCTATTTATTATGCCTACTGTTGTTCATCCTCTTTTGAGAAGCAGAATTCCTGTGTAGAGATAGCACGCTCTCACAGACATGCTTGAGCCTCCTGCTGGGAGAGAGAAAGATCATAAAGGCACAGACTGTGCCTCTCTGCCACCCAGAATTGTAAGCAAGCTAACTAAATACATCTACTGTTTGCATTTCAGCTGTGGTTTGGTGTTTGACCTGGTTACTCATATGTGTCAATCCACACAATATCACAACTTGTTCTCTATGTGAGAGATGGAGCATGGTGGATTCAGAGAATGCATCTTGCAAACAGTTGAACAATTCCATGAGTGAACCACGTGGCTGAGGGGTATGACACAGGGAATTTAGTTAAACCAGTGCTTCATAGGTTTGCTTGGTTGTCATTTAAGTTGGAAAAGATCTCTGGAAGTCCCATCTTAATCAAAGCAAAATCAGCTTCAAAGACAAAATTGATCTGTAAACTGTCAACAGCAAACTCAGGCTTGCAGGGTAATATTTCCTGTATTTAGCCCAAACTAACTAAAGTTGTGCTGCTTTCAGACAGTTAAAAGTGAAGTCAGGAATAGTATAGTACTAACTGTGTCTTCAGCAACTCCTTGCTGAGTTCCTTTGAGAAATTCTGCAAGGAAGCAAAACTCTGGCTGTTAGATGAATTCCCAATTTGCTTTGCACTTGCATCCTGGGGCTATAAGTTTCTGTTATGAAACAAGTGTAATACTCTTGTGCTTTTAAATTTTTTTTTTACAGGATCTGATTTATATAACTTGTATTTTTTCCAGAGGAAAAATATAAGCGTTCAAGACAATGATGATGAAAATGTGAGGTATATGTGGGTGTATATTCATACCACATATATGTGGAATAAATATAAGAGATTGATTATTTATCATAGTAGGTACTACAATGTTTTTGCAATTTTTTCACACAATTGGTGTATAAATGTATTCTAAAGGAAAATAGTGTTTCAAAGTTCTAGATGAGAAAATTGGTTAAACTTTATCCTCCCTTTATTTATGTCATTGTATATTTTGGTGTTGTAATACAGATAATTTTATGTACTGTTTCCAGCCTTTCCTCCAGCTTTTAAATTCATTTACTATTCCATAACATTTAAAGTAATAAACGGAAATAATCTCATAAAAATATATATAAGTCTAAGACTTTCAAAAATCTCAACAGAGTCAAATCCAATTGTTATCAAGAGTACTGATACAGTCTGGATTAATTTTGTAATAAATATAGAGAAGCAATAGAAATTTTACCTAGATTATTCTAAGACAACCCACATTAAAAAGCTTTAATATTTTGGAAGAAATTTAGGCTCCTTAATTTCTGCAACCAGAGAATCAAAATCTTTCTTTTCAACCAACCAAAACTATTCATGTTTGCTGCACAATTAGTCTAATTCACTGAAATTTGGCAATTATTGCAAGCATTATTTGACATCCCAAAATATCAATTGTGTTGCTTCATTCCTACAGTTTCATATCGCTTTGCTATAAAATCTTAGTTTTTTTATTGTTCTCAGTTTTGAGCAGTTTCAGCAGATACTTTCGAGTGTCTTCCTAAGAAGTAAACCCTGACTGCTTTATATATCACCACTTACGTGTCACCTCTCAATCAAAACTCCATTGAGTCTTTTTTTACTACAGATAATGCTTTTATATTCTCTGCAATCTAGTATATGCCGTTTTGCCAGGCTGGAAAATTGTTTAAAGTTGCATGTCTTTTTCAGTCATTAATTTTTTGACCTTTTTAATTTGTTAAAAAATATGCTCAGTCTATTGTTGCTCAGTAGGAATAGAATAATTTAATTACAGGCCCTTGACGTAAAGTAGTTAAGAGGAAACTAGTATTACAGTCCATAAATGTCTAGAGCTGTCATTTTCATGTTTTAAGAACTCTCTTTGCAATGGGCAATTCTAGCCCATTATATGTTGCCTCATTAATAAGACATGCAGCTTGCTATTGTGATATGAATACCACGTTGCATCTGGAATCTGTGATTTTGAATCGCTTTGTTAATCTATTCTCCCATAAAAAGTAGTAGTGGGAATTTCTAAAATATGCATAAATTCCATCCTGTCCACAGTAAACAAAAGCAAAATATAAAAAAACCTCCAAAACAAACAAACAAAAAAACACATGACCAAAACAAAAAACCCTTCATCCCTACCTCCAATCCACAAGGAAAAACCCCAAACCGATAGAACAAAAAAAAATTCAGCATAACAACGAGCTCCAAAGTTCAATTAATTCTGGCTTGAAACAGATTCTGATGCAGACAAGTGCAGCTCAATTAAGTGATCATGTACAAGTTTCAGTTCTCTAAGATTTTGTTCCTTGGTAGATTCATAATGAGTTTATTCGACTGCCATGTGTACATGTCTTAGGATCCTGGAAAACTTACTTCATTACTGATGGACAGAAAAAGTTTTTAGTTCTCAAGAGTGAGGAAAGTTTGCAAAGTAGAGTCTATAATACTTTGCTGGTCATGAAGGTGTTGCTAAGAAACAATGGTGATTTTACTTTCATGAATGTATTTTTCATGAAGTCTGAGCAAGAAGACTGATAACTTTGGATTTATCTAATATTTTTGAAACTGAATTTAAAATGTTGTTTCTTCCTGGTGGTGTTCTACTCATTTCAGAACCATAATGGATTAAAAAATAAATATAATTTCACTGAATTGGTATTCCTACATCCCACAGGGGGCAAGTGGATAAAATTAAAACCTCAACAATTGATGGGGACAAAGAAAAACCAACAGAAGGTATATTTAAAGGATGCATATATCTTTTATTACATGGTATTCTAATTTTTATTACTATCAGTCTCAACTAGAAACTAGTTGATAATTCCTTTCACTTGTTCTTCTTCTGTGAAAGACCTCTGAGATAGCTAATTTTTCCTTTTTTTTTCTTGCTTCTTAAAGTCTAATTTCCCTTGATGATAATCACTTTGGCAAGTTACAGAAAAAATAATTAAAGACGTTCATAGGTAACTCATCTCTCTGCCAAAAAACTAAACAGCTAAACTGTTTAGGAATGCAAACAAACCTGGCCTTTATGAATAATAGAAAACTGGTCTTATATTATTTATGCTGGTAGTCATAGTGGTTGTAGGATTGATTTCCACACAATCAAAGTGCAATGATTCGAATTCTAGCTATTGTTCTATTGAATACTGATAAAAGCATAAATATAACCATCAGCATACAAGATCACACCATCTTCCTGAGACTGCTCTGAAAGTCAAGAATTTGCTGGACTGAAAATGAAAAATTAACCCAGGCAGTCATAAGGTATGCTGATGTTAAGAAAAACCTTATTTGTTGACCCTATTTTTTAAAAAGTAAATGAGCATCGTTTTCTTTCTTGTGAAAAGGGCTGAATATTGTGACCCTCCAAAGAACACCAAGGTCTGTACAGATTTATTCATTCCTCCAGATGGATGTACAAAGATAACAGATTTCTTGATCTCAAAGCTTAATCATTGGCCCAGCCTCTCTTTTGAGCATTACTGTGTTTCAGAGATGATACTTAGCAAAAATTATTATGAGTGATATTTTTTAATATCATTAGGGAATGCAATATAGTCTAAATCAAATTAAAAACTTAGTCATTCTCAAGACTGGATGAGAACAAGTATGTTAAAGAAAGAATGCTTCTTTACATGTTAAAGTACACACAGTTACTTTTGAATGCCTTAAATATTTGTATAATATATGTTATGAAAAAAAAAGATAAATGTACTTCTTAAAATCTTGACACATACAAATGTAATTGTACTTACCATATTAGCTGAAGTTGGAGTCTGCATAACTTACTTTTCTCAAAACTCTCAAAATATTTGCTCAAAAATTCAATGGAATTTGGCTGACCTAATTTTTTTTTCCTATATGCTGCAAGAATTTCTATTTCTACACGACAAACCAACACACCTACAATTAGTTGGTTTCCAAAAACAGTCCCAAACATATCAGCGAACACTTGTTGTTCTCTCTCAAAATTGATTTACTTGTCCTTACTAAATGTTCATTTGATTTTTGTTTTGTCTTCAGCAAGTTTATTTTCCTAGGACTAATTTCTGCCTGAACTCACTGATGTTGTCTATATGTGTAATTATATATATATGTGGTGTATGTATACATGCACACACACCTATAGGCTGCGGCCACTGGGGTGGAATAGGTGTACTGTGAGCTGGCTAAGCAAATCAAGTGAAATGTTTTCTAGCCTCAAAATCTGAAGGAAGATGACATAACATAGCAAAAAAAGAAAGAAGGGGAGTGGGAAAAGGTAAGCTATTTTCTTAGTAACTATTATACCTACTACTGTCAGGTTTTCTGCTTTTGCAGAAACTGCTCCCGAGATGTTAAAAGTCCTTTTCTTTGCCCGAGATGAAAGAAGAAGTGTAGAATCTTTGGCTCTTATTTTCTCATTTTTGCTTATTTTGTCTTATCTATAACATTCTTTCTCAGGCCTGCCGAGGTCCTCCGAGCAGGACAGTTCGGAGCACTCTTTCGCCCCATGGGCGGTGTTTATCTTTTATACTAAAAACTACATGTACATTATTTACAATTATTTTACAATCTCTACCACCTATGTTAGACAGTCAGTACCTACTCTAAACTAATCACCAGTGCCACCATCACAGCAGAAGCATGGAGTCAATGAAGAAGAAGGAAGAAATCGAAAAACCATGCAGTTCCTTCATCTTGGCTTCATTCACCCCCATGTACTAAAACTCAAAATCTACTTTTTCACCCTATGACAAACTTATTATTATTCTGTTTAAACTCGTGAAACTTGCAATTCTTCTCTTAAAGCTGGCAATTGTTCCCAAGGGCTAAAATCCAAACCACAGGTGTTCTGGGCTTGGTGCCAAGGTCTCCAAGCCCCCTGCTCAGGTCTCTGAGCTTCCAGGACAGTCAAAGACAAGGCCTGAATTCCCACATACTACAAGGTTTTTATACCTACTACAACCTACTAACCTAGCTTTTAATCTGCTTGAAGGTAGGGACTTGAGGACAGCTCAATAGACACAGGAAGATGTTAATTGTACTTTATGTCTTTCTAATGTTTTCATATATATTTTGTAGGGCCTTCCGTGCAACCAGTTTTGAAGTATGAGTTGCAAGTCTTAATAGTAATAAAAAAAAAAAACAAAACAAAGGAGAGAACCTCTGCCAGAGCACCATACTTTATAGAAGATTANAGATGTTAATTGTACTTTATGTCTTTCTAATGTTTTCATATATATTTTGTAGGGCCTTCCGTGCAACCAGTTTTGAAGTATGAGTTGCAAGTCTTAAAAGTAATTAAAAAAAAAAAAAAACCAAATTAAAGGAGAGAACCTCTGCCAGAGCACAATACTTTATAGAAGATTAGTGCCCTCTGTGTGAAGACAGATTATACATTAGAACACAAGAAGAATCTGACAGGGAAATTTTGAAATAAAAATGTGTATTAAGAAAAACTTTTTTTTACTTTTCCCTTTCTTCTTTCTCCCCCTTCTTCAATTTCAAACTTCAGCACAGTTAATGTCAAAGCTCCAGTATGCAACACAGGGTAGATAATTTTTTTATATATATTTCTTGAGTGTTCTATTGCTAAGACTATAGAAGATCCATGTGAAAGTGTAGAAACATTGAAAAAGGTGAAATTACAGAGTGTCATACTGAAGATCTACCTTGACTGGAGAAGTTCATTATACCATCCTATTTAGAAAAAAAAATTAAAATTTAAAAAAAATTAAAAGAACCAGAACAGACTTTCTGTGAGGTTTACAATTTTCCTAATTCTTCTAACTCTCAAATTGCTGCTTCAGTTTTCTTTCCAGATTTTACTTCTTCCTACCTGGCTAGTCAGTGCTATGGTTGGTAGACCTCAGTGGTTCTGAAACTCTTCACACTTCCTGCTGATGGTTTCTGACACTGGTTTAGAAGCACACAAAATGGATGAATGGCTCCCACGTGTAGGTGATACCTACCTCAGGAAAATTGCATCGAACCATAAATACAGTTCCCTATCAAAAATGTAAGGGAAGAGACATACTCTCCTTTGTGCTAAGAATATTTTTGGAAGACTGTTTTTCACTGAAAGAATTGTATTATATTTCACAACAAAGTAGCAGGTCACAGATGAAGCCTTTTTATACCAGGAAATTGTCTGACAGAAGAGCATGTGTGGGTAAAGTAGATCTCACTGAAGGAAATCTCTAGACAAACATCTCTTTGGTTTTGTAGGGTTTGGGTTTTAAATTATGAATCTGATATATCTGTTGGGACAGGTTTCAGACTATTTTTTTTTTTAAAGGAAGAATTTTTTTAGCTGGAGAGAATCAGGAAGGTATCAAAAGAAGAACACATCAGAGTCCTATGTTTGCCACACAATTTATGGCCTCTCCACAGAATAAATCAGGGTTTGTAATAAGTAATGTATTTTTTAGCATGTTAAATAGTAGACAAGGGTTTAGTTTGTCCCATATCATCCTTTCCATATTTTCTAGCCCCCTATTAATATATTCCAAGATATTTCATAGCCTCTGGTGTAATCTGAAGTCAAACTTAATAATATTTTACTGCAACAACACTGAAACAACAAAGCTGTCTTTTCTCCCCTTTGTTTTGAAAAAGTAGAGATGCTGTTAATGTAATACAACAAATGTAGACATCAGTTTCTGTGAAAACTGAGATCTAACTCCTTTGCTAGCCAGAGGATTCAGCTTTCTTAGATTTCTCAGATTGTTTTGAATTTCTTGAAAGTCTTGTCTCATTTTACTGTGCTGTGAACCATTTTTTCTGCAAGTTTGGTGTGATAAGTCAAGGATCAGCAAAATTCTGGGATTCTGATGGATTAATGGCACAGAAAAAAGAAAAAAAGCACCTCCGCTATTATTTTTTTTCAGTATTTGTTGAAATAAAGAAGAAATACAAGATGTATCAAGCAGGAGAGGGCTAAAATCATAGGACAGAAGTAGAACTAAATAAAATTTTGGGTTATGAAAAAAAATGAGTGCAATTAAGATAGGAATATGGCAATTAAATTTCTAGTATGCAAAACCCATTAGGAAAAGGTTTAAAGAAACAAGGTTATTCAGTCTACAAGTTTCTAAGAATGAGGAGAGCAGATAACAACCCCAATGAAAATCATCTAAAGATGATGGATGGATGGATGGATGGATGGATGGATGGATGGATGGATGGATATTTATTTTCTCTGCCCTTTTTAGAAAAAGTTCAGTCAGAACAGGTTAGCCACCTAGAAAATCCACCTAGGAAGGCTGGTAAGTCTAGAAACAGATTGAGTGGGTATATTGCCAATCTAGTAGCTGGAACTGCTTAAAAAGTCAAGCAAACAAAGTAGAAGATGAAGTAGTATAGATGTATGCAGTTGTTAACATGTGACAGATTTCCTTTAAAAGACACATGGTGGCGTGGGTAAATTTACTCTGTGGAACAGGTTGTAACCAATTTTGTTTTCATGTTTGATCCTTCCTAATCTTGGTCTGAGTTTGCTTGCTGTTAATGCTGAAGTATTGCAATACAAATAAAACAGATGCTCTGACCTTCCAGTGAGCTACACAATGTTCAAACAAGGTGTGTTTTTTACCACTATGTAAGTAGGAAAGAAACTGCACTACAGTCAGCAAAGCAGACTGAAAATTAGTTTTGTGTAGCGCACAGAGGGCTTAGCCTTTGACAGGATATTTTGAAAAAAAATTGTCTAGTTCTTTTCTTTTGTTTCACAACATAAGAAAAAATTATTTCTTTTTCAGTGGAACACGAGGACAATAACATCAGCTTGCAATGCCCAACTTTTTCACCTTTCTTTCTCTACATAATGTTGAACTTTCAAAAAAAAAAAAAAAAAAGGCAAAGTTTTGAAATTTTATTTCTTTGGTCTATTGAAAGAACATGTTATTCACAGCACCAGGTCAAATGATACAAGAGTTTGAATGTTGCAGCTAAAGAAGTTGTGCTATACAGTCACCTACTGTTGTGTTATTTATGAATAGTTTGTAATTTAAATGTAGCTGGAGAAGTTCACTGGAACAAAACGTGCATAAAACCAACAAATTTTTATAGAGTTCTTTCTTCTCTCCCTGCCATCAGTCCAACTAGTCCTTATCTACTGACAGTTTTATAAGGAGAGGGACAGGAACTCTCCTGAAGGAAGTATCTGTATCCAAATAATTAGACTTTCATGCTTTTAAATAAACTAATATACAACTTTTCAAGAATTAACCTGTAAATCATTCTTCTCTCCCTTCATACTCCTTTGCCATTACACCATTAATCTTTGCATAGCACTGGTCTCTGTTGGTTCCTTGAAGTCCACTTGATCTTTGTATGCAACAATTTATTTTATTGGCATATAGTAAAGATTTTTCATGATCTAAGAGAATAAATTTTTCTGCATGATGCACAAAAATCTAAAAAAACCCAGCTCTTTTCTGGTTTTTTTAAGCAGAATCATTGAGACTTCATGGAGATTACCATGGAAATTTTCAATTTTTATATATTTTCAATAATTTATGAACAAACAGTGAAATAGTTGACTACATAATGAGACAAACCCTAATCATTGAGTTTTATTTCAGTTTTGAGTGGTGTTACTTTCAGAAAATGGAGTCTTAATTCCAAGCACTTGAGTATACACTGAAAAATATAGCTTATTTTTTGTTCTGTTTTTACAAGACACGCATTACCTATTTATCCAATGGACTCTTCATCATTATGTAGAAAGGTAACTTTTGCATTATCTAACATTTTCTTTTAAAGTCAGTCCATATGTGATCTCTAACTGTGACACATTCAGTCAATTCATCATTTATGCTGGACTAGCTTTTCAGGACTAGAAAATTAGCCTTGATATGGCTGTGAACCTGATATGGCTGTGAACAGAAGGTAGATTTCTCTCAGTAAGTATTAGGCTTAGTGAAATCTGCTTTGAGAACCCAAATATCCTGGCTTTATTGGATCCAATCTATATAAGATTGATTAGATTAATGAGTGGTGGGAATCACAAAATATGGTATGTACATTATAGGATAATGATTTTTTCCATTCCCTTTATCTTAGCTAATCCTTCTTCTACTGTGCTCCTTGTGGGAACAGCTTCCACAGCTTCCTATAGCAGGGGGAACTCCTGTGGACAGCAGGGGGAGGTTTTTGCAATTCCTATCAAGAACTAAGATGTGTAGTGCAGAGGTCCCTGAGGCTTGTGTAAGAAATCTTTGTGCTTCAGCTTGATTCAAAGTTAACTTGAGATATATACTTGTTTAAAGCCTCCTGGAGATTGAAAGCATCATGTCTTTAATTAAGAGGTATTGAAAAGATTCAGAAGTTTGAATAGATATTAAAATCTCCTATTAAGATATCTCATTGTTTTATGCCACAAAGAGTACCTTCTAAAAGAAGAAACTTCCTGATTTTCATCTTTGACCTGTGAGTAAGTCCAATGTTCAAGGCCAAAGGAGGCTGAATAGCTTTTTTTGAAGTCTAAAATTGCAGCCTTGTTCTCAGGTTAAATTTTATATATACATAGGCTTATTTGTTTTGTTTGGTAAGTTGTCATAAACATGCAAAAGCAAAATTCATTTTTTGATGTTTCAGCCTTGTCAAAATTTAGGTTAATGCTTTGGTTCAGTTCAACTCCAATAATTTCAGTTACAATTTTCTTTAATTCAAAGGAACAATTTTAGGAACTGGGAGGGAAGGGGCATAAAAGTGTATTAATTATTTAAACTATTTGTGAGTGTGTTGATCTAGTCTATTTATTTATTTATATGTTTATTATGAAAAGGAGTCAACTTTTTCCCCGTCATGAGACAGCCTTGTTCTTTGGTTTCTGTTTCATTGTGGGGGGTGGGTGGGTTATTGTTTGTCTGCACTAATGTGCAATAACTTTTTTTGTTGATCAGTACTTATTCATGAGGAAAAGGGCTGACAGACAGCAATCTCAAAATATTCATCATCACTCTTTCCAGGAAATTACTTTTGACTGAGGTTACATATCAGGCACATCTGGTAGCACCAGCAAGGCTGCAGGTGGCACAGCCTGCTCTGAAATGAAGCCTTGAAGGTGACCAGGCAGAGACACCCTGGGACACTACAAGTGACCTCAGGCAGGGCAAGAACACAAAGAATCATGGAGTAGTGAATGAAATACTGCAAAAAGGGTGATGGAAAAGCAGAAAGAAACAAATGCACGCAGAACTCTGGCCCCTGCACTACCCCTTGCCTCCTTGGAGAGACCGGGACAGCTTGAATATGACCGCAGCAAAAACAGCTTGTGGAGACTGGGGAAGAGGGAGATGATTCTTCTGTTGAATGCAGGAAGTCTTGATGGTTCTGCCTGTCACAGCGGGTAAAGAACTTTTCATTTCACTTCAGTGCACATTGCTGAGACATCCATGTGATGTCCATTTCACTTTTTACCTCATCTTGTTTCCTTATACAGATCTTTGAATATCGCTAACTGTCTAAGTTTTCCCTAATTGTATTTTTTAAAAGATTCTTCTTTCTTCAAATTATGTACATAAAATGCTCAGTGTGCACTTTGATTTGCTGCTTCCTGTGTGAATGAAACATCAAACCAGCATTTTTATGATAAAAATTACAATATGAAAAATACATTTAGTTGTGGTAACTTATAAATTTGAGAATGTTTTACCTGAAGATGTTTTTTTATACAGAAAAAGACACTGTTCGTAGGTTAAAGGTTTGAAATGTAAGTTATTTAAAATAGTAAATCTGACAGTAGTTATCTAAATTCAGTTGAATTTTCTTCTCAGCCAGTTCTAATAACTTAATGGATTATGTTACAAAAAATCAAATATTCCAGTTAAGCTAGAAATCTCACAAGCATTTGACAATTCTGTTTTATAATTCTATACTATAGCAGATAAAAAAAGATTGAGCTGTTTGAGTATTGAGAAATTCCATATTTTTAACCTATAATTCCCCTCATTTGGAAACTTGCAAGGGAAAAAAATTTACTTCTGTTACTGCCGTTAGTAATAGCATTCTTATGTCTGTTTGCTCATCTTTCTTTGGTTCTCAACTCCTTTTATTTCAATAAAAGGAGCACTCACTCACAGCATCATTTTACAGGACTCTATTTTGAGGATTTGATTTTAATTATTATTGTAGCAGATTATGTTCTTGAAAATATGTTTGAGCTTTCTAGCTGCACACTGCTTTTCAGAACTTCCTTTGCCATTCATTTCAAATGACTTTTCTAGCTGATAAGTTTTGTTTGTGATTGACTTTTAACATTTGATTATACCATGAGCAAAGTCTGAACATTTCTTACCTAATTAGGGAGTCAGGCTGACATGCTTCATGAAGAGCATAAGTGCATCTGACTTGCATAAAAAATAACTAATTTTTTCTGCCCTAAAATGTAATACTCAGGTGCTATTCATATAAACTACAAGTGGAAAGCCATACCATGCTGTTTTGATGTCAGTGCCAACACTATTTATAACAGCTAGAAGTATCCGTTTGCTAGAACAGCTTATTTTAAAAGAAACCACTAAGTAGGGCTTGCAGGAAAAGATAGGCATGGAAAAAACTGAGATGGAAGGGTGTAACTTCATTGGTTCCATAGCAATAAAATAGCTGTGAAGAAGGCTGTATGTTGATATGTTGATATATCAACATACAGCCTACCACTATATAACCAGCGCCTTGGGCAAGCTTCCCTTCAGCCTAATCCTCAGAACTTTTCATGGGGAACTTCTTGTGAGTTTGCTCCCCTACTCCACTGTCAGGAGGGAGCATGATGCCAGTAGGCAAGCTAAGCTGGCAGAGTGCTACCAGCCACTTCACCAAGACAACTCTCAGGGATGACACAACTCCACTGTGCTTCAGCCAAAAGCTGCCAAGAGTTTGAAACTTCTTGCTAGCACTGAAATTCCTGATTTTACTTCTTTTATCTATACCTCAAGAGTAAAGTCAGGAAAATTAACATCCATCTTTACTCAAACATTCAAACATCTGAAATAATTTGAGTGAGTAGCAGTACTGCAATTTCTGGAGCAGATTATCATCATGGGATATTTACCACATGAATCTTTTAAACATCCTTATAATTGTTATATAAACAGGATTCATCCTTTGTTTAAACCATTGGTTTAAAAATTGAATGTGTTAGAGCAAGTAGTGAAACCCAAGCAGGACAGAGACATGGCACAGTCTCTTAGATTACAGCACAGACATGACTTTGAGTGTGCCCGAGTGTTGCTAAACTAACCATGCTTGTCAAAGCACCTAATTCTGACTGAGAATATGAGGAGCTTGAATAAGAATGTTTACCCTAATATGAGTGCAGGACATACAAAACTGTGCCTTGGTGCTGTTACAGTCAGTGGTGGAACTGATGACATCCCCTTAGGAAGAACACTTAGTGAGTGTTCTTCTTACTTAAGTAAGACATGTCAGCATAATCTAGGCTAAAATAAATGTGCACAAAACTATTTTCTTTTAAATACAGGGTATGCAGCTTTCATGAAAAAATTTGCTTCTTTCTCCTCTATTTCTCTGATTCGTGATGTTTGCATGATCTGGCAAGCATGATCAGACTATCAGTGCCTTTCATCCTCAAACACAGCCATATATCCCAGCTCATTTGACAGTAACTTTCTTTTCCAGGAGTTTAATTCCAACCCACAATCAACAAACTACATATTATACTCTCATGGTTGTTCATAATACTACCATTTTTCATCATTATCTTTTTTTATCAGTTAAAACTTAGTACTGCAGGATTATTCTTCACAGACTGTTATTTCTGGAACTAGGATCCTTCCAGTTAGCTATTACATATAGTACAGATCAATTGTTCTAGATCTGAGGAGGTTGTTACTGAATGTTGCCTTACTAGGGAAGGTAATCATCATCATACAGCAGGTATGTGCCAGACTTTCTCTCTTAAAATATAAAAATAGCATAATTTAAAGTCTGCTTATAAGGAAATAGGAATTTCCCAGGGCATGCAACCTGCTTCTCTGACTTGTCTGACTTTTGACAGAGCTTCTGTAGTCTTCAGGGGATGGTAATCTGCAGTAAGGAACCTTTTATTCGCAGATATTAAAATCCAGTTCATTGTAATTACAGGGGCTTTCCGCCCATCTTCAGTGTTTTCTGTTAATTTTATGGGGTTTTTTAAGGATCACCTCCTTGGTCTGTTATCCATCACCAGCCGGATACTTCTATTTGGCATGCGAATTTTGTTAAGCAGAAAACTGTGAAACTCACTGTTGTGATGAACATACCTAAGCCTGACAAAAACTAAGAACGTAGAATGTTAAAAGGGTATAAAAGATACTTTTTCCCCTATAAAAAAACCTCAAATTTAATTCTTCCCCTGGAGAAGTAAGCCTGCACCAACCCTCGTAATCAAGTCCAGATTCATTAGACATTTTCACTAAGAGATTTTTTGTGGGTTCCTTTGCATACCAATGGTTGCTGTGACAACCATAGTTTGCCCATTCAGGTTATTTTCCCAAAGCACATAACAAAATTATCTTTTGCCTCCAAAATTCCAGTCTGTTCAATGTTCAGCTCTGAAAGCTGTTATATCTCCTTAATCTAGACTATTTTCTTTCTCTTTACTCAGTTTTGCCTCTGATATCCTACCAACCTGCCAGACATGCCAGGCTTAACACATATTTAATACAGCTCTACAGCTCTCTTTGATAGTCAATTCACTGCAGGTAGCCCTTGCTAAAAAATGTTTCCTTTCCTAATTTTGGTTGTCATTAATTTTGCCAGCTCCAGTAGACCAGAAATACCTTAACTACCTGGAAAACATGCTTGTTTCTTTTTTCCACTATTTCTTTCAAAAGAAGTGGAATTAAATTTTCTTATTTCTCCCTTTATGATTCAAAAAGTATTTCAGTATCAATTGAATTGTCTCCTAATAGGTTGGATATTTGATGCTTAAATTGATTTGATAGTTTTCACTCAAACATGAGAATAGCACCACTCTATCATTATATGCAGCTTTCCAGAGAAGTGTAAGTTTTTGCATATTTCTCTGAAATGTATTTCACGTTTCAAACATGCCCAAGTAAGACATGTCAGTATAATCTAGGCTAAAATAACTGTGTACAAAACTATTTTCCTTTAAATACAGGGTATGTAGCTTTCATGAACAAAGCTTCCAGTAAAATATGAAGTTTCATTAGCCAGTTTGCTACCGCGCTAAACCTAAAAATATTGTCAGTTTAGGTTATTCACATTTATGATCTTCTGAATTTCCCTTCCTCCACCCCACCCCCAAATGAACACCAGCATTTCAAAAGCTCAGGGTTTTATAGGTTTCCTGTTCAGATGAACTTAATATAAATCACCTATACCCACTTGTCTTTCACTAGCAGGAAATATAACCTACAGTGCTATCAGTGTTTTGTCATGCTGTCTGAGGGGCTCAAGCACATTCTTTGCTTTTGACCATGCAACGAATGTACTTGCTCTTTCAGGTTTTATCAAATAAATCTCTTCTAATCTGCCTTGTAAGTAAATGTGTCTATTCTCCTGAAAGCCTCTAGTGGTGCCAGTTAACCTTCCTACCCTTCAAGGGGTAGGGATCTTTTCCTGTCCAAGACTGCCCTCAACTTTGAACAGAGCTGGTGCAAGATGACAGCTCTCTCTGTTTGCCCCTTCCAGTGGCACACCACTGCACACTGCTTGTCTCTCAGCACCTCCTGCTTGCTGTCCCTGCAGCTCCACTTCCCTTGGATCTACACATGCAGAGTACCTGTGGCAGCTGCTTGCTTTAATCTGCACTGGCACGGGTTTAATACAGCAATAGCCCATAAATCTAATGCCAGAGTGGCATTATTACCAGGGGGCTGGATGAGTCAGACGAGATAAACTAACAGATGTTACTGAAAGCACAACCATTTCATACAAAGTGCCCATCCTTTCACAGCTGTACAGAGAAAGCCTTGCAGAAATTGCTTCCATTTCCCACATTGTGTTTATTCTTGCCTTTGAGCAATCCAGAGGCATGTCATGCAAAAGCTTTTTTTTTTAAATGTTGCATGACAAACAGCATAACTTGGATGTATCCTGATGATATGAATTATTTTGAACAGCTTGCTTTATAAAATAACATCAAATGATTATGTACCTTCTGATCATGCCCTGTATTTAGTTTGCAACAGGAAAAATATTCTAAATATTTTACCGCCTTTGTGTGTATGCAATCATCCCTTTCTGCTGGCATTAAAATGCATTGTTTTTCCTATGAATGTGACTCAGAGCTTCTGCTATGAAACATCTATTCATCTCTATACTTGTGTGTTCTAGAAATGCAGTGTCCTTATTTGGGATTGGATTAGATGGTCTTTAATGGTCACTTTCAACCCCAATCCTTCAATGATAGTTACTACTTTATTTCTTTTCATATTAGCTAAGCTACTAAGAGCTTCTGTTTACTTTTACCATCAGCTTTCTATCCTGGGACATCTTTATCATAATTAGAAAGTTATTTTGCATTGTTCGCTCACCTAGCACCTCATAATAGCATAATTCTTCATTTTTGTTCTGGTTAGTAAAAATCTGCTATTAATTAGGATAGCATGCCTCTGACTTGTCTGCTTTAATCCATAGAAAACTTTTCACATGAAATGTAACTTTTTCTCGGCAATATTTATTCTAACAAGGTTCATTTTTTATCTTTATAAATTATGACATATTAACACATATTTTCTCACTGAATTAGAATTGTTACACTGCAGAGCTCCCAGTCTGACAACCATTATAGAATCTACACCAAATCCTACCTGTTGCTGTGGTTGTAGTACCACCGCTATGTATTTCTTGCTGTTACTAAGTATTTGGGGAAAAGGTCTACAAGTCTTTTTAGCATTTTTTAGTAAATAAATCAAACATGTTCTTCAAATGTACCATTACATATAGTTACCTGTGTGTTATGTATTATAGCTCACTTGTGCTCTTCACTGTCTAATCTAAATGTTGTATATTACAAATTCTACTCATGGGGGGCTGCAGTTTAAGTTATGTTGTACCACATAGCAACAAAAGATTGAAAAACTCAGATGAAAAACAGTTATTCACTAATTGCTGTATAAACTACAAAAAGTTGTATCCCCTTGTTAAAATTATTTTTAAAGTGATCATTCTGCTAGTTTGAAACCTCTAATGAACAACCACAGGCAGATGATTTCTTCCCAACTGGATTCCCAGATAATCAGAGGTAATTATGTTTTCTTGTCCCAGACTTCTACGTTCCATTTTTTTTTCTCACTGATATTGGCAAAAAAGTTGAAAGGACTCCAGGAATGTTTTGATCTTTTAGATTTTCAGGTTAGTAATGTTTGCTATTTATTTTTAAATTATAATGTCGTTCTTGTTTTTTTAACTTTTGTCTGGCATGCTTCTCAACAAACCAGGAACTTTGTAAAGAGAACACGTAAAACAACTTTCTTCAAAATTCTGAGGTCTTAAAACATAAGATATTAACAAATATGCACATAAATTCTGAATAGAAGATTTAATACAGGATGTAGTTACTCACCTAGACATGTTGTCAATATTCTCATGCAATAGTGTGTCTAATTTATTGATTGCAGGATATTCCTTCACTTCAAAATCTTCAAGGCAAAATGGAGAGATTAATAGGTAACTTAGGGTATGTACATGAGAAGTATGAGAAGTCTCTGGAATCTCAAATTTCATTCCTAGAAAAAAAAGAAGTGGCTGAACATTTGGAACCCAGTGGCCCCCCTGAAGTGAGAATGGGTAAGTGAATTCAACATTATTACTGCTGCAATGTGTTTGATTGGACTAGCTTAAGGCTACACTCCTTTAAATTTCCTACCTAGCATATTATTTTATCCTAACATTCTGCTACTGCACATTTCCATTAGGATGACTAATTAGCCTGCTTAGTACTCAACTATCAGTTTACAAATTATAATAATTACAAAAATGGTTCTCCACAGAATTGTTATATAGTTATCAAATATTTTGAATTAGCCTACTAGTACCAGTGCCAATAACACAATTTGTTGTTAAAAAAATTTGAAACATTATGCAGCAAAATATCAATAATAATAATTTTTTAAAAGTAAATATAGTGTATTTTATAACTGTCATTACCATTCTTTGAATATGGAAAGCCTGAGTTTTAGCTCCATTTCCAATCAAATTACCAAACCCAGAAGATACATGGTAGCACAAAAAACTTCACTGGAATCACAACTGAATTATAAGAGGAATTTCTCCTCTGTTTCCAGGGTTCATAGAATCAAGGGTGGCATGTGTATTTTTCTGATGAAAGTTTGTTAAACTTACTTATAAATTCTCACCTCCTTTCTACTGAGATATTCTTTACATCTACTCTCAAATTGGTTTGCTTATCGCATAAACAATCTGACTGAACATGATCATAGTCAGTTCACATTTTAAACCCTTTTATATAGTTTTGAAATATTTAATTGTCTAAAACATTTAGAATTACGGGAGGCACTGCACTGACCAGATTTATCAGGAACTAAAAATCTAGCCTGAGATTTCACACTTTGTTGGCTGCTGTTGACTCTGCAATGTAATTTGACAGAAAAGACAAGTGAATCTCCTCTGAGATTTGTGCCACCACATAAGGCAGCCTTGCTGCAATGTGCAAAGGAAAAAACAAAAAAAAACTTGCTTTAAAACTATTAAATCTCCCAGAAATTTGGTGGGTTGGTTTGAAAGTGATGAAATTGTTACCTTTTTTTCAATTTATATCATCTCACTCTGTTCTTCTTCATTTTCCTTGTCAGTTTTAATGCAGATGAAAATAAATTCAGCCAGAACAAGTGTTTTCAATGTTCTCAGAGTGAAATCTTGAATCTATGAATAGAACTAGAGGTCAAAAGCCACCATTATTATTTCCTTTGTGCCTACTGTTAATAATTTCAATTCCTAAATTATATTTATTCTTATTTAAAGATTTCTAAAGATATAAATTGACTATAGACCTAAGTATTTTTCTTTACATAAAACCACATCTTTAAAAATATTTATTCATTTAAACTAGTTTGGCTTTGGCTTGCAGTGTACACTCTTGTAGTTATAAGCTAAAATTCCAATTCATCTCTTTTATATTGCCTATAAAATCCCTGAAAGAAAGAAGTAAATTACTTTTTAGTTTCTCTTTCAGTAAACTGATTTCATTGTTTCAGTCCTTCATTTTTTTCCCTGACTTTTCCTATTATTTTAGATTGTGGTAGTGAACAGAGGTCAGAAAAAATCATTAAAACTAGTCACAAAGAAAGTGATTATGGAAACCTGACTTTGATGCTGGTTTTTCTTCCCTAACATGGCCTTCTAATGAGTGTGCTTAATATGCTTAAAGATGATGCTGTCATTGTTTCCAACGTCTTTCCACCTGCAATCTGATATGCAGTCTGAAACAACCTTGGAACAAAATCATACATTATAGACAAGACTTCTTGGAATTTCTTAGAGTATTTTCAAAATGGAAAGAATCCTGGAAGTTTTCAAGTTTGGAAAAGAACAGTGATGCTAGATAAGTCTCTTACGAAATTTTACAGCAACAACATATTTAGAGGACCAATGAACTCTTCATAGAACCTCTTGTAATATTTAAAAAAAAACCAAAGAAAACAAACGAAAAGCTGCAACATCTGGAGACATACAAGAGGGCAAAAGGATCCTGTTCAGACTTCTTAGCTAGTGTATAGCAATGAAATTAGAGAAGCCAGACAACCTGAAGGAGAATGGATAGTTTATATTCTCCCTAGAGGACTTTGCAGCAGTGGAGTTGCTATAAATAATGATCTGTGCTTTATGGAGGCCTGATCTTTGTGAGAAGCTGCTTGGGGAATTCATTAAATATTTGATTTCTATTCTGCTGCTCAGATTCCCCTTCCTATATTGCCAAATAAATTAACCATTGCTATGGTGTCGAACATCTAGCAAAGAGATTGCTAGGGGAAGAATTGGAGCTGATTTTTCTTGCCAATTTAGATAACTGATATGAGCAGACGTGGAACATGGCAAAGGTCCAGAACCAAATTAATCTACTGATTTAAATTCATTTACCAGTTAAAAAATCAGGTATAATTTACCATCTTGAAAGTTGTGAAGAATATCTCTTGATGATAGGTTATTGGATTGTTTTCCCATTGTATTTTGACAGACAGCTAGCCTTGCTGAACTTCAGCAGGTCCCTCTGGATGCCATCCTTTCTCTTCAGAGTATCAATTGCATCACTCAGTTTGGTGTCACCAGTGACTTTGCTGACAGTGAGCTCAGCCCCATGGCCCATGTTGCTGACACAGATATTTAACTCTGCTGGTCCCAACACGGACCCCTGAGGGGCACCACTTGTCACTGAACTCCACTTGGACATTGAGGCACTGACCACAACTGTTTGAGTGAGGCCATCCAACCAATTCTTTATCTAGGGAGTGATCTGCCCATCACATTCATGGCTCTCCAGTTTAGAGACAAGGAAGTCTTGCAGGCCAGTGCCAAATTCTTTGTACAAGTCCAGGTAGATGACAGTTGTTCTCTTCCTTTATCCACCAACACTCTATATGCATCATAAAAGGCCACCAAATTTGTCAGACAGGACTTTCCCTTTAATGAAGCCATGTTGGCTGTCATCAATCACCTACTTATCTTCCATGTGCCTCAGCATAGCTTTTAGGAGGATTTGATCCATGATCTTGCTGAACAAGTGAGACTAGCGGGCTTGTAATGCCCCAGAGATAAGAAGCAAACTCAATTTCAGAAAGTTTTTCTGTGTAGCCCGTAAGTTCGAAGAAATTGGAATGCTTAAAAAAAATAGAAACAATTACAATGGGATTTCAAACAACTCTTGTATTTGAAAGCACAATGGCTCTTGTCCCAGTCTCACTGCTTGCTTCGGAGTCTTGCCTCAGAGGAAAAAAAATTAAGGTATGGTACAATATGGAGTGCATGAGCTATAACCATCTCACAGAGTTCCTCAGGGCAAAGTTACCTGCACAATACAGGTAAGGAGCTGGCATTTTTAACTGCTAATTTTTGGAATTTTTCAATTTAACAAAGGGAGGGGGAAAAAAAACCCTGCTAGTCAACTACATATGAGACACCTGGGAATAACTTCAATACATAGCTATATTACCTTCTCTCTCAAACTAAAATCCATTTTGTCTTCATTTGCATTTTTATTCAAACCCAGACAAAAAAAATCCAAGGCTTGTCTCCACTAATATGTATTTATTAAAAAAATCTCACAATGCTTATCGAGGAATAGAAAAATATTTGTATGTGTAAACAATATAAAATTCTGGATAGCACAAAGTTTTCCTGTTCAGAAAATCTTGCTTGCTCTCTCTTTTCCTCTCTCTCAAGTATGATCTGGCAATTTCATTTTTGCTAGCATTTCCATAAGGATGTGTATTTCACACATAGATTTATGGGCAAAGTTTTCATGCCCCATGTATTTCTAGAGCAGAATTTATTTTTCTTCAAAAAAGAAAAAGAAAGCCCAAAAGCCAAGAGTTATGGTAATAAGAGGTAACTGGGAGATAAATGGTACCACAAGGTGAGAAAAGCAAAAAAGAGCTCTACAGCAATAGTTTCTGTCTAAGACTACTCTTGAACAGTCTACTAACAAGCTGGAAAATGAAGAGGGGGCCTAGAGGTCACATCCAAGTTCAGCTTTTTACTCATCAGTGAATGGTCCTGTGGGAACCCATTGGATCTCAAAAAACAGCTGACAGCTCTAGGTGTCAGGTTAAAAATGAGTACAAATATGAAGGCTGGATAAAAGCTTAAGATTCTGCAAGAGTTGTTACAGTTGCACAGACATGATACAGAAAAAAAAAAGATAAATCTTCAAGATTCTGAACAAAAAGGAAATCTTAGACTACACACAACAGCAGAAATGCAAGGCAGTCACTAATTTTACCTGTAAGAATGATGCTTTTCTTCCAGAAACAATATTTTTATACTATGAAACTGCATTTTTTATACTATGAAACAGTATCTTCTCCAGTGCAAGGCTGCATATTTTATGGGATAACTTATATAGACATATAGTTATTTTTTGATGAGTGACTCAAGCTAGACATTTCTAGGACCTGGGTGGAGTGGGACAGGAAGACTTGTTTCAAATATAGATTTTTAAAAACTGACTATTTTATAAAGCAGCAAGTTTTAAAAAGCTGTACCAGGAGGCAGCATCTTTTTGGGAAATGCCTTTTGCACTTTGCTGCTAAACCTCCTGTCTTCTCTGTAAGGATGGGTTGCAGAAATTGTTAAAAACTGTGATAGTGTTTTTGAAAGGATTTTTAACGTGATTCATCAATGAAATTTGAGTGCATCTGACAAGTGGCAGAAGGTGATGAAGTGGTGATCAGACCAAAGACTATATCACGCAAAGGGCACCAACGAGTGCTAAAAGCACAACATTCTGGGGCTGGACCCACATTAATTATAATGCACATTGCATCTTGGCTGAGTCATGAAGAAAGTTGGTAGGCACCATAGCAGCACCAAACCCCTATATGTATGAAATTCACTAATCTCTAATTAAAATGGGTAGATAAGGTAAGAAAAAATATTGCTGAATGCTTTGTTCTGTACAGAGATGGTCTCTGAACATCTATGCAGGGGCATTTAGATTTTCAATGTTTTTTTGCATTTTGTTGCTTGGTTGCTTTGGGATTTTAAAATTATTTTGAATTTCCCTTTGTTAGGCGACTGACAGTACTTCCAAATACATTCTCCAGCAAATCAAAATTTTGTGCTGGTTTTACATATCATGGCAAGTTATGCACATGACATATTGAACAGACTCCAGTAAAAAAATTATGATCCTTTCTTTTGTTGTATGCAAACAGTTTGCAAAAATTCTGCTTAAATAAATCCAAATACAGTTCCAAATATTTTAAAAACAATTACTCTTAATTCCTTATTTAGTCTAAATGATAAAAATATTTTGGGGTGTTTTTTTTATAATGGTTGTTAGAAGGCCTTTGATCCTCACAGAGTATACTTTAATCAGATTGAGACAAGATAGCTGTGATGGGCAGATTTATTTATTTTATGTCAGGAAAGCATAGTGATCTCCATTCAGCCCCTCAGGCTGCTGTGGGACGAGGCTGTCATGAAGCTGTTCCACAAGATAGCTGCAACCTATATCACAGACTGACTGTTATTGATCTTCTGTTTAGTGCCCTAATCAACATACTTGTTCATTGACATTTGCACAGGATAGCTTTATCTTATTTTCCTACCTTTTACCATGAATATGCTACTTCTGAAGACAACTAGACTTGGTAGCATTATAAAGCAACGACACACTGCAAAGCCAGGGCAGGCAGAGAAACCGTGGCAATCCCAATAGCTGCTTGCTTTCCTGAAATGTTACATTTTTCTAACATTGAAAATTATTCTCAAGCTACAGTAACTGAACAGAAATTCAAGACAACTTTTTGTTTACAAAGGGATTACAAAGCTAATGGTTTCTTGATATCTGTCAAACAGAAGAAACTTATGCTAAAGTTATTAGAGCACACCTAAAAACTCAGACTGAAGATACTGATAATGCTCAAAGGAGCATTTTAATTAACATTCTTTCTAGAGGTCACTAGGAACATCTAACTCAGTTTTAGACACAGGTTTGTTTTTGATCTTTGTTGCCCATATAAGAAACGATCACGTTGATCAGAGTTTTGAAGAGACTGCATCATCTTCTTTAAAAGTGAGCATACCAAAACCAGTTTATAATGCTAGCCTTTGCAGGAAAACAAACAAAAACCAAGTAGCTCTGAAAGCAGAAAATGAAGATCAGGTCTACTAAAAGACAGTAGCATTCTGGACAGTTTATAAACAAGTTTTTTCCCCTGCCCAGTGTGCCCTGAAAGTTACAGTGCATTCCTGGATTTGTTCCATTTCCTCTGAGTCCTCAAGAAAATTACCTCAGTGTCACTGCTGGGTTAGGGATCTGTTCTTGCCAGAGGCAAGCTCAGGCACCCTCTGCTTTGCATTCATTCTTCCTCCTCTAACCTCTTAAAAAAGAGGCTTTCTCCACTCCAAGGCCTAAACTCTCCTTCTCCTGCTTTGTTTCAAACAAACCAGCAAACAGGAAACTTTCTTTTCCATTTGTCAGGAACATCCTTCTAAAACATAGCATGCACTTTCAGCAATTTGTGAAAATCATGACCAAATCAACCAATTACAGCCTGGCAAGAGTAATGTAAAATCTCAGCTTACTGAACTCTATCACAGTTGCTTGAGGGTGCCTTTCTGCATTTGTCTTTTGGAAACTGTGAAAATCACAGGGAAAAGGGCATTTTGGGATGATTCCCACATACTAGTCCCACATTTGTGTCAATGTAAATGGTGTTCTGTATCTCTGCTTCTTATGACTGTCACATTCTCAGTGTAAAGCTTCATTAAAGATATTTTATAGGGTTGACAGAATTACAAGTTTATATTTTAGTTACAGTAAAATAGGTCCTTTGTCAGAAGTAAGAACTGTAATGTGTATATTTTATTATATATTTTATTATGTAAACTTTGCATGATAAAGTATCTGCAAAAGTGCTCCTTTATGACTTTGATACTTCCAACTGATTACAGCATAGTATTGTGTAGAAACCTTTCTTTTTTTCTCCATTCTAAATGTAAAATCAACTTTGTACTTCTTCCCTGCCTTTCTTACTAAGGTGTAAATTTTCCCTGGTAATGACTAGGAGACAAGATAAATGTAGGTCCTTTCTCTTGAGATTTAACTCTAAAGTAATGGGAGAGAGAATATTACATTATCTCAATATAAAGGTCTTGCCTTGGAAATAATTTGGTCCTAGAATGTGGATTATGTGCACATTGATATTGAAATCAATTAGATTTATAAGACTTAAAATTGCTACAACTACATTACCATGACCTCTCTGCCCATGAGCACAGAGGAATGAAATAACAGTCAACCACATTCGGTTTTTGAGTGAGTGAAATCCTTGGAAGATTTCTGATGAATTGTTAGAACATCTCTCAGCAGAATGCTGAGTCACCAGTTTATTGGGATGAAGCTGGCAGCAGGTAAATTTAGACCATACAGTCATGAGTGTTGTTTCCTGAGGAAGAATTTCAATTTTCTTAAAATAATTATCAAAGCAATTGAACAATTCTAACTGAAGGACACAAAACCTCTAGCCCCATTTTCACTATGAGAAGTCTACTTTTCATTTGCTACCCAGCTGAGAACAAGGCACAGCTGAAATCACATGGTTATTACATATGCTAACCCTGAGGCTGCAGACAAGACCCCAGCTGATTTCAACTAGCTTTTGCAACTCATATAAATAGATGCAGTCTCTGAACACCTCATGTTATCAGCTATGCATGGGGTTATATTTACAGCCAATACCCTAACATGCACGTAGAACAGCTACAAGAGCCATGTACTCCAGAGCATTTGTGCCATATATTTCCATTTATGTAAATAGAAAAGTTTGAGAGGAAAATGACTGTTTCACTGGACACAATGACTACATCTACATGACAGGATTATTATCTAGACCAGACACAAGCCAGCACTGTTTTTTCATATCCATCCACACAACTCTCTTGCCTTTCAAAAGTGGCTGTTGAAACGATTTCACTGGTCTGTGCTAATTCCCAACTCATGGTCAGGAATTACCTGAAAAAGCAATAGCTGGTGAGGTAAGAAATACTTCCTCAGTTTTGTGCATTTAATAGAAGATTATGGGTTAATAGAAGTTATGGGTTCATTTTCATTTTTTTATGATATTCTAATTTTTTAATTAATTTCAACCTCTCACACGGGTATTACCCAATATCTAACTTGGGTTAGGCAGTGATTTAGATGGAAAATTTGTTTCAAGGGAGTCTGATGCTAGTTCCTGTCCAGAACAATATGTCAGTGGTATATACAGGACAGTTGGTTTTTTGTCAACTGTGGAACTGGAAGCAAGACACCTTCACCAATGGGGCACTGCACAGACAGCCCTTGCTCATCAGGGTGCATTTTGTACAGTGTTTTATGAAGGATTTTGATAACATCTCCATGTGTCATTGCATACACGCTGCATCTTGTATATATATACATATAAAAGTATTTAAGAACCACCTTCACATATGTCTGGAGACTACCAGAAGTCTGGATTCTTCAAATTAAATTTCTGGTTACTGACAGTAAGAGATTCTGGAGGCTACATGATGCAGATCCAGGGTATATACAAACAATAATAACAATTATTTCAGCACTGTAGTTAATGTCAAGTACATATTTACTGAATTAACTGCAATGGATTATTCAATCTTCTTGCATTCTGCTCAGTTGTAGAAATAAATTAAAATATGGATAATATTATTCATAAATTATAAGCCAACAAAAATACATAGTTTTCTTTTACATGACTGCTCAAGCTTTTTTTCCCTGAAATTTGTTGAATGTGTTTTCTCCAGACGTGTTTTGAGAATTGCATGAAACAAAGATGTAAATGAAATTAGCGTGTGTTCACCCACCAGTTAACTCTAGTAATTATATGAAGGATTTTTTTATTACTTTTTTAGTCAAGCTTCCAAGAGCAGAACATTGATAATAATGTCGTTCGTACCCAGGACTACCATTGTGGATGCTGGTGATATGCATTTTTGAATAGCTAATAATTCCTCCCTGTCCTTTCATGACTAAAATTCAGAATGGTATCTGACCTTCTGCTCTATGACTTAGTGTCATTGCAGACACGCTGCCTTTATTTGGCCAGGGTATGGTTGTGTGCATTTAGCACCTTGTCAGTGGAAACCAGGCAATGAAAGAATTAAATGTCATACTTTTTAGAACTACAAGAAAGGCTTTCTTCCTACAAGTCAGAGTCTAGAATAAGGTGTCAATCTGACTTAAGCC